>OZ014445.1:12835195-12862819 GCA_963966035.1 Acleris laterana | reverse complement strand
ATTTACTAAAATCGTGATTTCTTAGTAGCAGAATTTCCATTTGCATTTTTTCGAACTAAGTTTTCACAGTCGTGTTGACCGATGTCAGAAATCAATATAATAGTGGCGACGGAGCTTCACGTTCGCGCAGCTTCTATTTCTGGGCGCAAAACTAATTAACATAACCTATACCTACCTATCTATTCCGGAAATGATTGCGACCGGGAGAATTCCAGATCTGAATTAATGCAAAGAAAATGTAAGATTTGGAAACAAATCTAAAAATTAAACTTGCTAACTAAAATAATCCGTGTAATAATGACCCAACTTATTGATTTTGCAAATTTTAGAAACATCACTACAAGGAGTTGGCTCCTGAAGTGAGGGAGAGCCTGGGCAAGCTGCCAGACGGGTTCGTGACGTATTGGCTGCAACGGTTCCCGCTGCTCCTGGCGCACGTGTGGCTCCAGATGCAGCCTCTCCGCCGCGAGGACGCTCTCCAGGACTACTACCCGACCTCCTTCACGTTCAGCAGAACGCTGCTCGCGGAGCTCGACGACGAGGAGTACGAGGAACCTCCTCCCCCCCTCTGCGACCCTGAGACGAACCAACTCTTCGTCAAAAGCAAAGTATACGTCGACGAAAGCAAAAAAGAGAGCCCCATCAAAAAATATGGCTCATGGAGAAACGACGACAGAGATGACGTCCGATTGAGAGACAGGCATTACAAGAAGAAAGATAATAAAAAGAGCCAGGACATGCCCGTGTGGAGCTTGCCGCCCCAGCAGTTATAAATCAACACAAATAATGCACAGATTGTTATTGTACATTTATTAATTTATTAAGAGATTTTACTATTAATATTTAGAAGTATGGAATTATAGAAAGCATGAAAGACTGGCTGGCTTCGTGAAATCGGAACCCGCTTAAAGTGTTGGGAGTTACGGGTTCGAATTCCGCTAGAGGCATAACTATGTGTGAAGAGAGCGAATGATTGAAACTTGGGTGATGGACGTTTTATATCTATTTACATAAGGGTCTATATCAGTAACTAGATGTAAGTACGTACAATTTGTATCAGCAGACCTAGTGTGGGATTAGATAAGTGATGTTATCAGTGCCCAAATATTATATATATGTACACTCCTCGCACTGTTGCTCGCCGCCGCAACTAACTTTACACTTGAACGTCATAACTTAAGCTTAAAAGTAACATGTTTAATCTGCTCCTGCTACTTAACGGTCGTAATTTTCGACCGCGCAGTTATATTCAGTACTTTGATAAACCTAATGGTTTCTGTAATACACATTGACAGTGACTAAGTGAAGAAACAGAAAATAGTAGATCTCTAGTAATTAAGTTGTATTAAGGAGTCATAGATTAATATAAAAAAAAGATTATTGTAATTAAACAATAACATAGTAAGTTTTATATGTGTAGTTTAGGGACCAATGAGTTAGGGATGTACTGCTATTTAGTAACCTGGATTATGTGGCCCACGGTCTTTAGTTGTTTCTTTGCCTGTTATATTGTACTTGCTTCCCCCTGCGGCTTCGCCCTCGCTGCAAAGTTCCGGGTCCTCCCGGTGGTCTTTTTTCTGCCATACAAACCTTGTCCTGACAATAACGAACAAAACAAAAAAAAAAACAATTTACTGCAGTCGTGCGCCTACATAATATTTCGGCCAATCATTTTTATTTATAAAGACATGAATTATTAGCTTCTGCCCGCGACTTCGCCCGCGTAGATTATCGTTATTCCTTCGAGAACTTTTATTTTTTTCGAAATAAAGTAGCCTATGTGTAAATCCAGAACTAATAAGCTATCTCCATTCCATTCCAATTTGTCATCCAAATCCGTTCAGTCGTTGCAGCGTGAAGGAGTAACAAACTAACACGCGCACACACACACTCGCATTTATAATATTAGTGGTATAAAATATGTTGCTTTTTATTTTAACACGTCCAGTATACTAGGTTCTAGCGTTCGGCTGGCTATCGCTGTCACACTGTTCTCACAACTGAAGGTATACTTCTCACACATGTTTCGTAGAAAAACGAATATTGCCGATATCTATTAAGAAACAGGTAGTCCTAACTGTACACTTATGCAAAAGTGGAGCATTATACGAGTAGTTATGGTGGCGTTCATTACTAACTAAGCAACGAATGTGGTCAGTTTGGACCTGTTACAGTCACAGCAAGATTCCCCGCACAACGTTTAGCAGTATATTCCTACCTAGAGGTTGAGTTTTGAAACAGTTTTATTGTTCGACAAATTAGTAATATATCACAAAATACTTGTTTTTTAATGTTTTTTTTTTATATAATTATTTGAATGGTATTAATATTAATGTTATTAATTTAAATTAACGCGATTGTTCCTAGATTATTTTTGACACAAAGGACTATATTCGAATGTCGTGTTGTTATATTTTTTCGATTTGTGGCTGAATTGATCATCAGAAATCGGATTGTCAGATTTATTTACCTGATTTTTTTAATAAAAGTAGGTTGAAAGGTATGGTACTTAAATACGGTACACTTTAAATGTAACTTATAAACTATTGTACCCATTTTTTTTTCATTATTTTGAATTCTAATGTAAAATTTAAATTCTCGAAAGTTTAAACGGACCTGTGGCACTGGACATTGCCAGATCGTGATATTTATCGAAAATGAATAGGATGACGTAAGCTGCCGGATAGTCGTGTCAAGTGTTTTTGTCAATACCCATACACTATTCTAATAATTCAGAATTACTATCTAGTTCAATTACGTTTGTTGGATAATGCCATTTCAATAAGATATTCGCGTTGTAGGTAGATTTTTGGTAAACACCTTTTTTAATGCCCCCTTAATCCGTAATCCCCCCAAATTTCAAGTCCCTGTGATCAGTAGTTTAGGCCGTCTGTTGTCTATCAGTCAATCAGTCACGAAAGTATTTTATATGTATATAGATGTCTATGCTTTATAGTGATTGAGAACTTTTGATAAATATGTAATCGGACGCCCGATCTCTGGTAATTATTGGAAACAAATGTGGATGCAAGATAAGCATTTAAGTACTTAGCTATCGTTGATTATTTAGTTTTAAGCCTAATGACAGTGCTTTTTAAATACAATTAATTATTTTATTTATTTCTAAGTGCTGATTTTTCAATCTCCAGATGAAAACATCTGTTAGATAAATACCTAGCACTTTCTTTTCTTTCACATGTTATAACAAAATAACTCACAGTTTTATTTTGAAGATTGTAAAGTCGCGGCTGAATAACTTGATGGAAAACAAGCGTAATAAAGTAAATAAAAACAATGCCAACTATGTTTTTTTTTACAAAATGAACCCTTTAACCTTTTCAACAACCACGTCAAATTAATTATGTTTCATAGCGCGTTTACTTTTAGGTCGGAGACCAAAAATAACCAGATTGGTTATTGAGTGAGCGGTACCTAACAAAAATCGGGCTGCAGTCGAATTCGGCCAAACTGAATAAGTATTTTTTTTTAGCTAAATCAATTCTGTAAAGAGAAAATAGTCCTTTCAAACTGGTAGGCACACGATTTCATTTGTAAAAGTGAAGAGCACAATAAAATAAATCATGAGGTACGATGTCTATTAATTATATTAAACAAAAATAACAACAAGAGAACAGGGCGAACGCCACAGACCCCAAGCCCGCTGCGCCGACGCATGGCGCTGAGTTGCATAAATCTGTTCTACAAATACCATTGTATCCGGCGGCGTCATCGGCGAAATCAAAGTTTTCAAAATTACAGCAACCGCGAACGGCAAACATCGTCCTTCTCTCTTCTGTAATAATCACAATAGGATTTAATATGCATATTATTCCTGCTCAACGTCCCAATAGGCAAAAAAAAAAAAAAAATAGTCCTAACCGTAGAGATGTGCCGTTTTGAAGATTTTTCGTTCATACCGTTCTCGAGGAATGCAATTTTACAGTGTGCAGATGTTATTTATTTAAATATGTACGGCAACATTTAAAAAATAATAATTATATCTACTTTTGGTATCCCCGAATGTCTATTTAGATTTGTACAGTATATATCGATCCTGACCGATTTCACCACAGCGACTGGGATCCGACTATTTAGAGCGTCGCTCGTGAGCTTTATAGTGACTGACATACCCGATTTTTGCATTAAAAGTTCGACCACATTCGATGCAACTCAGCATCCGATATAATGGTATTGAATAGCCGCAAGTATACGGGCCTTGAGCTCGTGTCGCTTCACATCGAGCTTATCACGTCTCTTCCTTTCGAACTCGGACACCTTAGTTCACTGTATACCTCCAAAATGGCCGGTATGCTGCCATTGCCTCCCACCGTGACGGGTCGATGTCCAATTCTCCCGTTGACTTCGTTGTCGTCCGTTCGTTGGCACCGCGATGGTGGTGCTACGCAGATATTTGTTTTTTTCTACCCGCTTATGAGAGTTATCACCGACTTTGATGTCGGCCCCATTCAGTCAGTATGTCAAGAGACAATATTTCGGTCTTTTTCATACTGATCTTCAGGCCGAATTTGCGACACGACTCATCAAGAAACGTCATAAGCCACAAAACATAAATCTTCTGCTTTTTTGCGGGTGGTAGGACCTTGTGCAGGGTCCGTCCGGATCGCTACCACCGTCTTATCCATTAACCTACCGCCAAACAGCAGTGTTCGCATTGTTGTGTTCCGGTTTGGGGATAAGACAGCCGGTGAAATGACTAGCATAGAGGCATTCCATCTTAGTCCTCAGGGTTGGCAACGCATTTGCAGTCTTAGGATTGCTCTGCAGTCTTGTGAATGCGAATGTCTATGGGTCACAGTTTCCACTTACCATCAGGTGGCCTGTGTGCTCGTTTGTCAACTCTATGCCATAAAAAAAAAAAAAAAAAAAAAAAAAATACACAACTCTGTAACAGTTGCGAGGGACACCTTGGTGCGACCTTTTAGTCTAGCAAGGTTGAAGACTCCGCTACCAGCGGTACGGAAACGAATACAGATGTTATGAGACAGAACCTGCTCATTAACATGTGCAACTTTACAGTGGATGTGTTAATGGACTTTGTTGACTGATCTATATTTACTTATTTAATTACGGACTACGTTACTTACTATTGAATTCTGCTTTTTTATAGCACACATGCGTTCCATATAAATACCGATTAGTACTGCAGTTTCTTAGGACGATCTCCCTGTCGTCTCTGGCAAAGGGGTCCAAACAGGCCAATACTATCGAGCTGTTGCATTCATAACAAACAATCCCTGAAATGCATAAATATACCTACTTATCTAATAAAACAGCAAAGCTTGCACACAAGCAACTTCAAGCTGACCCAACCGACTGCTTTCAGTTATAGTGGGCCCGCTCTAAGAGGCCCCGTAAATGCTACACCCACTAAGTACTTATATTGTTTTACAATACTTTACTTCGTTTAAATGGTGCGCTTTAATGTTTTTGTCACATAAAAGGAAAACGAGTAAAATAGAGGATAGAGTAGCGAATCGAGTCACTTCGGGTGTAGGACCCTCTTCCCTGACTTGACCGTACAACAGTGAACCGACAGCAGTATGACTTATCGTATCGGCCTAAGACAAACAGTACAAATACATTGAAAAAAAAAAACAGTAAGTATGTAAAACCGAATAAACTTGAACTTTCACAGTACTTACACTTGTACAATACGAGCGTAATGTAACACGTCCGAGAGAGGTAAAACTTAGGGCTAAATTGTACTGTATTGACAGTAAATTTAGATGCATTATAAATATTGTAAATTAATTAAATAGTTATGTTCAATCATCAAACATTCATGTTGTCTTTTACTGTTTTTTGCACTACTTATTGTGTAATAATATTTTTTTTTCAGTGATAGATATCGTTACTTCCCCTCAGTTGGTATAGGATATTTTATGTTCCGCACAAGACTATTTCCAGCAGCTAGTACTGAATAATACATATACTGGAATAGGTGAAGGCTGGGGCGGTCCCGTGTAAGGTAGTCGAAAGCGGAAGGATTAGTTTTCGTCAGCTTGAAGCTGACGTTTATGACCGTCATTTTCATATGAAATGAAATGAAGTGATGAATGATGATAACTTGATAACCGATGTGGGAAAAATAATGTACTTATTAAATAAATTGACCACGTCAGTCAGTAGCTCGAACATGAACACTTCAATCAAACAGCACCTTTTCGAATCGCCTTAGGTACTTTTCCAAAACGCGAACGTCTCCGTAGCACGAACAGAAAGAAAAAGACTCACGCGTCGGCTTAAGAGTGTAAACCTGCTACATCCATTGTTAGGATTTAGCAGGTTTGCACTGTAAATGGACGAAATGCAGTGCAAATCTGGTCATTCTTAAAACTGGGATGACCATCTTTGTTCTTCAAGCCGACGCACGTAATTTACATACATAGGTACTTATATAAGCTCAGGCCTTCATTCCTAGAGTGCGGTAGGCAGAGCTACAGAATTACCAACAACTGATAATTTGTTCACCTAAAACACAATAATTATGATAGATAACAGTAAGTATACAATAAGTTACGTACCATTTGCAACGTAAATTGTGGCCGCAAATAAAATAATACAACAAATATTTCTCATAGTAATTTAAATATGACAAATTGTTTACTTAAAATAGTATTATTTCCTATTATATTAAACTTCAAGTCTTTGTAGTTGTTTGATTTATCTGCTAACGTCAAAGTCAGTATCAAAGAGAATGTAATATTTGACTCTGATCCTTTCTTATTCTGAGTATAAGCGCAGTATATACTCGTAAAATGCAGTGATATAAGAATGGTCATACCTAGCTTGGCAAATAATACTTTGTGGTACCACTAAGGCAGTAGTTTTTGCTCAGTTTCCAGTAAAAATTATCAAGGTGGCGGCAGATGCATTTGAAAAACAAAACTAGGCTGCTTTTATTTCATACTGTTATTGTGACAAGACGAGTCTTCTTTGACTCTTACGTGGACCTTACTCTACTCTTACAGTACATAGTCTAGGTTATTGTAGTCTAAGGTGTTCTTTGCACCGCGATCGGTTCATTTTATGGCAGTGTGACCGTCATTCAGTTGGTGTAAGCTGATCCAAATTGAAACCTTGCGTTGTGACGACTTACAACTAGTGATGGGTGGCTGGTAAGTTTCAAAAGTAATATTCACCTAATTTTTTATGCAATATTCTAATTTATTTCTGGAAATTACTATAGTTTTGACATGTAATGTAAGTAACAGAAATTTTTCATTTACTTTAAATTTACTTGTGTCATAATCATTTCCATCAAATAATGTAATTTTCAGAAGCTGTAATTGTCGCAGTTAGGGAAAGTTTTGCAATGTTTCACTACTTTCAACTTGTTTCTATTATTCATTTTACATTCAGGTTTCTATAATTTTTATAAATTCTATACCAAAATGTCAGTCAAACAGAAGCGACTATGAAGACGTTACATGGCCCTTTGAATAAACTCATTATTTGTCGTGATGCTCGCCACATTATACGTCAAAGTAAAGGTCAAGCCATAGAAAATGGTAATTTTTGACACATATCGAGATTCAAGACCACAGATCGAGACGATCATGACAGTCGAGATCAGTATTAATACGGCCCTAAGAATCTAATAATAAGGTTAGGTGGGCCAAGTGCGTCTAAGGGGCAAGTCCGTCAAACCCAAAAAATACATATATCTATATCTTGGTATATACACGGTGATTTTTTTTTGGTGATCAGTAACCAATTTTTTTAATTCAGGGATTAATTGCGATCATGTTTAAGTCGCAGTTACATGAAACAAAACTTATTTTTTTATGTAAAAAAACCATTTTGAAACTAACTTTTAGTTGAAATTAATTGTCACCCTACTAATTGTTTAGTCTATTGATAAGTTTATTGACGTAATATCTGTCAAATTTCCCGCCAAAGCGATGGCACTTGACGTATCAAGTGAAGTCACTTCAATAAAGAATGTAGGATGTCCATGTATCCAGTGGTGATTGGTTTTAACGATCTCATTAACTTAAATAAATTAAACAGTGAGTTAATTGTTTGAGACATCAACCATTAAATTAAATTTTTGTTGCTTATTAATAATTTTCAACTCCTGATCACCGATAAAAATCACCGTGTAAATCTTCTAAAAAATATATTATTATGGTTCGTCGCACTTATCCCGTTGACGCTCTTACCCCACCAGATCTCACCTATTTCATAAATTTGACTTTCATTAAAATAGAATCATAGGATAAAGCAATATGAAGGTATTGATCTACCTTTGCAAGTCTTATGTTCAAGTGACTACCAATTAAATTATGAGTAAGACTTTCTATACAATACACGTTCTAGGGTTCTACGTAAATTATAAGTAGAAACCCCGAGAAGCAAAGTAGGGCGCAGCGAGCGACGTGTTGTATCTACATCGCAGTCCTCGATTCCCCGTCCGCGGCGCCAATTAAAATTACAATTATTTTACTAGAGCTCCTCTCAGCTGTTTTGAGTGACGTAAATACGTACAGTCTTCCATACGAATATAAATTTAAACTAACGATAGTTTTAAGTAGGTACTGTTAACGATTTCATAAGCAAAGCCTGGATGACGGGAGAAATTATGTGTTGACGTCTCAATAATGAGGACACATTTTAAAAGTCGATGTCGATAAAAAAACACATTGTACAGGACGGAGACTGGATGTCGAAATATTATGGTTTTAAGCAAAATTAAAATGAACTGTTTGTATTTTTCTTATATTTTATATAATTAGCATTTTTTTTTATTTTCTAATTTTAAACTCCTTCACTTTGGTGATATAACCATTTCAGCCAAAGGACCGCTGTAAATCTAAAGCGAAGCAAATTTAAATAATTCATAGAATTGATAATCATTATTGTATTTTATTAGTTAACTAAAATAATATATGTAATAATGCAAGCTTACCTAGGTACCTCATGTAATATTGTTTAAACCTGACATGTAAGATAATGAGTTTGATCAATAAATTTCTGATTCAAAAATTGCTCGTATGGATGTCGATAGAATAGTCGATATTTAATTAAGCTCTAGGAAAAGTCAATTTTTGCTCCCGGCGTCCAGGCTTTGTTCATAAGTTCATAATAGTTACTCTTGATTATCTCTTGATAATAATAGCGTGCACGGGACTTCGTTGCGAAGATCGGCTACATATATAAGCCATATTCGGGTGCACCGGCGCCCGACCGACTAGGAGTTGAAGTGGTCGCCATGACCGAAAACGCTCGGAAAGATCGTCATCATCATCATCATCATCAATACAGCGTAACAATTGCGCGCCGAATTAATTTGTACGAGTACGAAATAAAAATGGTTTGGTTTTTTTAAACATAATATATCAAGTTATGTTTATTAGGGCTCAGCGTTTAAAATACATGTTCGAATAGAAGATACACCTAAGAGGTCCCATCAAAGCATTAGGTACATATATTGTAGTTTGTAGTGCATACTTTTTTTAATTTGGTCGCATATTTTTTCAGCACGTGTTGAGCCATAGAGAAGTTCGAAAATATGCACCGTCTCACCCCTGTGAGTCTCACCATAGTGAATTTACAATGAGATTGATATTTAGATCTATATCTAAGCTAAGATGTAATAAAACATCTGCGGGCCTAGCATGGCTGCGTCTATATCGCGTGTCAAATGTGGATAGAGCATCCGTCACTCTCAATCACTGCAATCTTAAGACTGAAATCGTGAGACGTCAAATGCTTTGGCAACCCTGTGGACCTAGATGGAATTCCTCTATGCTGGTAATATGATCATCTTTTCTCCTACTGACGCACAACAATGCGAACACTACTCCTTGGCGAAAGCAGGATGAGACGGTGGTAGCGAAAACATAAGTAAAACTATTAGGTATGCTCGTATTCAGTACAAATGTTCTACAAGGAGTTGGCTCCTGAGGCCCTAGGTTAAAGGACGAGTCTTGTTATACTGGTAATTGTTGTTTTTAGAGTTATTAGTAATTCTTTCTCTGCCTACCCCACTCTGGGAATAAAGGCGTGAGCTTATGTATGTGTGTGTGTAGGTATGTATGTAATTGTTACCTACTTGTGGTTGAATGTTCACACAGGGGGTGAACTATCTATTCTTAACAATCATCATCAATGAGCCCTCTCCCGTGAATATATTATTTTGCACTCGTCTAAGAAACAAAGTCACGTTTAATTCTAAATTACGAGACGAGTTTCCACGGGTTTTTCCGATGAAAAACTCGAGGCTCGCGTAACGAGCTTGTATGGGCACTAAAAGGCCCCTTATTACAATTTCCACTCTTCCTAATAACTCTTACACATGGTGCGGGCTTCATAATTTTGCATATTTTCATGCTAAAGACTCTTTAAAAATAATTTATGTGCATTAAGCATGATCCGGAAAACCGCTGAATGGTTGGAACTTGCTTTTTTTCTGTTTATTACCTAACTTACAAGGCTATATTTTTAAGAATAATTTTAACGGGTAATATTTCATCGACTAAAACAAAATGGTGTAAAATCTGTAGCTTTGCCTCCATGACGTCACTGTGACGTCACAGTCTTCATCCGACTAAGAACCCACGAGGTGTCGTCGAAATTCCTAATTTTGTTGTTTTGAAATCTGTGAGGCTGTACATTAAGTGTGTCGTAGTTTACCATATATTTGAGAGATGGCGTTTTTCCTGCTTGGCCAAACATAATTAAGCCACATTATTGTTCGCACGGCCCAATCTAAACAGTTGTTTCATTACAACAATTTAAGTATAAGTCGTTTCACAACAAACAAACAGCTGCATTGAATGGAACGAACAAATAAAAAATGTCACTTGTGTGATGCCGGCCTTTCTAACGTGTAGTTCGAATTTCGAACTGAAAACCTGTATTTATTTTTCACACACGTACACTTTCATTCACCCATTCGTTCCATTCGCGGCAGCTCTTGTAAAACGAGCTACGTGACCTACGTCAACGTCACTGCATGAATAATTACTAGCATCGACGAACTTTAGTAGTCATCGAAATACCAGTGCTAGGGTGACTGAATCCTTCCTCGACTTTACAATGCTTATAGGTCTACCAGAATGTCAGGAAATATTTAAATGTAAAAATACATCAATTTTGATATGGCAATGTTACCTTACGCTTGTTAATTCAAATTTCACAGCTTGTCAGAGTTTGTTATTGTTTATTGTTTTTATTGAAATATAGCGTTAGTTATCCGGAAAATGCCCTTAAAGCCCTTCGATCCCAGGCGAAGAATATTGTTAATCATGTGTACTGTAAAAAAAATGTGAGCAAGAAGATGTAAATCAAACACAATATTTGGTTTAGTGTCGTGTTTGTAATGGACTAGTAAATTAAGTCAAATAATATTGATACTTTAAGTTCCTTTGTACATTTGCTGGAACGTTACTTATTATAACTCCACTTGGCTTTTGTTTCTGAAACGTAAAATCAATTTAGAAACCTTAATAATGAGGTGCCGTTTAATTCCAGGATTATTTATTGCCACCGCCTGTCTTCATGATGTTTTCATGAGAAAGAAAAAAAAAATACCTTTTCTTCAGAATACAAAATTGGTTTACATTAAGGTGCATATAGTCGCTTAGCTAACAAAACCGCGTAAATCAACGATTGAACATGAATTAAGAGTTAATTTAATATGATAGAACATTCAAAATTGTACACATTAATTTGGACGTGTGCGGTATTGTTTTAGCTAAGCAACGTTACGTCGCGTCATTGCGTTTTATGAAGTAATTTTCAACTAAATCCTAATAAGCATACATAATGCACATTATTGTTTTAATTTAACCTTAATATTTAAACAATAAGAAATGCAAGTCCAAAGTTAGTGTTAAGGGTTAGGGACTTAGGTAACTAACCGTTATTAATTCATATTATGAATATTGGTTTGTCCCGTCTCTCTACGCTTTTTTCTATTATCACGGCATAGACAGTGGACAAATTGGAATAATTTTCAAAAAAATTAAGAATTCTATGCGGACTGAGTCTGCCACATCTTTCTTTTATGGACGGGTAGAAAAACCAAAATCTAGACCTTTAAATCCTATTACCTCGGAGTTGCAAGCCCTAAACTTTAAATTTCCCTATTTTCAAGAGATTCTGGTAGACCTATAATTTGTCAGGTCGCTGGTGCCGTCACTTGTGTTGTGCCTCGACGTGTAGTGTGAGGGCGGCTTAAGTGAAGAGCCCTCTAGCTCTCAGACCGTGCGAGTTAAAAGGGGCTCCTAATGGCAATACATCCGGTCGATGCTTACATACATTCATTGCTGATATGAGCATCAGTTGCAAGTAAATAAGGGTTTAGTACTGTTTTTTTTCCAAATAGGGTCTTGATAGTTTTTGGTAGTTAGTGTTTGCACAGTAGGTACGTGTTCTTACACCAGGGGCTACGTTTATCGCGTGAAAAAGTTTTGATAAGGCATCCGTCACTTTACACGTAAATAAGTACAAGAGTAACGTCTAATGGCCGAACCGTATTTTGTAGTGATTATTTTCTCTTTGGATCCCTATATCCAAATCGTGGACTTATAGGGCTTTCTTCGAGTTAAAATTTGACACATTTTGTATGGATAGATTTCAAATTTTAACCCATTGTAAGCCTTATATGTCCGCGGTTTGGATATAAGATTCGGCCGTAAACCGAATACAGAGGCCCTACTTTGAAAACCTAAGTTCAAAGTTACGTTAGCTCCATCCCTGTCGTCATTTGAGACTAAATCGAAATAAAGAGATGGAGCCAACGTAACTTCGATTTTCAAAGTAGGGCCTCAGGGTTATTAAAGTGGTTGACCCTACTATTTTCTCAGGGCAATGACACCACTTTTACGACTTCATATGAATATAATTACTTTCCCGGTACTCCCCCAATTTTAATCCCTTAGGGGATGATTTTCTAAAAATCCCTTCATAGTTCCCCTGGGATATCCAAGGATCATTGCCTCCAAATTTAGCCATTCAGTTTCTTCATTTCTATAAAGATAGTAAGTACCTAACCAAAAGTGTTAATATTAAAGGCCTTAAAGGCTTAATCGAACAAGTCTCCTTTTACGAAACGGCAGCTTAAAAACTTAAAACCGCACTTCCTTTAAGTGGTGACTGGTATCCATGGAGAATAAAGTAAAATAAAAAACAGCCAAGTGTGAGTCGGAACACGAACGGTTCCGCACCATTATTGGATGTGGGATCCCTTCGATATTAATTAAAATTTAAATTATTTGATGTTGTAGCGGCAAAAGAACATCTTCGGCTTCATCTCTCTATATAGCTTTCCATCTTTCTACCTTTGTATCAACATGTTACCCAAATGTTACCAAAAACCGAGCAAAAAGTACTTACCTACTGCTTAATTAATGCATTGTAGACCTGTCACCACAAACACTTATTTTTACATATAGGTATCCGTTCTTAGAACCAAATGTAGATGATAATAAATATTGTCTTTGATTGTCTTTGATGTTGACGTTAGCGTATTCATTAAACAATAATTACAAAAGTGGGGGGGGGGGCATTTGCAACGTTAAAAGATGGCGGATGTGTAATTTGTTTTAGTTTTATTTTTTTGTGTATTTAGGTGTTCAAAGTTCTTTTCTGATAGTGATTTGTACTTTTTATGCCATTGTGTTGCACAGTGATTGAAAACTTGGACTTATTTCACGTATCTGGCATCTTTCTTCTCGTTACAAGTGGACATACCTAGGTTAAAACTATCTTGACCTCTGTCCTACAAACTACCGAACAACGTTGCCCCCAATCTTCCCAGAGAAGATGTGGATTGTATTTTATTGCTAAATTGATTTATACTTATATACACTTGACACTGGCGAAATCACTGATCATATTCGTGGAAACGCCATAGCCCGGCGGTAGTAGCTGTTGAAGTCGCCGCGGGGCAAAAAGAAGAAGAAGAAGAAGAAAAGTGTTTATGAGATAATAATAGGAGATACATACTTCAATTTTAAGCATACGATTCGACATATTTTAAAATACAATGAGAAACACTTTTATTATTTTAATCGCGGTAACGATTTACGTTGCAGATGGTACGTAACGTATTACCTACTTATTATACTTTTAACGTATTTTCTAGTAATATTATGGGTTTCTGGTAAGGCCAGAATATTCTGATATCAGAATCAGAATCAGAATCAGAATTTCTTTATTTGTAAAACAAGAGTAAAAGGATGTTACAACTTACAATGTTACATTAGGTACATATCTTGCCCTACCATACAATGGTGTACAAATATATTACGTGCGTATTATAATTTATAAACAGTGGTAGTACCTAGTAGTACCTACTGTATATATTTTTGTTACGAGAGGTCCTTACGTATCCTAAAAGTCTGCTTCGTAAATCTCCAAAACCAATAAGTAAGTATTAACACTCTCCCAACGACTCAAATTTTAGACGATTATTTTCAAAAATGAAGAGTGTTTTTGTTTTTTTCAAAGATTTTGAATTATAATAAGCGATAATGTACTTATCTGAAACAAATAATTAAAAAAAAACACAATAATAATCATTTTTCTATTATTCTGTGGAGGAGAGTGGTGAACGTAAAGAACAACGAGTATCTAAAGATAGCTGTAACATACAGACAGATACAGACATTGCAAAATGAAGTGGGTTTCGTTTCTACTAAGGTTTGATATAGGTACGGAACCCTAAAAGCCGGTGTGGTACATCGAGCTCGTTCACACTCCGCGACATCGATATCGCTCTCTTACTTCCTCAATCTCCTATACCTACAGAGCGTTGGTGGCAAATCTGGACTTTATTTTAATCGTATGAAGATTGTCTTTGTAAAATGAACCTTTGTTTAAAATAGGACTTTGTAAAAGCATGCACTGGATTTCTAAATAGTTCACTATCGTGGGAAAGCGCCGGGTGGTAAAAGTTTCCAATACGTAGGTCCAGGCGTATGTATGACGTATTATTTGTTGTTCACTTTTCTTCTATTGATGAAATATTCCAGAGTTATAAATAAAAGGCTTTATACAAGTCAGTGAACTCGAGCGGTTCAGTCCGAAAGTGTTGCGTTAACCAGCAGGACTTTTACAGCCTTGGTCTAGAAGCTTCGTAGTTTTTCCGTGTTAATTTCCACGGTGTTGGCCAGAATCAACATATTTGCAGTTTTAAGACGGTCACTTGCCCTACTATACACATCATAATATCTATAAAACATTTTAAAATGTTACCAACCACATCGCAACGCAGTACATAGATAAGACACTAAGTTTACAAATTGAAGTACCTCGATAGGTTTGAGATAAAGTGAGTTTGGCGATAACACCAAGTTTATAAACTGTTTTTTTTTTACAAAATATGGCTCCTATTACCTAAACAGGTCAGAAACAAAAACCCACTATCCACGTCGAAGTGGGGGTGTAATTTGGCACTAGTTGGCAAGACACGGCGCCGCGCCCGAGTCGAGTGCTCGCCAAACAAAAGATCGCGCGGGTCACACTCCTGTCAGCAATCAGCTAAAACGGGAGACTTTAGCCGTAATTCAAACACCTTTTTATTTCGAGAGCGGGGAGAACGGTCCCCGAGTGTTGTTCAGAAATGTAAGAATAAATTTGTATAATATTTTTACTTTTTTATGCGACTACATTTTCTGCGACTGTTTGTAAACGTCGCGTCGTTTAAAAACAAGATTTGGTTTAAACCTTGATAGCTTTCCAAATAAATAAACCTTCCAACAATTCTTATATTCAGATTTCATTATTTATGAAGTACAAATCACTACATATTATAAAACAAAGTCGCTTCCCGCTGTCTGTCCCTATGTATGCTTAGATCTTTAAAACTACGCAACGGATTTTGATGCGGTTTTTTTTAAGTAGATAGAGTGATTCAAGAGGAAGGTTTTTATGTATAATACATTTTGTTTTATGTACGTGTGTTATAGAAAACTCAAATAAACCGAAGCAAAGCGAGGGCGGGTCGCTAGTACAATCGATAAAACGAATCAATATAGAAAGCTATTGATATACACTTTCTAGATAATTTTGAGGCAGATAAGTAGTGAAACTTTCAAATAGAAAAATCCTATCTAGCAATAAAAGTGTATCGCGACAAAGTAGCTTTTTTGGTTCATGTTTTCTTGGTATTTGGTGAGCGATTGGTCGTAACGTAACTTTTTTAAGTAGCATTAAGTTAGCTCTAGGCCTGGAGGGAACATTATAAGGGCAAATATAACTAATTTGATTTAGGGTAAGTGTAAAAATATTGGAAAACGCAACTTCTCAAAAATATGTCCCAATGCACCGTTAATATCCATTATTCCAGTTCGTAACATATTTATGAGAGGATTCTTTCGACACATATTTTGCACTTGACTTTACAGTGCGGTATCCTTTCAGCTGAAGTATCACTGATCGCAATTTACAGAAATGAGGGTTGCGGGATATCTTAAATTATGTAATGAATGTAATTACATAGGGCCACTTGCAGGAATAAGTAAAATGTAGTTTTTGTCCGATCTAAGTTCAGTGTAACCTACAGTAACGAAATGTAAGGAACTGTCGGTTTAAAATTTAGTTTTATGACTTAAAGTAGATTAATAGATTTATCTTTTTCCTGCAAGTAGCCCTTATAACGTTTGTCACAAAATGCCACTAAAATGTTTAATTCATTTTGTAAACTAATACTAACTAAATTCAAAGCCGTAAACTACGATTAAGAGTTACCAATCGTTTTGATCACGTAGCGTTACACGTTCGTCATAGTACTCACAGCAATTGGTACTTATTAATCGAGCCCAGGCCACCGGCGGCCGGAACCGGCAGCGTGCCGGAATCGGACACGTTCCGGACCGTTATCTACGCAAGCACTTCCGGATCGCACGTGTAGCGCGGACCAACCGGATAGCTCCGGGTTACGCGATTGCATTGTTCGATTAAATATTAAACTTTATATTGTTATACATACCTACATATGTAATGAATAAATATCAAACGAGATTTGACAACATGTTGAGGAAACCTGCACGTTTGAACAGCTGAGTGTGTAATAGTAGGAGTGCTGTTAAACTTTTTTCAGTAGTTGATTGAGGCGCCGAGGAAATTTGTACAATACTTATTTGATGTAGTTTAAATACAAAGGAGCAGACCAGGTATTGGGGCTAACCCAAGTTATTATTTTTAAAGAAGTGGTTTTTTTGAGCAAAGCGAGCGTTTTATTTTTTCAAAATTGCTCTGGTCAAATTCAATTGTTTCTGAGTTTTATACGTTGGTAAGTATATACCTACCTACTTCTTTAAACAAGAACCTATGTTAATCGTTTTCTAGTACCTGCATATAACATGCTTAAAACTTAGTTAGGAATTAGGACAGACAGTGTAATACTGTCCGCTATTTTTATAATATATTGATACCTTTACATTAAAGATAACCAATTTTGTAAAGGTGGCACTTTACTTGGAGTTATTTGCCAAATACTTATCTGTAATCTCTTGCGTCTGACATACCTATGCAATGAAAGAGACGCAACAAAAAATATTACAAAACACCAAAAAATAATAACTAAAATGTGCCATTATAATACTATCGACTTGAGTGCTCGTACAAAAATGATCGACTTTATTTATAAGCAAAAAAGGGCACATCACTGGTATCTCTGGTTACTCAAAGCACGTGAGTGGGACGTTGTTATAATTATCTTCAATGTATCTTCAGAGTTAAGTTATTTTTCCACAATAAATTTATGTTTTTGTTATTGTTATTGGATGCAATAAATAAATTATTATTATTATTATTATTATTTGTTCCGCCAATAACAAATGGCACTGCAAACGAGCATTCATTACTTATTTATTAATTAAATCCTGCAGCCACATTTCCCAGTAATTGGCAATTATTGTATAACCCATTTGCGAATGGCTCAATGCTTAGAGGAGGTAAAATTGTAATGAAATACTATTACGCTTCATTCGTTGAGTTATAGTGCCGGATGCCTTGATCCTAGTTCCATTTTGCCTTTGAAGGGAGGGCAAAATGGAACTTTTGTTGATTAATATGGTTCCATTTCCGAAGAGAAGCCAACGGGACCCTATTAATATACCTATGCTGTCCGTCCGTCCGTCCGTCCGTCCTTTGACCATCCATCCTGACTATAAAGAGCTGTATCTTTTGAACCGTATTTTGGTACGGCGAATTTACTAACGAACAAAAAATTAAGAAAGTGAAATAATAAAGGGGGTACGAGAAACGTTTTATTTCAACGTATTTGTATTTTGTTGTATCGTTAAAACGGTAAAACTTACAAGCATCAAATTTGCATATAAACTCTGAAGGAAAAAAAAACATTCTAAAAGTGGCAAGTGTGAGTTAGACGGGTGATGTGGACGAGTAGTCGTCGTCGTCGTCGTCATCGTCGTCGTCGTCGATGACGTAGTCATCATCGTCATCATCGTCATCCTCGTTATCGTCATCGTCATCGTTATCGGCATAGTCATCGTCATCGTCATCGGCATCGGCATCGTCATCGTCGTCGGCATCGGCATCGTCATCGTCGACATCATCATCATCATTGTCATCAACGTCATCCTCGTTATCGTCATCGTCATCGTTATCGGCATCGTCATCGTCATCGTCATCGGCATCGTCATCGTTATCGAAAATGTAGGTATAGGATTTAAGTAAACTGCAGGGCGGTCGTTTCGAGCGTTTATAATGTGTCAATTCCATACATTATGTCAGTTTTCAGAAATCGCCTACATTAGTGTTATGTACATACATACATCTTGAAATGTTAGGGCCGTATTAATAAACTAATCTCAACTCTAATGCTCGTCTAGAGATGCGTCAAAAATGACAGTGTTATGGTTTGACGTTTACTTTGACGTATCTTGTGACGCGGATCTCAGCCAAGATGAGTTTATTAATACGGGCCTTAAACTTGTTATCGCTCTTAAGCCGGGAATAGGTACACATGCCTGTAAAACGGAACAGTTATTAGTGCGCGTACTAGTTAATGGCATGTAAAATTAATTGGCACACAGTGAATACATTTGCAAGTTAACTTGCATGCAATTTCATCTAGGCAAGCATGTTCTGTACTTGTCGCGTTCATTCACACGTGCCATAAGCACACGGTTTACAGCCCCCGTAGCCCCTCCCTCATATTGCATGCCAGTAAATCTAATTGCTTGCGATCTACTGTCTTGCCCGTTAGTGTATACGTCATGTGAAATTAGATGGCACGTGCTGTTATGCAAGTGTGCCAGCGACTGGCGTGCCACCGTCACCATCAAAAACCACGCCAAAGTACATACACATTAGGTATACGAGAACCTTAAAAATGTTTTATTCTGCAACAGCTAAGACAAAATCACGACATAACAGGTTTACAATGAGTAAATAACATAATTAAACCGACCTAAACATAAAATTTGTTTGCCGAAAACATTATCTCAACGAAGCAGTTATTTTAGCGGACTTTGTTGTAATACCGGTAATCTTCTGTAAGTCCGTTAATTTATGCAGTGAAACGAGGGCGATAAGAGTAATCAGGGTTGTAATGTCTAAAGCCAGACCCTCTGCCATCGCAAATTCAGTGAAATCGCTGCGATGAAGAAATTTATGGGCTATTTTAATATCCGACTATTTACTCATGCGTTTGAGGCATGTTTGAGGTTATATTTTGTACTGGTCTGACAGCTGTCAAATCGGGCCTCCTAAAATGACGCGACTATAATGTCTTCGCGTATGTGAAACCCTGTGTCTTTGTGACCTTGTAGGCTAAACACTTTGACGGACTTTAAAATGCGGGATAACGTTGGATTAGTAGGTATTCACTTAAAGAGTAAAATAGTTTTGTCTAAAATTTCATTTTTGAGACAAGCCTTTGTTGCCGACTATACTTTTTCCGCTCAGACATCATCTGCTTATCATGATGAAAATAACGATCCCCAATTCGGCGGGTACATAATATTATGTAGGTACAGCAAAGATCTCGTCGCCAGCTTCCAACTCCATCACCCGATTAGCTTGATGGTACCATAATATTGCATTGCTGGGTACGGTAATTTGGTATACGAATTTAAAGCAAGGACATGCTTCAAGTTTTTTTTTTCCATATTGACCAACTAAACGGATCAACTGACCAAATGTTATATTTCAAAATCGAATTTAACAGAGTCGACGGATCTCCGCTGTCGCGGAGCTCCTATTCTTGAATATTTTGGCCCTTCGGGCCGGCTGAAGATCTAACATAACCTAAACCTACCTCATATTTATGATAGAAAGTTTAATCAGTTTAGTTGGTCGGAGTGGAAGTACCCGTTAATATAGCATCCCAGATGACAAAGTATAAATACTAATATCAAATCCCACCACTACTGCTGTGGTATGGTTCAGTCCCACCCTACCTCCAGGGGTATGCTTGCACCCGACTAATTAACAGATTGAAAAATTAAAACAATATCCTGGATCGGTAAGGAAAGGACTTTCTTATCCTTTAATATTTACGTCAAGTTCTGTCACATACTGTAAAAAGCTTTCAATACGAAAACGAAAAAAAAACGAAAATATGTGTTGCTCAACGTCTAAAATACTTTAATTAGAAACGATGAGGCTAATAATAAATACGAGTAGATAATTCAAACTTTGCAAACAGCTGACAATTCACACTTTAGCTATATTTACTTAGCCTAATCGTCCCTTTACTTTCTCAACGTCGTGTCTGATCGAATAGTTAAATAGGAAAAGCAAAGATGCTCCTTAAATAATAAAGACTACTTTCCTATCTAACTATTCGATCAGACACGAGGTTGAGAAATGACGTCAACGTCACCTCCGGTTGAACTATTCGTATTTCAGAAGTTTTTGTAGACTATTGGCAACATAAAATACAGGATAATTTAGATGCAATCCCAAAGTTATTAAGTAGAAATTATGTTATAGGGCGGGAAGCATCTCCGCCGTTGCTCGCGACGTCAGTCCACTGCCAACCACCGCGCGATACGCCCGCTCGCCCTCCGCGGGACTTGGAGGGAAAACTTACGTGAAACATCGTCGATATTTAAATAATAACTGACAATTATGGAACTGTGCAGTGACGGACTGACGCGATGTGAGTGTGCGTGACTGACGTGCAAAGTTGAAGGGGTTGGGGCGGCATTATGAAAGGTTTGACTTTATTAAGAACTAAGTAGTTTTGTTGTAATTACTGATATTCATTACCCGTATGGGTCTCCAACTGCCCGAATTCGTTTGATCGAATTTTCATTTGTTTTAAATTAGTTTTCAGCTAAGTCGAAAATAAAATAAGTTTCCAACAATACCTGCGGTTAGGTTACGTTAGGGGTTAGGGTTGTATTTTAACGACACTTAAAAGTTTTATAATTCAGACGGAAGTGGTATTAGGGTGCCTAAAAGAAAATTCGGATAAACGATGCATTAGTTAAAAGACAAATTACGATTAAGGTTTTCAAAGGGGAACTAACTTACAGCTTAGCAAAAAATAGGTCGATAGGTCGATAGTTCGATCGGTGACAGGTGGAACTACAATAATCTCAACCTTTTTCTCAAATAATCATGTGCTTCGATAAAACCTTGCCTCGGAAAGTTATTGTGGAATTGTTTCTTATGACTTGTTTAGTAGGTTTAATCACTATGAGTGAAGACATTTTTGGTAACAATTCCTTTTATAGATAAAAGTAATAAATGCATTTAATAATTTTGGACCAAATTTGAGAATATCGTTGTAGGAGCGACGAAATCACGCGACTTTATGACGTAGAGACCTTTTAAGAAATAAGCCTACACTTAACCTCGTAAGGCTCCCGTACAAAAAAAAAGTGCATAATACGGCCATTCGAATAAAGATCCATCGCAAAGGAGATACATTCGATTTTCCTTTGTTTTGATGACTGGTAATCGATTTAGAAAATTAACTTTTACGGTATTTAAAATTCTACGTTCGTATTCTATTGGTATCTTATCTTATCCTTTTTTATTGGTGGGGTCCTTACGGATACACTTCGACCCTATGGGATCTTTTGTGTAATTACCTCTCTTTTAGCTCTTACGCCTCCTCCACTCCTTCCAAATAGCGGATAGTGAATTGCAATGGCAGTGCCTTGAAATCGTTCGGTTCTGGGTAGCCACTAACGAGGATTTTCATTCTTACTCCGGCGAGGGCGTCACATTCACACAATAAGTGTTTTATTGTTTCCACCTCCCCACCGCACATTCTACAATCTGTGTTGTCATAAAGGCCCATCTTTAGGAGATGTTTAACGCCAAAGTGCCCTGTAAACACTCCGATAACGTATCGGAGCTGTCTAGGGCTCTGGTTTTCTAGGGCGTTATTGTTCAGGGCTGCTTTTATGGTGACCGGTGAGGGTGCAACAAATGATTCAGGTCCGACGTTTGCGTCCTTGGACCCTTGGATTCTATTGGAAAATTTCATTGTATGGTGGGCTTTAGGAGGATATGTAGGTTCTATTTCCAAGAATACATAAATCAAAATCCTTCTTTTTTTTCTTTCTTTTCTTTAGGGATCACGCTTTTATTGGAACGCGCCGCATCTGCTTTTAGTGCAATTGCGGCTTAAAACGGCGTGCGTTTGTGTTTTGACGACCATGCTGCCGTGTTAAGCGGGGTTCACATTTGCACCACCGAAATTGTATTAATCAGAAACCGCATGTAGCCTAGTGGGTACTGACCCTGCCTACGATGCCAGCGGTCCCGGGTTCGACTCCCGGTATGGGCAAATATTTGTGTGATGAATCCGTCCAGCCAATGCAGAATGAAGGAGTACCTAAGAAACTAACGCACCAGCTTTCGCATTTAAAATATTAGTGAGATAAGACGGGAATACCATAAAAATATTTTTTAATCTGTAAATCAGAAGGAACGAAAATGAGAGTTGTTTATGGACAAATCAGTGATCCAATTATTTATCAAATTTAAATGAATTTGATAAATAATTGGATCGGAGTTGGAGTTGTTAATAATCGTATTAACGTGGACTATACAAAAGTAAGTTTTATTATAAGTAAAATAAATCTCGCAACGAAACTCAGCAAATCATAATTTCGAAGAAAATATAAGAAGTTCGGTAAAACCGCTGCGCGAACTTCGCATTAACACTTTCTGTCTTCGCGCCGGAACAAAAGTGATAAATTGCTGAATAGCGTGAAGATGTACAAAACTAATATTATTGGTGGCAGGTTGAGCTTAGGCTCTATTTTGCTAATTAACTCGTGGAAAAATACACAATTTGGACGTACTAACAAATAAGAAAAGAACCCATGATTTTATTAAATATTTACAAATATTTTGTTATAAAAAATAATTTTATTATTTTCTTTCACTATATTTATTCTTTTCTACTAAGTTAATATTATGTTTCAATATGTTGCATTCTAATCTAAATATCATCTCAAAAGAAAAAAGTGTACTTACAAATTCGACTTGCAACATCGATATATGTCCTTCATCACGGACAAACTGTAACACACTCCAATAGACTTTAAAGTCCATCCAGTTTTATTGACACCAATTTTAAATGATGTCCGCAATTCCGTTGAACCCAAACTAGCCGTCAGCAGTAGCGCTGCCCGTAAATAAAGAGCTCGTGCGATAGGCGCCAGCACTCTCTGATTTATGTTATGGACCGTTCTGTGACGATATTTATTTTTATTTAATATAGGTACTTGTATGTTCACACTTTGGCTACCACCGACCCGCTACCGACCGTTGATGTTGTAAATTCTACTTCAATGTAACAAGATAAAACGAAGACAAAATACAATATTACCACTTTGTGTGACGCCAGCAAGGCTGCTGTGTGTGGCCTCCCTTACGGCCCCTAAATCCTTTCAATGGAGTCTCATGAATGTTCAGAATTAATGCTTTATGCCTAATATATTGTTTATATAGCACAAATACCACCTAATTAACTTATCCAGTTTTTGAATACCAAATATCCAAGAGAAATTCAGAAGGAATTGTTCTAAAGCATTAAAAAGTTTTAACGATTTTCCTCTTCATTGACTTACTATTGTAAGCGCAGACATTCGTCGTAAACCACCGCACTGACTGCTTCCAGTATAAATCAATAGTTTTGTTTTTCGATTCGCTGCCGCGGCGACTCTACTTTATGCGAAAAGTTTTTGACTTCACAAACAACTAAGTATTTATTCCCGTAACCTACAAATAAATACAATGTTTTTGAGACGACGTAAGCGGTTCAGTGGCTTAATAATGGTCGGTGAATATAATTTAAACACATTTAAAGTTAATATAAGGTCTAATGTAACTAAATAAGTACCGGATTGATTAAGAAATTCAGCACCAACGACCCAATATCGGGTCTATTGTCCGAAACTAAACTGATGTCACTGATTCTCGCTATACTGACTGAAACTGATTCTCGCTACATAGCGGAAAAAATGCTGCTACAGGCTACGGCGTAGCACTCGTAGCATTGGTTGGTGGTGAATGTGTTAAGAGAAAACCACTATACACATACAATACAATAAGCAAGCATACATTTTATCTAAATATTAACTTAGGAATGTAAACGGTAATAGCGAGAATTTTTGCACTAAATAAACTCCCTTGCAAAGACAACGGGTACTTAAAATTATTTCGAGTAGTTTAACTATAGTGTAAAAAAATTAAATTTCATTCTACAAATAAATGTTATTATTATTGAAATAAAATTATTACTTTTCTGTATAAATAATACTTTTTTCACTGCGTACCATAAAATCTTGTTTCCTTATAGTGTATGTTTAAAATACTTGACTAAATCAAAAGGGCCCGTTTTCTTTGCGAGGGGTAGTATTTATGAAAACAAATACCGAAAATACTCTTGACTTTTTTAGGCCACTATATACGAAGACCACACAACGGGACCGCGATGTCCAGTAAAATCACCTGGTGGGATCCCCCACGTACAAAATTAATAGGTAGGGGATACCAGGTGATCTTACTGGACATCGCCAACGGTACCCTGTTAATAAGTCTACACTGACCGTCCGTCCGTCCGTCCCTCTGTCTGCTTGTCCTAACTTAGTTTTAATACGGTGGAGTTACTTACAAATAAAAAAAATGTACAAAAAAAGACTTTCGGGTAAGTTGGGTTCGCGCTGATTCGATTCGAAATTGAATTCAAATCGGTATGTAATAATACCAACTGTGCGGTATGGAACTCTTCATGCACGAGTCCGATTCGCACTTGGCTTTTTTTTCCCTACCGACTTTGTTTTTACCTACTTACATCATATTCAGTACATACATAAACTTACGCCTTTATTCCCAGAGTGAGGTAGGCAGAAGTACAGAATTACCAACAGCTCTAAACACGTGTTGATAATTCTATAACCACATTTTGCACACTCAGGCTAAGATGTTTACTGGTGTATTAGTGACAGGTTGCAAGCCCATCGCCTAACAGTACTATAGGGATACCGACGTGCTAGCCGACCGCTGGCACATTTTAATGCATAGTATCTGCACGTTCTTGTGTAATTCGTTTACGTTTTTGTAACTGTATTGTATAACCCTATTA
Source organism: Acleris laterana (assembly GCA_963966035.1). Classification (NCBI taxonomy): domain Eukaryota; kingdom Metazoa; phylum Arthropoda; class Insecta; order Lepidoptera; family Tortricidae; genus Acleris; species Acleris laterana. The sequence continues at coordinate 12,837,261 of OZ014445.1, read as the reverse complement.
ATTATGTACTCGTCTACTATTTTTATGTTATAAAACTTAATTACCTTTATATCTGTAATCCTTAGTTATCTGTATAATATTATATAATAATTGTTAGCTAACATGATAGGCGATTTGGATAAAACTGTAACCGCCTGTTTCACAATCGACAAGTAAAGGATATTTGACGGATAAGTTTAGCCCTTTCTTTGTCGTACACTTGAAAATAGACAAGGAGAGAGACAACTTTATGTGACAGATAAATTTAGTTGTCGATTGTGAAACAGGCCCTAAGCCTATTATTGTGGAAATAAATAAATAAATAAATACGCCTTATCGCCTCATATTCAGTATCGTAACAAAACAATGTTGTTCAAAGGTTATGCGCTTCCTTGGTTCCTCGCGGCGCTGGCGGCGGTGCAGAGCGACATGCGGCCGCGGTTCGTGGCGGAGCCGCCGGCGCGCGTGCTGTGGCCCGCCACGCGCGGCGCCCACGCAGCCTGCCGCGCCGTCGGGGACCCGCCGCCGGATGTGCACTGGATCACCGCCGAGGGCCAGCTGTTCACTACTATACCGGGGTTAAGGTACAACGCTTTTTCTCAAACATGCTATGTAATGTCGGCGTTATGTTAGTTATTTTAGGCTTCAAAATGCCACGTTCCCGGCGGAACAACTCGAGAGAACTGTAAAGGAATTTCGTACAAAATTGAAGGCCTAGGCCGGGAAGTAATTTTTTTTTAATTTTAATATGGCCATGACCGCTGGTTTTATGAACAGGCTGAATATCTAAATTATATTTTTAAAATTTATGAGAAAATGTTATAACGTCAAATACTAGGAGCGCATAAACGTTTGGGAGACATCCGCGCTGTGTCGTGTGCGCCCGCCGCCCGCCCGCCGGTTGCCCGCACCGCCTGAGATCTAAGTTGCGCTATGCCTGATATACCTCCTAATTACCGCTGCGCTCCTGGTACTTTATTTTAACACCCAATTACTTTTCTTCCCTAGCGTGGACATTTTATCAATTAACTTTTTTGAGTGATGTATTTTTTATTTTTCATCACACTTGCTCGTAAATAGTGTCCTAACATGCTAGAAAAATCGACCGTAAATCCAAAATAATACCCGCGGGCCTTTTTTTACCATTACGTAACTAAAGTGCGTAATAGCTTTTTTTTTAAATATTATACGTGGACTCAAACTATCACAATACGTCAGGAACCCAATTCTTGTGCCATTCGATATGAAGTGTCATTCGAGATGAAATGTCAGTTGCATACAATTTCCTAAAAATCTCGCATATAAACTATTGATCTCGACTGTCACTAGAATCGGACTCCAAACACGTTTGACATTATCTGTGGTAAGTCACAGACAATGATGTAGTCTGCCGCTAATAAGTTAAAAATATGATCTTGTGTCTGATTTTATTTAATTTCCTCCCAATTGTGATGAAAAACATTGTATGTTACACGGGTGGTAAAGGAAATACAAAGCTCGAGTCATTAAAGCCCTCAGCCTTCGGCTTCGGGCTTCAAACAGACTCTCGTTTGTAATTCTTTCTTTACCACCCTTAATACACAATGTACTATAATTCCATATGTTTGAGAAAAGCACTATACGTACCTCGCCGTGAAAAAGGGTTGCCAGCCTCGTAAGTATCCGGCCTCGCTTCGCTCGGCCGTCTATATCACTCGGCCGGCAACCCCCTACTTCCCGGCTTCTGTAGTAATGTACTATTAATCGCTGTCTCACTGATAAAACAATGAACAAACAATGGAATGGTCTGTCGCCTGCGGTATTTCCGGACCGTTACGACCTTCAAACCTTCAAGAAAAGAGCGTACTCTCATTTGAAAGGCCGGCAACGCACCTGTGACTCCTCTGGTGCTGCAGGTGTCTATGGGTGACGGTAATCGCTTTCCATCAGGCGATCCGTCTGCTCGTTTGCCTTCCTTAACCATAAAAAAAAAAACAAATCGTGGCTTTTGAAATGAAATATCAAGTTACACTACACATGTATTTTGGAAAGCTGATCAAATCTTGGTTCGACAAACTGCTCAGAGTTTAATAAAAAATATCTAGCTC
>OZ014445.1:12523241-12834995 GCA_963966035.1 Acleris laterana | reverse complement strand
GAGTTTTTTACGCGGAAAACTTTTAATTAAGGGATCAAATGACATTAGAGTGAGTTCGCAATAAGGTAACTCGACTTTGTTCGCCGAATAACTCCAGGAAAATTATTACTTTTAAGCCCGTCAAGAAATGTGTTTTTCTGAAACGTAGGATTATAAATAAAATTAACATAACAATGGGGTATTACAGAGCGCTCGTCGAACAGGGGTTGAGGGTTGTGATGATCTTTAGGTACATGGTTTATGAAACAATGAGATCTCTCAAACGACGTAGGTGAGTGTATAAAACGGGTATAGATACGATGGTACGAATCTTAACAATAAGGAATAGTGAAACATGGTGCATGGTTAGTACGTAAGTATTAAAAACATACCTTCCTTAATTTCAGGTTTTTCAAATATGTTCTTTCATACAAACATTGTCCTGACAATGACAAATACAACGAAAAAGAAAACAGCCAAATCGTTTCAGCCCTTCTCGAGTTATAGCGTGATCAGGAGAAATACGGTTTATTTTTATATATAGGGTTATTTTTTTTATATATACATACATTAAATCACATATATTTAATTTAAAGGGAAAACTAAGCATAACGACTAAGTTCTTGAGTTAAAGGCGCCTAAAATGAGGATTAAGAGTATTAAATCTAAAAAAATACATATAGCATACATACATTAAATCATCGCCTGTTTCCCAGAGGGGCAGAGACCACTTCTTTCCATTTGCTACGATCTTGACAAATTTCTTTCGCTTCTTCCACATTCATATTCATGCACGCACGTCGGTTTCATACATACATAAAAGTATCCTTTTATTAAATTAAATGTGCAATAAATTGTACATTCACTTTTTATACAAATTTGGTCATTGCTCGTACCTACTGATATATTTTTTGTGACACAATAAAAGTAATCAAATCCGCGATCCGCAAAAAAATGGAGTTGAATCCATATTTATAATTTGTGGCATTATGTATTCAGTCTAATTACTTTTTATACAGCGGGGCTGAGAAGTTTTAATTAAAGATTGAGCGACATTATTCCTTCATCTCGGAAAGAACTTCGTTACAGCGGAGCCGGCGTTTCTTTATTGAAAATTGCTTTATTGTTGAAATGAAGACGCCCTTCTGGGACCGATATTGTAATTTTTACTCTCGTTTATTCGATGGCTCGCATTTGTTAATTTTGAAAAAACAATTTTCATTAAGTAATCCCTCAAATTTAAAATATCAGATTGTTTGACAAGAGGCTCAAATGAGTTTGAGATCCGATTATAATACTGCTTTGAACTTTGACTGTAAGAAAAAAAATCGTTCTTACAGCAAAACAACCGACTGAAGGTTTCAAAATGCATTACTAACAGTACCTTACTCAATACTTTATACCTACTCAATTATTAATACTTCCATAATTTGTCACAATACCGGTGTACAAATAACTTGTAACTACTTATTAGTTACAGTAAGGTATGACAGCGCAACAACGTGCCTTAAACCTTTGCCTTAAACCTTTTTGACGACGCGCTGGCCTAGTGGGTAGTGCCCCTGCCTACGAAGCTAGTGGTCCTGGGTTCGAATCCCGGTAAGGGCAGATATTTGTGTGATGAGCGCGAATATTTGTTCCTGAGTCATGGTTGTTTTCTAATGTATTTAAGTATATATTTCTCTATATAAGTATTTATATCGTTGTCTAGTACCCATAGTACAAGCCTAGAGCTTAGTTTGGGACTAGGTCAATTGGTGTGAGATTGTCCCCTGATATTTATTTATTTATTTATTTAATATAATATAATTAATTAATTAAAGTGTTTTAATTTTTACGTTAGTGACCGCCCATTTATCAGCCACTTTTTCACCATCTTGACAATGATAGGCGACAGGTTAACAAGCTTTTACATCAGTAGGATCCTTATCAGCTGCGCCATGTAAACAGAAATGTCAACGGTCCCTGTCATTGTCATGATGGTGAAATATGGGGGGCAGTTTACCCTTGTTTTGTAGACACTAATTTCATAGAACGTAACACTTCGCAGAATTTGGTTGGTCTGGTCTTACGCCTTTAATGACTATATTATTATTGTAAAGCTTATACCAGTCAATTAACAGTGAGTTAGTGGTAAAATTGTCATTCCAGTAATCTAAATGCAGTGAAAGCCTATTTAGCAAGACACCACTTTAGCGACAGCGTATCGCATGAGCTTTATATAATACCTACGTAATAATATTAGTTTCTAAAGCCTGAAAGTGAAAGAGAGCTTAACAGTTAAGTTTCATAAAGCTTGCAATTGCCAGTAAATGTTCATTTACTAGTTAAGTATCTAAGTTTAAAGTTTTATATGTTCAAGCACGTAACGAAGCATAGCTAGTAAAGTTACAAAGTGCAAAAGGCAACTTCAAACTTGCAGCGGAGATGCTCGAACACTGAAGTAGACAGTTTTTTTTTAAATTTAGTTTCCGATATCGATAGGTAGCAAACTCTTACTATGAATACACGTATCTCTAGAGAAATCACACTTTTCGTGTTCAATGTTTCCTAAACGGTTCCCCGAATGTAAGTTGATTAGCACAGGTATAGTACGATTTTTTTACCTGCACGTTTTTATTCCAAACTTTTAAATAACTTTGTCGGCGTACACTAATTGTGTGACTTGCCAAATTACATCTTTGTAGTACTAAGAGTCTCTGAGTAAAACCGCAGACAGTCGGACAGACGGATATGGTGAAAGTATATAAGGGTTCCTTGTTGGGACACCCATAGTTATTGGATTTTGTAAACTGAACGATTGATGATATTTCGAGAAATGACGCCTGCTTGGGATTTTTTCACTTTTATGTTAGTGTGCTTTATGCCATTTTCATTGCATGAACATAACTCATATTCATGTTTACTAAAATTAGTAAAAACATTTAAAAACATTGTAATGTTAATAAAGTTATTAAAATTTAACGAGCAGTTTTTTTATGTTACGTAGTTATAATATAAGTTATAAAACTTAAAAACAAGGTAACCACACCTGGCCACAAACAAACAACTTTATTTCACATAGCACTGAGAGTATAGAAAATATCGGTAAGTTTAAATTATAAAAAAATATTATACGTGTGTTGATTAAATAAAAAATAATAAAATCCTATAATGGCATTAAAATCTAGTCTAGTTTTAAAGAAAAAAAATAAGTTATAAAATCTATAGACCTCGCGGTGCCAAGACTGCTATAGGTATTCATTTAATGTTCAAATATTATTTCCCATCTGTTCATTGAAAATGTTTGATTTTGATAAATTGATTTTAACTCTACATATTAAAAAGGTATTAAAAAATGCCATCTGTCTCCCATGTTTTTTATTCTAATCTCAAAAAAAAAAATTAAAACCTTTCGGGTGCAATAGAACTCTTTACGAACAAGTTAAAGGCTATAGTCATTTTATAACGGAGCATTCACGCCCCAAGTAAAGCCATGCTTGTTAAAACGAAACAAGTTAAATTACAACATCAAAGTGTCGAATACTTTCTTTGCAACTCATTTGAATGAGAACAAGCTACTCCATCCCCATTTGTTGCTCTTCAATTCTCCTTTGTAGTCGACTCCATTATTGGGGAAAATATTAAAATATGGTAAGTACTGTGTAGGTAGCTTGTACGAAGTGGGGAGCAGATCCAAAGTGTCGGCATTGCAACGCTTTTTGAAGAACCAAGGTGGGTAAAACTTTGGCGTACGGTCACTAATGCTGACTGGCGTATAATCAAACATAAACAGCTTGTTATTATTATTAGGCAATCCATTATGTGTGCGTATTTACCAATATTGTACCGATCCTATTCGTGTAGCCATTTATGCGTGACAGTGATGTTTTGTGACTAACATTTTAATATCCATACATTCTTACAGATTTTGAATAAAAATATTGTAAACGTCATTATTAAAAATAATGATCGAAGGCATACACAGACATAATTATAGATATATACACAGATACACACGTAAAACTTGTAACACCCCTCTTATTTTATTGAGAGTTAAAAACAGTGACTTGTATACTAACCGGTAATATTATATCGCTCATACAACGTCGAGTATAGTCGGGAACCCGATCCTAAGGGCACTCGTTAGCGTTATTTCTGCGCTTCTCGATATCAACGTCGACTCGACTCTCGAGTGTGCGACATTGTGTACCTCCCTTTAATGACGTTCCACTGAAAGTAGGACGGAGATTTGAGAATTGTGCCAAATAAGCGGATATTCATTTTGTCTTAAGGTTTGCAAGGTTAGTTACCTACATACATACCATCTTTTGGATATGTAAAAATCAGGTAGATCGAGTGAACTACGGTGCCGTGTTAGATTTAAGCCTATAAACCAAGGGCTGTAAATGTTGATCCACCATAGAACTTTGTCATAATGACAGCGTCAAGTGACGAGATAGAAATGACATAGGAATGAATCGTTGGTTTTATGCGACAAGGTTCTACAGTACAGAATTTCTTGAAATTAGACGAACTAATTCTACCTTTACGAAGTCTCGGGCGTCTTCTGGTGTACCTATGTACACATAAACTAACCAGAGGAAATTCTCAATTATAAAAAACGTTAAGAAATAAAGGTAAAAAGAACTAAGCGCATTTCAAAATAAGAGAAAGTCAAAGAGGGAGCTATGTTCAGCAGTGGATGACTTCGGGCTAAAATGATGAAGAAACGCACTTAGGCTCGCCTTCCACTGCGAGCAAGCGGGCCTTGAACGGACACCGCTTAGCGTTCTTCGGTAACTTCAAGAGGTTTGCGGGTGGTGGAAATACTAGAAGTTACCGTTGTAAACCGAGTCCACTCCGCTCACAGTGGAATGGGGGCATACACACAAAAATAACGGGCCTTATGCATGCTTTATGCCTACTATTTAATACGAAAATATTAAAAGTTATAAACATTTTCATTCAAAGTTATAGTGTACACTGTTAAAAATATTGTGCGATTTTTAATAAATTACAAAGCGGATGAAAAGTAAAAAAATAAAATGAACACAAAGAGGGGTCGGCTGAACTCGAACTTTTCCATGGCTTTTATTATCGCAATACCCGCAATGGCCTAAAATGTAAGGACGTGCTCGGCAGTTTTGTCGGTCAATTTAAAGGTTTTTACACGTTATTCGGTTATTAACCCTTGACGGAGAATAAAGGAAGGAAGGAAGCATAGGTGGAACACTCAAGTAAATGACCTCTTGCATGTAGTAGTGTACAAAAAAATACATCATGAATCAAATATAGAATGTCGAACGGTCTATACAGATGTGTTAACTACATGCAAGAGGTCATGTACTTAAATTTGGGAGCTTTATTGTATTTAATAGATATATAGTTAACTAACTCGAATGCTACTCTCAAGCAAGAATTTCGAGAAAAGAACATTATTTATTTGAATGCAAGTAAAGAGTAAATCAGCTGTAAGAAACGAGAAAATATATCATAATTATTAACTTTTTGGGTTTTCTTTTGTTTGTCTGAATTTTAAGGAACACAAATTATTCAACATATCTTTAATCTAATACTTAGCCGTTAAAATTTGTAAACCGACCCCTACAACATAAATTACGAATGTTACGATCAATCCCACATTTGTATAGTTGCTGAGGCGTAAGCTATGTTTGTACATGTACATATAAAATAAACTAATAGGCATGTGCCTTTACCGCCATGATTGAATAAACAAGAGTAAATACATTATAATAATTAAATGTAAATATATTAACAATATTAAACAAAGTGGACGTACTCTTGGTTTCTTTAACAAAGAAAATATATTCCTGTTTTACTTCTCGATAATGTTTCTTTTTTTTTGAGCACTGACAAAGTTAATAATAAGACGGTTCCACGAACAAAGGTTGTCGTTCGCAATTATTTTCTTATTTGTTATTCAATTTTATTTTTCGTTTTGCATTTCTTTTAGCGAGTAATAAAAGAAGTCTCCAGTTACCAATTACTGGAACGAACACGACATTGTACAGCTTTTACAAAGGGAGATTACGTAACGGTATAATAATGGGATGCTACTTAATTTTTTTTGAGGTATCTTTGAAGTGTTTTAAAAAACCATGCAGGAACATGTCACACCCGAGGGCCCAGACAAGATGCATTGCGCTAACTATCTTTTTTCGTTCGCGTCTTTTCGCATCACGTCATCTACCAGTGACGCGCGAAAACCTAAACCAAGAGAAACGCTTGCTAGCGTAGTGCATCTTGTCTGGGCCGCACTCCGAAACCGTTACTACAAACACGAAAAAAACTGTCTCAAGAAACAAGTATCAACTAATTATCAATTTAAAATTATTTTGGTGCTGATGAGTTTAGTTTCTCGTATTTCAGGAACCAAGCAAGTCTACCTAGTCGGGATAATTTTCCTTTTAAATGCGTGCTTGTATTCCATAATATACCTACATTTCGGATTTTTATTACTTGAAGTTGTATGCGCAACTCTAGCGAAAATTACACTTTTCGAATTCAATATTATCTTAGTGGTCCCCAGATTTCATTTGTCGGCATAATTAAAATGTGTAACTATGCCAAATTATAACTTTGCGGATAGATGGATAGACGGACATGCGTTTACTTACATGCATCTTGAGACCGGTACTTATTTAATTCAAGATCAGTTTATTAATTATATGGTTCTAGATTGTTCCCTTTATTTAAACGGACTAGTGTGTGCTGTGCACTCACTTAGAAGAGGCACAACCGACAGCCAGGCGGCTAAGCACCGCCCACTAGGAACTTTGGCAGTCAAGATTATAGCAATCAAAGAATAAATAAATGTCAGGAACAGTCGCACGCCAATCGACCCAGTCCCGAACTAAGCTCTAGGCTTGTACTATGTGTTAGACAATGATATGAATACTTACACAGAGAAATAATTACTTGAACACGTAGAAAACATCCAAGACTCAGAAATGCGCTCACAAATATTTGCCCATACCACAGAATAAGTAATAGTACAAGTACCCATACCGAGAAACGAACCCGGGACCACTAGCTTCGTAGGCAGGGTTCCAACTAAGCCAACGTGTCGTTAGCGTAGTAAAGAAAATTAGTCTGTTTTCCATAGGTATGTTTATTCGTAGCTACCAGAAGCGTTGATTTCGTAACTTTGTTAAATCTGGTACATAAAATGTTTATGCCTGGAGTCATTTTAATTCAGAAAAATCCTTACATTATCATTTCCGTGTAATAATGGTAAAAATGTTTGTCTAGTGGAAGATGCCGTACTGTCCCACACGGCTCGGCAGCTAACGCCGGCGCGAGCGGGCGGCTCGGTGGTGATTCGCTGCGAGCTGTCCCCCCAACTGGGGCTGGTGAATATCACATGGCTGCAGGATGGGCTGCCTCTTACTCCTGGGTACTTGGGAGCGGGTGAGTGATTGTATAATTATCCAGTGGAAATGCTGGGTTGTCCAATACGGCTAGGAAGCTGACGGCGGCGCAGGAGAGCGGTGGTCGGTGGTGCTTCGCCGCGAGGTGTGCCGCCAACTGGGGCTGGTTAGCATCACGTGGCTGCAGGATGGGCAGCTCTGACCCCTGGGTACTTGAGACCGGGTGAGTGATTGTATAAGTTTGTTCAGTGTAAGAAGTTTTGCTGTCCCAGGGGACTCGGCGCATACGGGCGCTTCGGTGGGGCTGGTGAACGTCTGCCCCTTGGTATCTGGGACGGGGCGAGTGATTGCACTAGTTGGCCCAGTGGAAATGCCGGCTGACGTCGGCAGGGGAGAGCGGCTCGGTGGTGCTTCGGTATTAGGTCTCCCCCCAGCTGGGTTTAGTGGACGTTGCGTGGCTACAGGCAATGCCTATGGCCCATGAGTACCTGGGAGCAGATGATTATTTTTGTATTTTTTTTTAATCACTAGCTAGATGGTAGGAGATGCTTCATTGTATTCATTTTATTCCATTTGATGTGAGTATTTGGTAATATTGAATTAATTATGGAGTAACACCCGTATTTATAGTCAAGAAAAGTAATTACTTGAGAATTAGTAGTGTCAAAAGTCATATAAAAATCGTTACTTTAGTCATTACTTTTACTTAACTAAATACTTTTCTTGACTATAAATACGGGTGTAAGTGTTTTCTACGCTGCTTCATTCATACAATATTTAAAATCGTTGCGAAAGGAACATTATCCGTTTCATTGTTTGTCATTGACACGAGCGCAATGACAATTCTAAAAATCGTAATACTCGGTTTACGGATGCAATTCACACTTGGCCATTTGCCATGACGTGCTTTATTAAATCAATCGAACGTGTGTAAAGCAATCACCAACTGTAATATTTTCGGGATCCATTTTCACATTTTTATGTGAGTGTCAGTGCCTACCTACGAGTATAGGTACGATCCTAAGTATAATAATTATTGATTTTACTTTTTCACCGGGATGAACAATATAAGAAGAAATAATTACCGGTAATATTAAAAAAGAGCTTGTTTTTGTGTATGACCCGTGACCGACTTAAAACTGACTAACTTCTGACACTAGAAGTTCCGAGACGACGACAGTTCCAAGATTAATTAGTCTTAAGACTTTTAAGTGGCAGATCGTAGCTTGCCGGCTTAAGGAATCCGTTTTCAAAAGATTAAAGCAAAGCGAAATGGCAAACACTTTTCTTTTCTGTTTAATCACTTGTCACAGCCAAAATATTCTAAATCGTGATTCGTTGTTAAGGTTATTTTGGATTTTGCCTGCCTTCGTTTCGTTTGCCTCCTTTCTCGATCTTTACCAATTATGAAAAGAAAAATAAAGTATTTTTATAACAGGATACAATTTTAGCAAACGTAACATGTCACCCGCTACCGCTCTTTTGTAATTATTGAACATGCTTTATATAATAATTACGATGAAAAACAAAGAGAGATTCTATTTCACATGGACTAAAATTGAATACAGCCTTGTCCATTATCTTATTTATTGACGTTACTACGAATAGCAGTCAGAGCTTTAGGATCGAAATAATGTAATATGATCCCATTGTTTGCCTTTAACTACTGTAACTTCCCTTATTTTTGCTAAGTCCTCTTTAATAATAAATAATAAATAAATAGTTATCAGCGGATAATGTCACACAAATTGACCTAGTCCCACACTAAGCTATATATAGCAGGGTGATTCAAAAAAATCAAGTTTTGATTTTTGTTACTCTCAACCAATAATATCGTTCTACGTACTAAACTATTAATTAGTAATTAAATGACTTGACCGTCACTGGAAGCTTTATAATTGAGAAGGCATATCCGTTTCCGTCTAATTTCTACTAATTTTCATACAATTTGACTTCAATTTCCGGCTCAGTGGCGACACCTGACGGCAGCGCGCCATTTTTTACTTACCGTAAAATAATGTCGAGCTACCTTACCTCATTGGCATTTTCTTTTCCGTCGAAGCAACTTGTGCGCAGCAATTCTGTTCCTGCGACGACTTAAAAAGTATAAAGTGATATAATAACGTGTAAGATTTCTATAAACTGTGCTAAACAAATCGTGAACACGTAAGTAACCACTTTAAATTTCGCTTATAAACCTAATCAGTTACAAGTAAATAGTACGTGATCGTTTCTTTTTAAACGGTTATTTGCCGTTCGGATCACTACATGTAATTACTGTTAGGTTAACTAGTTTTCATACGACCTTTTAGATAGCAATTAGTGAATGGTGGTGTTACAAATCGGTTAACATCGTTTCATCTTACAGTAATGAGTGTTAATCAAAACTTGGCCGCCCAGCCGGAAGCTGTGGCTGGCCCCAGCGGAGTGGCTCGCGTTTGCAAGCGACCCCGGAGCAGCAGCTCGAGCAGCGGCAGCTCCTCGAGCAGCGACTCTTCGAGCTCGTCGGGTTCCGGTAACAACGGCTCCCGGTCGCGCCGCAACCGGCGTAAGAAAAGTAAGCGCAAGCATCGTTCTAATCGTATGATGGACAAATTATTTAAAGAAATGGGTGAGCTCCGCAAACATATTGTTTCATCAGGCCATAACGATTTAGCTTGTCCCGATAATGTATCAATGTATTCTGGGGTAAGTGGTGAGCTATATAATGAAATTCCTTGTGAACCAGTTTCGGTTACTGATGACCATGATCCTGATGTACCCTTCACTTTTGATATTGAAACTAAATTAAAGGAACCATCTGTTCCTAAGACCCCCGAAAACTTTCTTAGAATGCTTAATGATGTACAGCACTTTGGTTGCAAGACTTGGTCAGACGTAAGATACGCTGACACCCAAAAGACATATAATCACACCCCAGGATTTATTGATCTAGAAACAAACGAAGAGGTAAAAATATATGAGTCCTTGCGTCACCTGTCTTACGCTGATAAATCGTATGCGGCCTTAACTTTTTGTATACTACAACAGAAGGAAACATTACAAGAAGCTATTCGCTGTCTTCTGTCCTGGGCTAAAGTCACAAACGTTAATTTTGAAACTTTAAGTGTAAAAGTTGATGAGTTATTTCAAAAGGGGAATCTATCCAAAATCTCCTCAGACTTATTGCAATTAGCTTGCGGCCACCGGGCTGAGGCCATCGAAATGCGTCGAGAATCTATTTCTAGCCAAATTCGAGATCCATTAGTTAAAGCAATAATAAATAGAATACCTCCGTCAACTACGTACATATTTGATCCAGAGCCTTTTACAACAGCTTTGGAAAAGGCAGGTGGGGTACGCAAAGCATTTTGGCCCCCAAAAATTGAACAAGTCAAATCGAACCATGCGAATAACCACCCCTCGCGGGGGCAAGGCATTCGTAAACCAGCAGTTCCATCGCGTGGAACTCAAAGCACTGCACATCACCTTGAGCAGAGCGCGCATATGCAAATGCATACTGGTCATAACAATTACAACCCACCCTCGCGGGGTGGATATGGATACCACCATGCTCCTTATTCCTATAAAAATCAATCAGTAAATCAACCTGATTACGGTATAGGTGGGAGAGGTTCATTTCACAACCGAGGTTCGCGGCCCGAACGTGGAAGTACTCGAGGACGCTCATATGCTCCGAGAAGTAGAGGTAACCAAAAAAGGTACAAAAAATGACTCGAAACAATTTCGAGCAGGTCGTTTAGCGCACTATCACTTAGCATGGAAGAAAATAAATGCACCAGAGATAATACTCAGGTTAATCAAGGGTTACCGAATACCATTCTTTCAAAAGCCACCCCTAATTCGCCCAAATCTAATCAGAGGTCCCTTTCATACTCCCGTGTCAAGGGAAATGTCTTTAATTGTGGAAAAAATGAAAGCACAACACATTTTAAAAGTGGCTCAAGTCTCACAGAGTTTCGTATCCCCTCTATTTCTGGTCCCAAAACCCGACGGGACCGCTCGTCCAATTTTCAATCTGAAAGCGCTAAACGAATATGTAATAACAGAACCGTTTCACCTAGTAAACATGCATCGTGTCCCCGATTTCCTTCAGCCCAACGACTGGCTGTGCAAGGTAGATTTATCCCAAGCGTACTTTCACCTGAAAGTAACAAAGTCACACAGACGCTTTTTGCGCGTTATATACAACCAGGAATTGTTGGAAATAACTTGCCTCCCATTCGGTCTGAGCACAGCCCCAAAAACTTTTTCAATGCTGACAAATTTTGTAGCTCAAACATTAAGGGAACGGTGGAATGTGAGAATTTTAGTATACCTGGACGATTTTTTGATAGTAAATCAAAATTCCTACATACTCCGCGACCATGTCCAAGTCACGGTGCAAGTACTACAGAGATTGGGCTGGGAAATAAATTTCGAAAAATCTGTTCTTTGCCCTCAGAAGAGCATAATCTATTTGGGAATTCTATGGAATACCTGGGACAATGTAAAATCCTTGCCAAAGGAAAAGGTCCTGTCCATAAACCAAAAAGTAAGTCATGTGCTCGAACGAGGCCAAATAACTTTAAAAGATTTACAGAGATTGATAGGACTTATGAACTTTGCCAGCTTTGTTGTTCCACGAGGTCGGCTCAACCATCGGCAACTGTTAATGTTCATGAACTCGTTGCCAAACCCGTCGGCAAGGCAATTTATGCTACCACAGTGTGTCACGAACGAACTCGTCTGGTGGGTCCAGAATTGCCAGATGTCAACACCATTGCACTACCCACCACCGATGCATTTTCTGACGACAGACGCGTCCGACATCGCTTGGGGGGCGCAACTGGACGACCTGGCTCTCTCAGGTGCCTGGTCGCAGAAAGAACGAAGTCTGCATTGCAACCAAAAAGAGATGCTGGCGATACTACATGCTCTTCAGGGACACGCACACCTATTGTGTCACAGCACGATCCTCATACAGTGCGACAACATGACAGCAGTTGCCTATCTTCGAAAAGAAGGGGGTGCGAAATCACCAGCCTTGGTCAACATAACACATCAAATTCTAGATCTCCTGGATCAAAATCGAATACACTTCAGCATACAATATCTCCCAGGCAGATACAACAATCAGGCCGATCACTTGTCGCGCCATCGCCAACCTCCAGAGTGGCATCTGCTACCAGCCTGCGTAGAGGTAGTGTTTGCGAAGTGGGGAACTCCAATGATAGATCTGTTTGCCTCAGCAGCAGCGCACGTGGTGTGCAATTATGTTTCTCGAGACCTGACGGATCCTCAAGCCCTTTATCACGACGCGTTCAGTGTCCAGTGGAACTACCCGCTGGCATGGGTTTTCCCCCCGCCATTTCTAGTTCCCAAAGTGCTGACTCACTTAAATCAGTCGAGCGGAATATTTCTATTAGTGGTACCACGATGGGAGATGGTATTTTGGCGTGCGGATATCAAAGCCAGAGCACTTGCGGCACCTTTAACTCTGAGGCACTTGCAACGTCATCTAGTCGACACGTCAACGGGTCTCCCACCACCGAGGGTCGAGGACATCACCCTCGAGGTTTGGAAATGTGGGGGTGGACTGAAACGTTAGCGGCATGGAATACTGAGCAGCTAACACTACTTAAGAATTCTTGGCGAAAATCCACCTTAAAGACTTATGAGGTAGCTTGGAAACGTTGGACCTCCTGGGCTAGTGCTAAAAATATAAATAGTAAAAATCCGACAGGTGCACAATTAGCTCAGTTTTTGTCAGATTTATGTTTAATTAATAATCTATCTTACAATACCATTCTTTTACACAAATCTGTCGTTTCAACGTTGTGTAACACTGAGCAATCAAACCGACTCAGTTCACACGTTCTTGTAAGACAAATTTTAAAGTCAATAGCTCTAAGAAATCCTAAAACATTCCAACCACCAATTTGGGATGTTAGCAAACTTACATCATTTTTGACCAGCTATGTAATAGACATAAACAATGTGTTTCAGACGTCACGCCACGCAGCAATCTTGTTGCTACTATGCTCTGGTCGACGAATACATGACTTGACTTTACTTACGGTAGATCCTAGCCATTGCATAATATCAGACGACAGCATTATATTTTGGCCCCAATTCGGGTCAAAAACTGACTCCAGCAGTTACAGACAATCAGGCTGGAAACTTGTGTCAAACGTTAATGATCGTAACTTAGATCCCTTGTACTGGATAAAGAGAACTATTTCTTTACTAAATCAAAGACGTAACTTGGCTAAATCATGCAATTTATTTATTACCATTAAAGGCGAAGCACGATCTGCGTCACGTACAGTTATAGCAGGGTGGGTGAAAACCCTGTTTAAAGAAGCCGGCATAACGGGAGCCCCAGGAAGCACTCGTTCTGCTGTCGCTTCTAAAAGTTGGCTGGATAATTATCCCCTAGACGAAATCTTGGCCCGTGGTAATTGGCGATCAGCTAACACTTTTCAACGCTTTTACAGGCGAGAAGTTATGACAAACGTTGATTCAAGTAATGTTACTAGATTATTCAATCCGATTTAATGACGCCTATCTATGGGTATAAATAATTTCTTGAGTATTGTAATTGTTTACAATATGTATTTTGTGTTAATTACTGATTGTGAATAAAGTTTGTTTATTAATATACATATATGCTTCCTTGATTATTATTAAAAATTACATAACATTTATAGATGTTTTAATTATTTAAATGTCACATTGGCATTAATTTTCCTAACATTAACTTATTCCGTGGCGTCACCAGGCGATAACAAACAGGTCTCAATTATAAAGCTTCCAGTGACGGTCAAGTCATTTAATAGCAGCGTTTTACCTGAAATAAAACGCATATTAAATACTTACCTCACTGGAAGCTTTCATTTCATTCCTGCCTGGTGTAATTGAGTCAATGAGGTAAGGTAGCTCGACATTATTTTACGGTAAGTAAAAAATGGCGCGCTGCCGTCAGGTGTCGCCACTGAGCCGGAAATTGAAGTCAAATTGTATGAAAATTAGTAGAAATTAGACGGAAACGGATATGCCTTCTCAATTATAAAGCTTCCAGTGAGGTAAGTATTTAATATGCGTTTTATTTCAGGTAAAACGCTGCTATTAATTTCAGAATTTTTGATGAATATTTAAAGGTCGCTACCACCTGCCAAAGTTTAAAACATTCTGCAAAAACGCACTTATTGCGAGACAGGATATGATTTACTTTTTAAACGTTCAATTATGGTATTTAGCTATTACCATATATACTACGTAGTATCAAAAACATTCAGCGGGTACTTCACACTCACAAAGTTGGTTTAAATACACAATTCGTTATCAAAATCTACATTCATTTTTTAGTGATACAATCAGCTCAAACGAAATCAGATGCATTTTCTTTACGAGTGTTTGTTTACTACAAGTTCGCTTGGTTATTGTTATAATTGTTTTCCCACAACGATTTCAAGTATGTTTCAAGTATTAAAACAAGAACGAAAACGGAAATATGGCTAGTTGGACAAACCTGTTCGGAATTAGTACAAACAAAGTTACCCTCAGTGAAAGAAGTGATGAGTCTATTTTTTCATTATAAAAATGTAACGAAGCGAGTAAATAGGGAAGCGGCGTCCTTAACTGCTGGTGATGTGATGGCTCTATGGCAAAAAGCAAGTATTCCTACTCATCATCATCATCATCTCAAGCCATTCTCAACCATTTTGGTGTAGGCCTCCTTCAGCTTTCTCAATGTTGTTCTGTTCTGGGCTGTTTGCATCCAGTTATTTCCCGCAACCTTTCTGATATCGTCCTTCCAACGCATCTGGGGTCTTCCAACCGGTCTTGTTTGCTCCCACGGTCTCCATTCCAATAGGGTCTTGCACCATGAGTCTGACTTTCGGGCAACGTGACCAGCCCATTGCCAGTAAAGTATTCCTACTAAAGAAAAGCAATTTACGTGGTAACAATTTACTCTAAATACTGGTTTACAGTGCCAGCAGCTTGTATGGCCCCTGCAAATGATCTGCAAATTTTAAAACACTTGATTGAGTACGAGAACTGCAATAAAGTTATCGCGAAAGTCGCCTTAAAAAAGATGTTGGGTCACCTTTGGTATCTTTCTAAAGAGCTAGTTGCTCTAGCTTTATTTGATAAACGAGTTTCTACTGAAACGAAACGTAAAATGATTTCAGCACTGAAGAAAGAAGGGTCAGATAGCATTCCTAAAAAAGCTTCTTTGGAATATAATGATAATATATCATTAACCAAAATCTCGAAGATTTTGTTACACAAAATACAATGAATTTTTTTCACACGACGGCAATTTCATGTGACTTTATTGAAAAAGATCCCCAGCAATGGGAAGAAGAAGAAAGTTTCAAGTCAGCTAAAGAAATTGTATTAAACATGAGAGTTGTTAACGATAAAGCCGAACGCGGTGAGGCTTTGATGGAAGAATACAATAAATTAAATACAAACGATGAGGAACAGATGCAGTACTTAATGTTGTTAGTTAAGAATTATAGGCTGAAAAACCTCAACGCGAACAAGGCAAATTTATTTAAAAAAACCTTATTATCTTTTATATTATATGAAAAGCAAGTGTTGATTATTATTATTTTGTCTCCAAAGAGGTTTTAGATGTTAATAAACTGTTATCTGAATATTAATTCCTTTCGTTTAATTTTTCAAATTTCATTACTCGGTAGCGACCCTTAAATATTAATTTAAAAATCCAAAAAAAATAACAAAGTGTTTTCAAGCAGGATTGATTACTATTAGGGGTTGAGAGTAAAAGAAAACAAAAAAAATGTTTTTTTGCTTTCCGATGAATCATAGGCTTGTATTTGAAAACGAATTTCAATAAAAAAAATGCGCATACGAGCGCAACTGCATTTGTTGATACTGGGGTCGATGTAAGTTAAAAACTTTAATAGTAGTTTATGCGACTGTACATAACAAAGGACATTAAACACGAGCGTGGGAGCCAAAGGCGAGTTTCATAATAACATCACATAAGTGTTATAATGCCTAATTATGTACGGTCACGAGCGTTAATTTGGGACCCATTTCAAGAATAATATGCTTGAAGTCGTTAATGTCATTAGAGATGTCAAGTCATTTGTAACTTTTAGGAAATACAACCTTATTGTTGTAGAATGTTAGATTGACTTTGGACTTAAGGTGGGTACCAAATTAAATCTCTTGACTGTACAGTTACATACACTACTTTATCTACCCACATATCATTACCCTGCATGATGCATTTAGGAGCCGCATATTATGATCGGCATCGCGGCGTTGTTCAGAGCCACTAACAGTAATTATTATGGCTAGTTAGTTGCTTTGTTACTGATATCAGGAGGCGTCGCCGAAATATCTATCTCACTCTCTTGATCGCTCACTTTATGTTTTAAATTCAACAAATCGAACAATTTTATACAGCAAAACAAATAACAGGTAATGGCGGTAATGAAAAGATTGAAAAGTTTTCTGGCAGCTGTCATAGGTAGGTAGTTTTTATTTTAGTTCAGAGACAAACTAGAGTCGGTTACAAGTATCATTATCGTTTGATATCTTACTTACGTGCCCCATGTGTCAAATCTGTATACAAATGAGGTTATCTCTACTAATCTTTTAATGAATAACAACATAAAATAATACAACAAAACACAGTAACTGAAAAAGAAAACTAAAATTAAATAAAACTGGCAAATAATACAAATTGACAATTTATTTCGTACTATTAGGCGAACTATAGGCACTTATTACCTACTTTTACACGGTTAGTGTTTTTTTATTGGGGGATGGTGAAAAAAAATTGTCTTGCTAAGTGGGCTATCAGCCAAAAAAAATTGGTAACCTATGATTTAACGGTTCCTGTTTGTTCCAGATTCCCGGTGGATAACAGGCGCTGGCATCCTTCTGGGCCTGGACTTGACTCAAGCGGACATTCAGGCGGACTACGCGTGCGTCGCCCTCGATGCACCGAGCCCTACGATAAAATTGACCACCGATGGTTAGTTTTTTTTTTACTTCATTTTGGCGATAATTGGTAATTAAAAAATGTATCGTTTGGCTGTATATATATAAAACTGTATATGTAGGATAAAACTGGCCACTTTGCAATAATAATGTGTAAAGCAAAAAATATTCTGCAAACAAAACCAGGTAGATTCACCTATCACTGTGAGTGCCTGTCCTTTGAACCGATGTTCCAATTTTAAACCGAAAACCTGTTATTACGTTACGTGTTTATTAATTATTTAATTCCATACCGGTCTACGGTAGAGTCAAGCGAAATGCATATCAAATTGAAGAATGTAAAAAAATTGTAGATCCGAGTCGACAACTTATAGGCAGCAGGCAGAGACTATGGAACGCCAAGTGCACCGGTCTACACATACAACTTTCTTTTCCTCTACATTCGGTTTCGGGGGCTTTAGATATCCTGATATTTCTGTAATTACAGCAGAATACTGTTAAAGTATCTTTAGTAACGACGTCAGTGTATAAAATTTGTGACTAGTAACTAAACGATATTGTCTTAAGTGGCCATTTTTTGACGATTGACTTATTTATAAGTTTCTCCTGACTTTCACGTAGGCATGTGCGTTTTATAAAACAAAAGATACGATATTGGCACCCGGAGAAAGACCAGTGGCTCTTTTCAATTCGGTAAAACCATAATGTAGGTAAATAACTTAATTAAAGCTCCTGTTGCATGTCGTTGTATACAAAACTAGTATGGGATTTACGTCAAATTTCAAATATTGAATGTCGAACGGACAGATGTGTTACAACTACAGTAGAACCCGCTTAATACGATCACGTTTAATACGATTTCCCGCATAATACGCCATTTTCTGCCGGTTTACCTTAAGGCCTGTTTTCATAAATTTTTTCACGGTTAATACGACTCGCGTCCTGCTTAATACGTCTTCTAAAACCTTAATGCCAAGTTATGTATGCGGGTGAAAAAGAGCATATCGTTTAATACGATTTCCCGTTTAAGACACTTTTTTGCTAGGTCCCCTCAGAATCGTTTTAAGCGGGTTCTACTGTTCATGCAACAGGAGCTTTACTTAAGTTTTTTATCTATACCTTTGACGTCTTATCGAATTTTCAACGTTACGATAACTCTTATTTACTTGACAGTAACGGTAGCGGAGTTAAAGACATTACCAAAACACATCAAAAGTAATATTATTTTACCGTGTAGAATCACTCTGGGCAAATATACAGCAGCTAATGCGTAAATTTTGCTAGTACTATTCTACTCGAAGCCCTACTAGTATATTTTGTTTGTTGACTTTCGTAGACAGCAGCTGGCTGGAAAACATCGAGCTTAACACCTTAGAGACAGGGGCGGGTGAAACGGCCGTTTTACCCTGCATCATCAGGCATATGAACGGGCATACTATAAGGTAAGATACTTGTACAGGCGTTTATCACTTGCAATAAATAAATATCTACGACACGGTTCGTTGGGTCATCTATTTTCATGTTATATTTTGAATTTAATAATTTTCATAATTTACCTAATTTGATCAAGGCAGTAGTGAATTATCAGTTTCTGCCACACTGACCAGCTTAGCACTTCATCGTGGAGTGGTTTATGAGAAATAAGCTTGATCATATCAGCAAAATATAAGGGCCGTATTAACAAACTGGTCTTGAGTGAGATGTTTGTCTCAAAACACGTCAAGTACTTAATGAATTACTGACAAGTCTGGCGCGTCTTAAGACGGGAGTTTCATTCAAGATCACACGGTCTTTAAGATAGCTATTCTCAATTACATAAATGATTTGCCTTAGTATATCAAAATTAAATCGTCAGTTGGCAGCGGCAGGACGCGGGGGGGTCGTGGTCCGCGGTCGCGGGGGAGGGGATGGTGCGCGGCGGCGCGCTGGTGTTGCCCAATGCGCGGGCGCACCATGCGGTGCGGTACGCCTGCTTCCCCGGGGGGGACTCTTCGCCCAGGGTCATGATACGGCTGGTTGTACTCGAGCCTCTATCTGTAGAGGTTTCACCTAATCCATTGGTAAGATGATTTAGTTGTACGTTAGTGAGGGCCTTTTCGCACCACTTTTTTGTGGAATAATGTTATATTACAGTGACTGTCCGAATTATTCGACATTATAGGAAGTACTAAAGTAATTTTAGTTACATACACGTAAATAATACATGTATGTAACTAAAATGACTTTAGTACTATTTCTATGTTGTCGAATAATTCGGACATATCGAATTTGACTTCAGATCGAATGCGCTGCAAATCCACCCCTTTCGAAACCAGACACATCAATTTAGCTCTTATTGGTGACTTAAGACACAAATAAACTAGTTTTTGACACTGGTTCCCGAGGTAGCCACCGGTTTCGCATTAGATAAGGAAAATGACATCAATTTAAATACTTACTTACGACACTAGTTTTTGATATATCAAAATAATGAAGTTTATTGAATTGTTTGAAGTGGATTGGCACGGGCGGCAGCGGACACTTCAACTGCACCGTGTCCGGTGGTCGAGGAAATGGACTCATTTTAAGCTGGCAACACGAAGGAAGGCCTCTTCACGCTCCTCAATCACGGTTATCCCTTGGTCCTGTCCGCACCCTTCATGCAGGACTATATCAATGCACTGCACATGACCATTCTGATTCCGCTGTCGCTGGAGCAGTACTCATAATTAATGGTAATTATTTTCAGAACCTTTAAAAACGTTTCGTTACTTAACTTCAGTCCAAGATTTGTCAAATTCTTCCCTTTGGTTTCAGATAGCCCGCCAAGATTGGTGTCTACATTTAGCGAAGCAGTCACCAGAATAGGTCAAAGCATTGCATTGAGATGTGCCGCTACTGGCGTTCCGCCCCCTCGAATACTCTGGACTTTAGATGACAGACCATTACCAGCAGCTCCAGATAAGTAAGGGCTAAAACGACGAAGAGTATAATTAAATCTAGATTTTTGTCACAATAATAATATTTCATTGTTTTAGATATAGCATAAACACACGAGCAGAAAATATACCCGGTGGTGAAGAAGGAACTATCGTGTCCACACTCAGTGTAAATATTAGAACAGCTGATGAAGGAGGAAGATATGGATGCAATGCAACTAATTCACGAGGCTCACAAGCACATCATGCAAGATTAAATGTGTTTGGTACAAATATGGTCTAATGTAATAAATAATATTTTATTTTACACAAGCGAGCGTTCTTACATTTTATTTTGTTTTTCAGGTCCCCCTAATATAAGATATTTACCACCGATACATGTAAAAGCTGACACTGATGTGATTTTACACTGTCCATATTCTGGTTACCCGATAAAGTAAGTATTTATTAAAGTTAAAAAGAAAAAGAAGTATCAGCGAAAATTCTCATCATGTTCCAAAATTTACTTTTCACATTTTTAGAGAAGTCATCTGGCGCAGTGAAGATGGTTCTTTAGTGGAGGTACCTGTTGAGTCTAATGATGAAAGAGGAATGCTTAAATTATCTTCCGTACGAAGTGCTACGACGGGAAGTTATACGTGCGAGGTACGGGCTGAGAGTGGGGAGCTCGCAAGGAGAACAGTTCGAATTGAAGTTCACAGTGAGTTACTGTCATATTACCTGGACACGTATTATGGTTGCCTTTATCGCGGTGTATAAAACGTCCATCACATTCGCACTTTCATACTCGTCAAAAAGTGACTGATGTTTTATCGATGTTTATCCACATCGATAAACATGACCTTAATGGGCCCGATGGTGGTTATAAATCCTACTGTTGATGTTGATCTATTAATTATTTTTGGTTTCCTGCAGAAACTCCAAAAATGGTGCCGTTTTTGTTTCCCGAGGAGCTTGAAGTGGGTGGAAGTACTCAAGCTACTTGTAGTTTGGTTTCTGGTGACAAACCAATTCAATTCACATGGCATAAAGATAACTTGCCTATTCCTTCAGCATTAAAGGTAATGTAGGTTCCTCAAGTACTACAACGTATTTTCACATCAAATTTAACTGTTCAGATTTACAACGAGAACGACCGTATTTCCGATAACGTACACACTGTACAGCATGGATCATCCTCATAAATGTTCTAAAGAGTACTGAACGATGTGTTACCTGTTTTGGAATCATATTTTTAACCCATATCATTGATTGCAGGTTGAACAGAAAAATATGGACTTTTTTACGATATTGATCATACAAGATTTAACTTCTGCACACAGTGGAGACTATACGTGTAAAGCTTCAAATGACTTCGGGAGTGTAAGCCATACCGCATCTTTGAACGTGAAAGGTATGTAAAGGCGATGGCAATTTTTTAGTTTTATAAGAAGACATAATAAAAAGGATTTTTGACAAGTATCGTACCGTAATGATCAGTTTTTTCCTGCAGAACTACCGACGTGGGTATGGCGAGCTCAAAACACCTCTGTGTCCGCTGGCGCTTCCTTGTTGCTGCCATGTTCAGCAAAAGGACAACCAACCCCTTTAATTTCATGGGAGTATTCCTCGGGTAACATTTTCATGTACTTATAATCGTAATCATAACATTGATACCGTTGTTCAGCTTTGAGTTTTATTTAGAACGGGTTTCGTATATGTTTAACGTAGATGGAGAGAACTGGCGTTATGTACCGTTCGCTCAGGAGCCAAGCAACGGTGATGTGGGTTCTATTCTCTCTGACGGCACAGTGTGGCTCAAAGCTGCCTCTCCTGATCAAGAGGGCTGGTACCGGTGCGCGGCGAGGGCCCAACACGCCGTCATACACCACACTTTCTACCTAGATGTCAGAGGTTTGTTAATTTTATTTCGTTAACTGTCTGGTCTTGCGGGCCTATTGTCTAACGAACTCGCAATCACGATCGTTTTCATTTTGAAATTCGAAGGTTTATCTGCATACAAAATTAAAACAATTTTTCCATTTTGAAGCCGACTGGGATTACGAGTGCGTTAGGCAGTAGCCACTCTGGTCATACAAAAGTCTTTTGGCAAACATTTAACTTATGGTTTGTTTTAGTTGCCTTTCTCTTTGATTGAAATTTAATGTTGAAATAACGTATATAAAATAAAAGGTATAATTCACCAGGGTTCAGTTAGTTGTATATCATTTATACCATTGTACAGAACCGCCCAGGCTCAGTAGAGGGGGAAGTGGAGGGGAAACTCGATGGGTGGTAAGGGGATCAACTGCGAGGTTGCTATGTGCCATCAATGGAGAACCGGAAATACATGCGCACTGGACCCATGACTCCAGACCCTTAGCTTTGCAGTAAGTTTAGAATCAATGCAAAATTTGATAATCTTTAGTGAATGATTGAAATCATGTCAAAGATGGAATTTCCTTTTCATATAATATTTTAATAGTATTTTTTTATTGAACTGGAAAATGCCTCATGTAAGCGGTAAATGTACCTTTTGTATCGTAGCGGCGCCGGCGGTGTTGAAACTAGAGACACTGGAAATGGGGTCATAATGTCAGAAATAACAATAACACACGCGGGCCCCGAGCACGCCGGGGAGTATCGGTGTCACGCCAGAAATCTCTACGGGAACGACGACTTGGTGTATCGCTTGTACGTAAAAGGTAAATAGATGTACCAGAAACTAATAGCTGGCTTATTGGTCCAGTAGTAAGTAGTGCAACCCGCTTACTGTGCTGAGGTTTAAATCATATTAGAGACAATATTTGTGTTAAATGCGTGATTTTTTGTACCGATTCATGCATAGATGCTAAATATCTATTTATACTTACATATAAGTAATTCTTTTCTATCTGTATGCAGGTAGATTTACAATAAATAACTACCTAGTACAGTCATCAGTCTTTTTTTCCAACATGAACATAAAAATATCTGACAGGCTTTTAGCGTCTAGAAAAAACGACACGTGAGTTATTTTTGAGCCAAATACTGGAGTAGAAATATTGTTTCTTGAGATTAGATTAAGGTATGCAGTTTCCAACATACTCGTATAAATCAAGTAAACTATCTGCTTATGTCACAGAACGGCCGAACATTCCCGAAGAGGTCCGAATATCCGAAGTGTGGTCCCGAAGAGCTCGAGTGACGTGGCGAGTCGCGCGGGGAGCCCTAGTGTCCCACTATTCCCTACAGTACAGGCCCCTGAAACGCGACTCGACTGCCCTGCCGGACGCGTCACTGTCCGCGCTACTCGACAACTGGGACTCTCCCGAAGTCCACAATCTCACCCTGGCTAATTCGGACTTGCTTCATGTGGCGTAAGTTCATGGCGACTTGTATCATTAGATTATGTAATAAGTGTCGTTGAGTAAAATTCTCGAACGTTTTCTAAACCCGAGCATATGGTGTATTTAAGTTGGAATGAAAAAACGTATTGTTCTTTTCAAATCATATATTTCGATCATATCACACACTTTAGTTGGAGAGACCATACTTTATCCTTAGATGTTTGTTCTAATGCAACGCGAGTCCGAATTATAATTGGTCCTAAACTGATTTTCAACCAAGTTATGACATTTCAACATTTCCAAAAATATAATGCGTTTAGGTTTATGTGAAGTGATTTTGTGGCGCTTCACCACGACGGAGACGGCAGCCCGTTGGTGTTTAGACGATAGTATGAACCTTATACTCAGGAGTCCGTCATACCCACCCTAGCTGCGGACAAGAGGTGGGATTCGTTAATGCAACGATAAAAGATAGGGTTGTAATATACAACACGTTTTTTTTTCTTAAGCGAAAATGGCTTTAGAATAAACGATAAATCGGACTACTGATGCATTAGAAGAAATGACAGGATGTACAACATAATTGCACCATTTATTTACGATTACATACGACATTAACGTTACGAATGGTGATTGGACTAGGTCGGAAGGGCCGGGCCGCGCCGGCGCGTCAGTACCTGCGCTGGCGCCGGACACGCGCTACGCGCTCCGGCTGGCCGCCTTCAACGACGTCGGCGCCTCGTCGCACACCTCACCGCTGCACTTCACCACGAGGGAGGAAGGTTTGTAGAATACTAATTTGCCAACAGGTGTAGGGAGTTAGGATAAAATCCAATAATGCCGATTGGTACCAGAATGCTGACAACATGTATTGAGTTTTAACCTAACTGAAAACCAGAAGATGGATGGTAAAGTTTCACAGTCTATGTATGTTGGTACGGTCACGAGCGCTAATTTGGGACCCATTTCATGAAAAATATGCTTGAAGTCGTCAATGTCATTACAGATGTCAAGTCATTTGTAACTTTTAGGAAACTCAACCTTATTGTTGTAGAATGTCAGATTGACTTTGGACCTAAGGTGGGTACGAAATTAAATCCCGTGACTGTATGTATGTATTACATGTATTTGTTTAAAATCTAAAGTTTTAGCTCCTGAACTAATGGATAGATCAAAAACTGAGCAATCGCGAGTCGGACTCGTTCACGAAGGGATCCGTACCAGTAAAATACTAACATCAAACATAAATTGCCGGAAAACATGTTTGTAGTATGGAGACTCCCTTTATTTACGATGTAATATAAAAATATCAGGACTGAAAAGCCGTGCAGAAATAGCTCAATTAAATGTAAAATAGGGTTAGGTAAGTTTAGACATTTTGAGCGCCTCCGCTTCGATATATTTGACAGCGATTGTACACTTGAAATGTATAATGTAGTAGGCAAAAGGCAAGTGTCCCACTTACGGGGAGATTCGCTGAGCAGCGAGGCGTGTGAACTATACCTATTTAGGATGAATTCTGTGACAGCTGAAGATTCAAGATGATTCATTTGAAAGGTCAAACTTGGAACAACGGTCAGTACTGACTGTGCTGTAGTTTTAATAAAAAAAATAACGGTGATTAGTCGACGTTTATCGTATCTCACCCCAGCGCCTCATGCTTACCCCTCAATTAAGTTGTACGCCTAAAACAATGTAATTTTGGAAATCAGTGTTAATCTGTTGGGATACTTCTGCAATTCCAATGACAATACCATAATTTAGTAGTTTAGTGGTTTAATGGTGGTAACGGAAGTTGGTCATAGGAACTTCTCAATGGCTCATAGTAGATCCGTCATGTTTGGACGCATTTGATTCATCTTGATATTGAGTTTATCATTAGTGTTAGAAGTATAGTCGGCAATAAATTAAGTTGTAAAATATTAAATTTTTGGTAGAGGTTATTAGTACTAGCTTCCCACTATAATTAGTGTTTGTAGTTATATGATACGGCTGCAACAGGGATCATTCTAAATCGATCTAGGTATTGCGACCAGTTAGCAATCAACTATTTTATCTCTTTATTCTGCATGGAATAAATTCCGTCTCCTTGAGCATATCGTCCATCGCCCCTCGTTCTCTAGTAAAAGAACAGACGCTCTGTATAGGCTTGATTGGATGAACAGTACCAGTTTTGTTAATGTTATTTATAGTAAATTCCATAATTATCTAGACTGCAACTGGTACCGTGCAATGGGAAATTATTTAAAAAAGGCTTTTCAATTGGCTAGCTCCGGGCGGCGCGCCGCGAGAAATCACCGTGCGCTCGCTCAGGGCGCGCGAACTACACGTCACTTGGCAGGTAAAGTGAGATTTTTTTGTTACTTTTTGTAAATTACAAAAAAAATCCAGTTGTCAAAAATATTTTTCGACGACACGTTTAGCCTAGTTGGTCTACGAAACTAGTAGTCCTGGGTTCGAATTGCGATTAGAGCAAATAATTGTGTGATGAGCGCAAGTATTTGTTCCTGAGTCTTAGACGTTTTTTGTGTGTTTCACACAAGCCTAGAGTTAAGTTTGGGACTAGGTTGATTTGAGTAAGACGCTTATATAAGTATGTTTTATTTGTTCATGTAGGACAAAAGCAATTTTACGTACTCGTGATTTTCTGAACTTGCTCCTGGCTCCGACTATTTGGGTTAGATTGTGGGCTTATTGTTAAAGTCACTTGTTTCTAAATATTGCATTTTAAACATTTCATGACAAAATGGTTAGTTATTAACTACAAATGTAAAAGCAGTAAATTTTAATCAGATTAAATAAAATTAAACCAGTTTTTGTACTTGTACCCAAAAATACTATTTCACAATATTTAGCCGCCATCAAGAGAAACATGGCACGGCACACTGCTGGGCTACACCATCCGGTGGTGGGTGTCCGAGGAGGGCCAGGGCTCCCAGCACGACAGCCCCGGGTCGGAGAGCGGCGCGAGCGCAGACGCCACCAGCACCACTCTGCGAGGGCTGAAGCCCGCAACCCGATACGGAGTCACCGTGAGGGCCTACAACGCCGCCGGGAATGGACCAGTCTCACCTCCGCATTATCGTCACACTCTTGAATCACGTTTGTAGATTATTTTGTATGTTAATTAATAATTATTGTAGCAGGTAGATAATTAGAATTGATAGAAACAAGGTAAACAACACTACTTTACTCGTAGAACAGCGCTATCAAGAGCCCTAATTAAGTCATCAAAATATACCGTGTGTAGTGTAACCCTTGTGTAACCCTTAGTGCCAATTTTCAGTATGACCCCTCAACACGGATGTTGGATTAACGATTTATATGGAATTACGGATTGAACGGTTACTATGCAGAAACTGTGCATTAATTTGCGGAAAATTACGGCCGTTCACTACGAAGTCTGCTTTCGAAGTATTGTTTTCAACTTTTGTCATTGCACAGTGAATAAATCCGCATTGCGCAGTTATCGACGGGAAGCGGCGATCGTAAATTTTCACATCAAAATGCAAAATGGCTTAATTGGACCGTGGCCCCTATATAGGTCAAACGGTTCAGAACAAATTGATGGCACTTGTGAAAGCTGACTTTGTTAGCAATTTGAAGCTCAAAAGGAATACTCGGAACTCGGAAAAAATGCACTTTCATGTTCGTTTTTGTTTAAAAATGTAGCTCCAACTGGCGGGCCGGAAGGTTTGGGTTGTAAATCGAGTGGAGCGACGTCGCTGAGGGCAGCTTGGCGACCGCCCGGCGCGGACTCGAGGGGCGGCGTCATTACCCACTACACGTTACAATACACGCGGTACGACGCAGACCCTTTACTTCCCCCTCAAGAAGCGAATCTTCGCGTTCAGGTGAGAGTCTAAGCGTTTTATCCTGAGGGCTTATGATGGTCACGAATAAATGTGGATTAAGCATCCGTACTTACGTATTTGGCAGAAAGTGACGGGCGTTTTATTTACAGTGAAACATGATTACAATAGGCCACCTCCTATATTATTGCTTTTCAATTGATAAAAAAGTGAACTAAAAGGAACTGTTTAATTCAGGGTGAAGAAGCGACTATATCCCGACTAACGCCGTACGCCGAATATGAGATAAGGGTCCGAGCGCACAACGCGGCCGGCGACGGGCCGCTATCGGCTCCCCAAGTGTGCCGAACGGACGAAGATGGTAAGTTCATTACAAGCTCGCAAGGGGCATCTTAAGACCGTTTATTATGTTTCTTAACTCTCTTTGGTATCAATTAATCCATAAAGATACGTCTAAGCAACTTTACTTTAAGACTGCACCGAGCAAACGTCGAACATCAAGTGGCGCCCTCATTACTATTATTGTTTTTTCTACTTAACTAAAGAATTTGCTTGAAATCAGACGATACGTTTTTGTAGCGCAAGTAAAAACACAATTTATGGAATACGTAACAAACTGTAATAAAATAACAATTACCCTTTGAGTAGTCAGTGTCCACGTTCAAAGTGGCCACGTTTTTCTGTTAAGTTGATAACTCGAAGGTGAATTGGTATTAAACTATGTGCTGTTTAATTTGTAGTAAAAAAAATAACTGTCCAATTTCAAGAAAATATTTTAGTTTATTAGAAAACACAATAAAAGTAATGAGGGTGCCGCTGTACATCCGGTGTACTCTCGGCGCAGTCTTAACTTTAACTACAACAGCAGTAAGTGGTACTGCTCGAATCGATCTTCTGAGTACTGTTATTTACATAAATAAGTTTTCAATTATAAATTGCTCGGAAGGTTTGTATTCAAAGCGTGCTTGTATCAGAATATTGTTTGCAGTGCCAAGTGCGCCCGGCGGCATGAAACTGATAGCTCTGACGGAGCGCTCGCTGCGCGCGTCGTGGCTGCCCCCGCCGGAACCAAACGGAAGACTTACACACTACATACTATACGTAAAGGACTTGTCTGGGTAAGATTTTAAATAAAATTTACTGCGTGTATATGCTTCTTATGTCATACCTAACGTCTAAGTCTATGTCTACGTCTTCGCGTTTTTACGGGAACTGTCAAATTTCCCGGAAAAAAAGGTATTCCAATTTAGTGGTTGTTCGGGTAGCGATCCTACTACCATCTTATCCTTTAACCTTCCACCAAGCAGCATTCGCTTTGTAATGATTCTTCTGATCTGTTTTAGTATGAAGATATACCACGATGCGTTTTATTATGAAATTAGTAGTAGTGGTAATTATTATAATGGCTATTATACTTTAAGCTGGAGATCCATGAATTTATATATTAAACAAAAATATGCACGAATATGCTAAAGATAGTAATAACCCTGGTTTTTTGTTTAACGTATTGTGCTGTGCCAATAATTACCAAACACCGGATTGACGGCGGCAAAAATGTACAAGTGTTTGTGATTCATTAAATATCGACTAAGTTTATCGACATAGATAAAAAGCAATTTTTAATCATCATTATAGTAATGAATGTAATGATCGAGTTTGAGTACCTTTTAGTTATGTGTAAACCTCTTTTATTTATACTTACTATTACTCGTAACTATTAACAATCGGTATCTGGCATTGACTCTGGACTCGAGTCACTTCTGACATCCATTGAATTTACATTACAATAACAAATTCATTCAGTCCAACAATATTCTTTAGGGAGGCCATTTACAACGTTAAAAGATGGCGGATGTGTAATTTGTTTTAGTTTAATTTTTTTGTGTATTTAGGTGTTCAAAGTTCTTTTCTGATAGTGATTTGTACTTTTTATGCCATTGTGTTGCACAGTGATTGAAAACTTGGACTTATTTCGCGTATTTGGCATCTTTCTTCTCGTTACAAGTGGACTCGAAGTGGTACATAGGTTAAAACTATCTTGACCTCTGTCCTACAAACTACCGAACAACGTTGCCCCCAATCTTCCCAGAGAAGATTGGATTGTATTTTATTGCTATATTGATTTAAACTTATACAGGGTGTTTGGTACATGGATGGACATACGTATATAGGAGATAGCTGGGACCATCTGCTACGTGGTCCGCCACAAAAAAATTGCCTGGGCCCTATCATTTTTTTTTTTTAATTTTTAATTTTTTTTCGAAAATATTCCGTTTTCAACATTTAAAACCTCAATAACTTTTTTAAAAATGATAAAAGGGGCAACAATTTTATTTTATTTCTATCTTGACTGATCGTAAAATCTTACAAATTTAATATTTGGTGCACACGATAGCTAAAAAAATAAATACCAGCCCTCAAACATCAAAAATAGGTAAAAAAAATAACTAAACGCCAACTTTGCATTGCATTTAAAAAAAAAACTAAAAACGATCGACTAGTTCTAATTACTCAAAAACATCTTCAGTTAATACGCTTTCGATTGGTATACAATAATTGCAATTTGTTTAAATTCAGCTGGAGTTATTTGTCAACTTTAACTAAGGAGACAGATTTTTATGAAACTACTTTTGAGGAAAGTACAAAGGATGTACTGTACCGGGGTCGATAAGTATTTTTCTCAAAAATGTCCGTAAAAGTTGACATTACTATCTTCTTTGGACGCGAAGTACATGGTTTACGGACAGTTCTCAAGAAAAAAAAAACATTGCGGGCATGTGTAGCGAGCCCACAATGTTGCATACAAATTTCATTATTGTTTAGTTTGTAACTTTTTAAAAAGTGAAAAGGGCCATAATAAATTGAGGGCACAAGTCTTACATTTATTCGAAACATAACTTTTTTACCTGTGTCTAGGGTTTGCTATCCGGATATCCGGATATCCGAAATATCCGGATATCCGCCCGATTTTGGATCCGGATTTAGTGACGACCCGGATCCGGATAGTTCGGATCTTACGGATCCATATAATATAAGTTCAAGTTTATAATTATAACGCAACTACGCAAGCATTCGAAGTAAAATGAAATAAAGCATGTTTTGTGTAGCTTATTTTATATGTAATAATATATATTATGTTATTATACATATATTTATGAGTACGAGAGTTTGGCGACCGGTTTAGCGGTTTAACCTTAGGTATAGTGAATATTTATGTCATGTCAACTCATGGATGACTTGAGTTTAATAATTGTTTCTGAGTAATTGGTGTTTTCTGTCTATTTAAGTATACAATACAAAACAATACAAATACTCTTTATTGCTCACAAAAAAAAAAACAATTAAATATATTTGCGGTCTAGTTCCCATAACATAACATAACACAAGCCTTATTGAGTTTACTATGAGGTGATGACAAATCTGATAATGTCGGAAAGAAACAAAGCCAATTAAGAGCTTTGTTCAAATATGTATGTATTATTATTATTAATCGTTCAAATATAAATAATGTAATGTAAATTTGTCTTCAACGAGTTTTAAACAAAACAACAAAACAACAACGGGCTTACGACGCCTTACTTACAATATCACCAACCAGCGTGGAACCTGAAAGAGTATTTTCATCAGCAGGTTACTTATGCAATCATCTCCGTACACGGCTCAACGTAGATTCATTAGATGCGTTGAGTTTCCTGCGTTCACAGTACCAAAGGTCCAAAGCCAAAGGACGAAAAAATTTGTTGTAAATAAAAAGTAATATCGTAATTATTACCATTTGTTTGTTATTAGCAATCAGATCAGAACTATGTCTTTTATCTATAAAAAAACAATACTTTGGCTTCATTCTTATTATTTTTTGTTTTGCTGATTCTTTTTTAATGTTCTTTAATTATTGATAATTAATTACTAATGTTTAAGTAACAGTACTGTACTGTTGGTTTGGGTTGGGGCCTTGGGGCTCTCCAAGTGCTAAGTGAGATGTGTAAACAAATTTTTATACGATTTTTTTATTTTAATGAACGTTGCATTATGTTATCAAAGTTCTGTTAGTGTTTTATATTGATTGTTGATTTGATAATCTATAATAATTATTGATGTCCTCTCCAAAACTGTTTTTTATGCGACAGAATTTTTTACTCAATTGTTTTATTTTAATTTAATAGTAGGGCTTGCATTGTCAATGTTTCTCTTAGTTTTTTAATATTTCTTGATTGTTGATTATTTTTCTTTGATGTTCCTATCTTTCTCAGACTGATTTATTTGACAGAAAGAGTTTTTATACAATTGTTTTATTGTTTTTAGTCGTAATTAAACTAATGATTTTATTAAATTTTACCTATACGCAAGTTAACAAAAAACATTAAGACAAAACAATGAAGATTGTCTGCCATTATTGAAATTTAACATACTTCTTTCGAATGAACATATTTTTCAATGAAAATTTACTCTTTTATTTACTATGGATCCGTTTTATCCGAATTACCCGGATATCCGGATCCGAAAAATTTTAATATCCGAATTATCCGAATCCTAAAAATCGACGGATCTTGCAAACCCTACCTGTGTCTGAAATAGCTTGTTTTTTTTAAAAAAAAAAAAGCTTGCGTTTCTCTTTGTCATAATTGGCAGTCTCTTAGTATGTCTGGCGGTTGGGTAATCGACGGTCCGGATAACGCTCCTCATAAAGTCTTCGGGCTTCGCGTGCATTGGAGTTAGCTCTCCCATACGCCAACAACATGTCCGCGTATTCTTCATTGGTAAATGTGGTCATTTTACCAATAGCACAATAATGCAACAATAACAAAAAACTTAACAAAATGAATGGATAAGTGAAAAAACTTTTACTTTTTGCCGCCTTTTTGTTTATGACAAAGAGAAACGCAAGTTTAAAAAAAAAACAAGCTATTCCAGACACAGGTAAAAAAGTTATGTTTCGAATAAATGTAAGACTTGTGCCCTCAATTTATTATGGCCCTTTTCACTTTTTAAAAAGTTACAAACTAAACAATAATGAAAGGGTATAACCGTGTTTGTATGGGGGATCGGCCCCAGACGCCAAATTGATTGTCGTTTTGCTGATTTATTTCCCCAAGCATAAGATGCTATTCCACCAAATATTGAGCCTAAAATGTCACAGGTTTTGGAGAAAATAAAAAAAAATTAAAATCGGTTTTTATTTATTTTTGTCTAAACTACTGAACCGATTTTTTTGTTACTTAAGTATATTATGCTAGTAATTTAGATGTATTATTAAAAAAAAAATGAAGTTCCAAATGCATTTGTAAATAGTAAAATTTTTACTTTTAAGTTTTCTTTATTTATTTTTTTATTGTTTCGAGGTAGGGACACCCACCAATTTTGGATATTTTATGTAAAAACTAATATTCTATAACATATATTTTTTTTGAAAACATTCACTTGGCTCAACAGGGTAAGAATACCATGTGCATGTAAATTGATACGACAACCGAGAATTCCATATCGACCGCCGCTGTGTAGGTAAGTACGAATTTGAATTTAGAACGTGACCAATTGTTAAATAGATTACGTTATTATTGGCAGTATAAGGCTGTATGCAGCTTGGTTGTAGAGTACCACAAAATTTTAAAAAAAGGGCGGGAAACCATTACCAATAATAACGTAATCCATCCTATTTAACAATTGGTCACGTTCTAAATTAAAATTCGTACTTACCTACACAGCGGCGGTCGATATGGAATTCTCGGTTGTCGTATCAATTTACATGCACATGGTATTCTTACCCTGTTGAGCCAAGTGAATGTTTTCAAAAAAAATATATGTTATAGAATATTAGTTTTTACATAAAATATCCAAAATTGGTGGGTGTCCCTACCTCGAAACAATAAAAAAATAAATAAACAAAACTTAAAAGTAAAAATTTTACTATTTACAAATGCATTTGGAACTTCATTTTTTTTTAAATAATACATCTAAATTACTAGCATAATATACTTAAATAACAAAAAAATCGGTTCAGTAGTTTAGAAAAAAATAAATAAAAACCGATTTTCATTTTTTTTTATTTTCTCCAAAACCTGTGACATTTTAGGCTCAATTTTTGGTGGAATAGCATCTGGGCCATTCTACTTTTCGATGTACATAACTTTTAGCCACGTTCTCACTAAACTATTTTTATTTAAAAAAACAGTGAAGTGGTGCGTTTTTTAACTTGAAATTCGAAAAGGGACGTAAATAAGCTTATATTTAGAATTAATCTAATTCATAAAAAGTTATTTGTAATAACTATAAAGTTAGTAACGCAGTGGAAGTTGATGTCCCCGCCTTTTCTATGGAAAAAGTGCAATTTACCACTGAGTTACCAAGATTATTCAGCGATAATTGAGTAATTTTAAGTTTTTTTTTTTGAAAACCGTTAAGCTTAAACATTCTAAGTTCAAGTTATTTATTTATTCGCGGATTCATAATTTGGTATACTTTTTATCGGACGATAACAAAAATGTACACTGAAAAGTAGAATGGCCCATCTTATGCTTGGGGAAATAAATCAGCAAAACGACAATCAATTTGGCGTCTGGGGCCGATCCCCCATACAAACACGGTTATACCCTTTGTATGCAACATTGTGGGCTCGCTACACATGCCCGCAATGTTTTTTTTTTTTTTTTTAAATGCCCGTAAACCATGTACTTCGCGTCCAAAGAAGATAGTAATGTCAACTTTTACGGACATTTTTGAGAAAAATACTTATCAACCCCGGTACAGTACATTCCTTTGTACTTTCCTCAAAAGTAGTTTCATAAAAAACTGTCTCCTTAGTTAAAGTTGACGAATAACTCCAGCTGAATTTAAACAAATTGCAATTATTGTATACCAATCGAAAGCGTATTAACTGAAGATGTTTTTGAGTAATTAGAACTAGTCGATCGTTTTTAGTTTTTTTTTAAATGCAATGCAAAGTTGGCGTTTAACTATTTTTTTTACCTATTTTTGAGGTTTGAGGGCTCGTATTTATTTTTTTAGCTATCGTGTGCACCAAATATTAAATTTGTAAGATTTTACGATCAGTCAAGATAGAAATAAAATAAAATGGTTGCCCCTTTTATCATTTTTAAAAAAGTTATTGAGGTTTTAAATGTTGAAAACGGAATATTTTCGAAAAAAAAAAAAAAATTAAAAAAAAAAAATGATAGGGCCCAGGCAATTTTTTTGTGGCGGACCACGTAGCAGATGGTCCCAGCTATCTCCTAGGTATATACGTATGTCCATCCATGTACCAAACACCCTGTATACACTTGACACTGGCGAAATCACTAATTCGTGGAAACGCCATAGCCCGGCGGTAGTAGCTGTTGAAGTCGCCGCGGGGCAAAAAAAAAAAATGTAAAAAAATATTCTTTAGCATTCCGACGAATTGAGAACCTTTTTGTTTTTTAAGTCGGTTAAAAATGCCTCGATGGAAAAAATATCGTTTATCTTCATCGAAAGCTGATCATTCAGATATAGAAGATAAAGATAAAGGTACGATTTAATTTTGCAAGAAATGCTAGATCCATATGTCACGAAAAAAGTTGATAAACTTAGCCGATATTTATTGAATCACTAGCACTGGTAAATTTATGCCCCCGTCAATGCGGTGTATGATAATTACCCTTTAGCTCCATTGTTGTTTCGTTTCGAACCAACTTTTTTGAAGTTACTTATTTTTTTAGATCTCAAGAGCCAAATGCGACGCGTGTAAACGCGTGTTTCGAAAGCGATGGTGTCTATTTGGAGTGCATGAGGACTCTCCGCGGCTTGCGCGCTGGGAGGACCTACGAGGCCTGGGTCAGGGCTGCGACCAGCGCCGGCGAGGGCCCGCCGTCGCCGGCAGTTGCCTGCCAGACTAGTGCCTTGGGTAAGAGAGCTAAAATTGCCACTACTTCTTCTTCTGCTTCAGCGCATTTGTGCCCACCTTTGGGCATATGCCCCTCCAATGTTCCTACGCTGGGCCTGATTCGTGGTGGATCATCCCCATATTGGGCTTGTGGTAATTTATCTAGGAATTTTTCTTCGAAAACTCCAGCACTCCTCCGCATTCAACGTTTAACGGTTGGGTGAAATATTTTGGCCAAAATGTATGATTTCTTGAATTTTTATTTGGAAAAAATGCTAATTTCTGATACAAAAGTTGTAGTGTTTTCGGTATAGCGGAAATGAAACAAAAATAATACTAATTTAATAGATTTTTGGGAAACCATACATTTGTCACTACGCGCTTAGCAGCCCCGGGTTGTATTCCCGGTTTGGGTAAATATTTGTGTGATGAGCTGTTTATATAAAAGTATGTTTAACGTTGACCTGTGTCAGGTGGTCACTTCCCTAGATGTTTTATTATTTATTAATTGCCATGCTCGTTTAATTGTCATGTTTATTCGTCTACGAATTTATTTTATTTTATTCCCATAGCTCCTGCACGCATATCTTCTTTCGGCGATGTGGCAGTAGGAGCGGCCGGCAATTCGCTGTCACTCAGGTGTGTGGTCGGAGGCACGCCGCCCCCGGCCAAGAGGTGGCTGCGAGGGGGCAGTCCTCTGCATCCCAGGTCGCCATTCCACCTGGATGGAGACGCTCTATTAATCAGAGGTATTTTTTTGGAAATACTAAAATATATCATATTTAGTTTCCACAAAACTGAAACTTACTTTGATTAGGCTTGGAGTTGTCACACGCTGACAATTACACGTGCGTTGCTGAGAACCCGCACGGCTCCGACTCAGCCACTTGGCGAGTGGTGGTGCTGCGGCCGCCATCACCGCCAGCCTTGGCCTTACTAGAAGCCCGCTCAAGAGAACTAGAACTTGAATTACGTCCCGCCCCTAGAGCACCTGGCCATGCACTTTCCAAACATTACAGTTTGCATTGGAGGCTGGCTGCTCCGGAGGTAAGAAAATCACAAAAATCGTTCACTTTTGTTGTTGTTTTTAACTCTTTTCCCATGTTTCTGTTTAACCTTCCACCTAACTATACATTTAGGCATACATCTTAAAACTTGTTTTAGGGGGAATGGAGATTGCAAGCTGCCAGCCCTGGTCCGTTGACTTTATCAAGTCTTCGCTGTGGCTCGGCATATCGAGCGTACGGATCAGCTGGGGGGCCTCCCGGTACAGAGGTAGCAGTACGGACGACTGGCGGTCCCCCAGTGGCGCCGCCCGACTCCAGGTGGATCCGGGTCAACTCCACCCATGCGCGATTTGATACGAGCGTCTGGGGTGATGGTGGATGTGGCCCTGTGGGTTTGAGGCTAGAATGGGCCGGTTCAGGAGTTGCTGGGGCTAGGGATGTTCCGGTTGGAGGAGAGGTTATTTTAGGCGGTAAGTTCCAAGAGTGATGATGTTTTAGAGCATTCTGAGGAAGGAAAAAATATTTAGAAGGCATTTATTTGCAGGTTTGTCGCCTGGTTCAAGGTATCGCGTCGCAGCCCGCGCGTCTAACGAAGCGGGGTGGACGAAGGAAGTTTACGAATTTACCACGGGCCCGGCCGAGGGGGGCTACGTGGAGGAAGTAGACGCGCCGTTCCCCGCGACGGCCGGGGAGCTGGCCTTGTTGTTGGCTCTCTGCGCGGCATTGTCGCTCGCTGCGTTAACTATTTTAGCTATCTTACTTAGGAGAAAAAGGTGAGTAAGTATCTTTGGCCATAGAGTGATGCTAAAAGTCCTTATGTTGCTTAAAGGTTGTATTTTTGTTTTGTTGTCTCATAACATCTCAATGAGTTACGCTTGTATAGGTACAATGTTGTCTGCTTACATAACTCTATGGAACACGTTAAAAAAAGTATATTGCATAAATTAATCTACAAATTGTGCTAGGAATTCCTGTATTATACGGCCCGAATAGAGATAACAAAATAAAAATCCGCTCTCTCTCACACCATTATAGGTAAGATTCATTTATTCATTTTTCAATTCATATACGAGTACATGTATGCCTACATTATCATGTGCTCATACTAAGGGTATTAAATACATACATACAGATTAACTAGAACACAACATATTTTTTTTTGCGTAACAAACCATCATTCATTTATTACGCTGTGTATTAAATTATTGATGTACTCATTACTTAATTTAACTTAATTAAGTAGATGACGCAATAATGCGACGCAAAATCAAGTAATGGATGAATTTACATGAATTGAAAACACTATAGCCCGTAAATCGGGTTTAATATTCATAATGAATTCCAAAAGTAATCCCGTTTTATCCTGCGTGGAAATTATTATGCTGACCCACTGAAATCGCAATTACAATCGGTCTCTTTAAGAATGCAATCCTCTGCATTAACGATTGGTGAAAAATATAGGGGCTCAAATGAAGATCGTTAGGCAGGTGATCTGCGGGTGACGAAGTGCTGACAGAAGGCCTCTTTGTCGACAATTAAACGGGTCTACCTTCAACCCTCCTCACCGCGGCGCTCGTCGCTAACGACGTATGACACGAGTTTTAATATCGCCTGCCCTTCAGACTACAAAATATTAAAGTAATAACGGTCTTCTCATATTTTTGGATAATATACGGTTGGTGAAATATGAGATTTTGTTTTGAAATATGATGACAAATAGGCGTCGTCGTCGTTGGGATTTTAAGACTGAAATATTACCAAATGAGATTGGTTACAAATTTGTCTGATAACAATGTTTGTTGATGATTTGTCTTCATAGGGTTTGAGAACAGAAAGTTTAAGTATCATCAACTAATATTAGACCTTGGTATGGTTTCTGTTTGTTTGTTTGTTACGTTGTTATATTCAAGATGGTTTGATTGCACAGATACCTAATATGAATAAGGTTTACATTACACCCAATAAAGTAAATACCTAACACCAATTACTTTTCACGGCTATAAGCAAATGGTACGCAAATGGGCAAGCGCGGTAAAAGCAATAATTTGATATAAACTTTACGTATGAAAATAATTATTGAAAGTTCAAAGGAACCGTTAACAAAGCGAGCGGGTTCATTTTAAATTACCACATCTTGTTATATAAATACGTTGAGCTGAACTAATAGTCGAATGTCACATAAAACCATCCATTCTCAGTTACGACTCTCACATAACAGGGTACTAAGAAGCGAAATATATTCCCTAGTGGAAATATAGTGAAGTTAACCGCGCTACAGACGCCGCTATCACAAATAATTTATAGCTCCAAGCGAACACTTCGCGGGAAAGGCTTCTCTCCTATTTTCAGGTTTCACACTCCATAAAATACGGAGTGACCTTTTTTAAACAAAAATGAAGCAGTAGCATGAGCTTGATTTTTTAAAAGTTATCCTACCTAATTCTATTACGTGAATAAATATTTACTTATGTATTTATTTGTTTGTAGTTTCGTTCTCGAAAAAAGTAAGTTAGTCTCGATAGCGTCCTTACAAAACCCCCAGGGTTTGAGAATAGCACACTTTGAGAATAGATGATTTAGGGTATTACACAGCAGGCGGGGGCAAAGCGCCTCCGCTCGCCCTTCTCCTTACCTTTTTAAAGCTGCAAACAGTGCTAATGCACTGAAACACGGTGTGTGCTCGCAAAGGGATAAGGTAAACGCAGCTATCAACGACCCATCGAAAATCTGCAGGTATTACCGACCCATTAGTGTAATTTCAAGTTTTTACGTTTCTGCAACTGTTTGAGCCTCGGATAATCTGACTTTAGAGTGCGTGGCATTGCGAAAAGGAGATAAAATACATCAGTTTCTGTGCGGACGGCGTAAACGCAGGTCTTTTCGTACTGGCTCTTGTTCCTGCAGGTAAGTACCCAACTTTTCTGCCTTAGACATTTAATGCACATAAATTATACCTACAATTATCGTGTAGTATTAAATGTATTCATTTACTTATAAAGTCTCGATTTTTTAATGCATTTTATTGAAAAAACGTCGCTTTATGTGATAAAACTGTAATTGAAAATAGGGCGGCGATAGCTTCTTTAATTTTAGAAGTTGCAGCCATTACCGACTCATGAGTCGGTAATGGCCGCCACGTAGAGTTTAGTTTTTATATATTTACTGTTGATATTTGTCAATTTTACAAGTCTTTGTATAAACCATCATAATAATAAACTATCAGCCTTTGTATAAATCTATTAGCGATATACAATAATTTGTGTAGTTTTCTTGTTTTTGGCTTGTAAATTTGTGAAAAATTACTACATTAATCATAACTCGATATGCTTTAGAGACAATAATTAACTAACCATAATTTAATTAAACTTTTGTTTTTGGAGTTAAATGTTGTATTACTTTAATCAATCGCGGTCACTTTTACAGTCAGGAAACCACCAATTATAAATATTATGTACTTTTTATAAGTCGGTAATACATTTTACTATTATACCTACATATTCTATTACCGACCCATGTGGGTCGCTAAATAGTTACTCATTGTTGCTATTACCGACCCACGTGGATCGGTAATAGCAACAAAAAGTAACTATTAGCGACTCTACACAAAATAATATACCTACTTATTTCATGTTAAGTAATATATTTTTTTTGATTTACAGTCACCAGCAATAATAATATTATTCTGGATAATACATTATACTATCCAGAATTGGTAGCAAAAATATCTGACTCGTCTTTATTACTAGAGGTATACAGTGACCATATAAAGCATACACTTGTAACGTGTGTACACAATAGTTTTTTTTATTTAATAAAGATTAAAATATTTTTGTGATGTAATTATAAGTAATAGGTCAATAAATAATATTTTTATTTTGGATTGCAGTAGCATGAATAGGATCTCAATAGTATAAATAGATGTTAGAGAATTTTTAAGTTCATTAAGTGTTGTTTTAATGTTGATTATTTTTAATGGTTATAATAATTTATGTACGCAGATGACCAGGTCGGTAAATAGAAACATTCGACTTGCCCACTTTATTAATTATTTTTCACAAGAAAATACTTTGTTTTGAAGCATTTAATGTGATAAATATAAACCCAACATTCAATATTACCATATAAAAATAATAAAAATACTGTGACGGCTACCAATATTCTTAATAAGTATGATCAATTTCAAAATTGCCTTAGGAGGGTCGTTAATAGCTGCATTTACCTTACGCTTTTTCCAGTCGATAATAAATGTTATGGTACTGCTATAACTCTATACATGTGCAGGAGTGACGGCGGTGTGGCCAGGGTCACCACCAGTGCGGAGAAGCCGCCTTGCGGTACCTACCGCGCGCCGCCGCACCAGACGCCCAAACTACCACCAGATCCACCAGGTACGATCGGAATCTTATGTACCACTTTAGCTGAGAATGTGAATATATCAAAACTTTTTTGTAGTTGTCCTGCACCATAATCGTTAAGTTTAATTTTTATTTTTCAATTACTACTAATTATAGTAGGAACTATTTAAAATCACGATTCCCACTTGAGAGCTTAACTGCCGAACAATGGCATTGTTATCCTTTGTAAACCCAACCGTTAATTACCTGTGCAAAATAAATACCATAAATAACAAAAGATGTCGTATGAATAACAATAGTATTCCTTCAAAAATAAGGTTCATATTGTCATAGCAAAGACATGTCTGTCTATGTTTGTTACAGGTGATATTTTTATAAAAATGCTAAATGCTCGACCCGGTGGGCCTTATTATATGTCATTTCCAAAAGGTTCTATGTGAAGTGTGTCCTATTCCAATTTGAACCTTATTCCCAAGACGGTAAAGTTGTAATTCATGTTCATTTTTTTGTTATTGATGCATTTCATGTTGTACAGGTAGTTAGCGGTTGCGTTTAACAAAAGATAACAATGCCATTCATCGCGGATAAGTTCTCAAGTGGGAATCGTGATTTTAAATAGTTCCTACTATACTTCTGGTGAAAATCCTGAGTTTTAAGACATTTTCCTCCTCAACTACGCGTGAATTTATTTACTTCTCATTCTATGTTTTACTCTTTGTTTTGTATAATGCTAGGTTAAGTTTTATAATTGTGTATTTAAAAAAAAACGACTGACTGTTGAATTTCTTGCGGCGTTTCTTCTCATCATTGGTCTCTTGCGTTGCGCTGGTAGATTGAAAAATGCTCGTGCGGCCTACTTACTGAATAAACATCTTTAATCTTTAATCTTTTATATATGTATAAAGATGTGGTGAACGACATCATATTTTGTCGTATAGCTTTGTATTCTGTTTTTAACTTGGCCGTCATTACTGTCAAGTAAATAATAAATAAATAAATAAATAAATATCAGGGGACAATGTCACACCAATTGACCTAGTCCCAATCTCCTTGCTTGTACTATGGGTACTACAGCGATATAAATACTTAAGTATATGTATAGAGAAATAGATACTTAAGTACATAGAGGACATCCCACAAATATCTGCCCTGCCTGCTTCACATTTTGAACCCGGGGCAACTAGTTTCCAAGGCAGGGTCCCTACCAACTAGGCCAGCGCGTCGTCAAATATCTAAGAGCTATCGTATCGATGACCATACCATACGGTAACATGTCAAAGGCAATATTTACCCAGTAGAGT
Source organism: Acleris laterana (assembly GCA_963966035.1). NCBI lineage: Eukaryota > Metazoa > Arthropoda > Insecta > Lepidoptera > Tortricidae > Acleris > Acleris laterana. Next base: position 12,793,118 of record OZ014445.1, on the reverse strand, counting down.
AGAGGCCCTGTAAGCTTAGGAAATTGGTACAAAAAGCTAGCATAAAAGCAAGATACATACGAACATGTCCGACAAAATACGATATCGTTTGATCAGTAAATACACATGATCTATGACACTATTGAATGCTATTACTTGAACGTTATTCGCGTCAACGTTGCTATGTGTACATTATGCTTACATAAATTTCTATGTATGTCGTGTAACCAATAACACCCGTGTTTACACCAACACGAGTGTCGGTTCAGTTATCACAACCATTACAGTTTACAAGCATCATTATTATCTTTTACCACGACTTCGCACCCGTAGAATTAATCATCTGGTACTCCTACTACTACTACAACTACTTAAAGGATAAATTTCCAAAAAAACTTTTATAGTGCACCCCAAGAAATATTGCCTTCAAATTATTTGTCATAGTCATAAACAAATTTTTAGCTGAACCAAATAACATTTAAGGTTTCCAAAAATATCTGCGGTTAGGTTAGGTTAGGGTTTTATTATATCTAACAACTAAAATTCAGATGGAAATGGCTTAGGGATAATCGAAAATTTGGACAAACTATGCATTAGGACAAATGACGATTAGGAATTCCAATATAGGCCCGTTTTTAATTTAAGGTCGAAACAGAATTGTGCTGTTGTTCATAGAGTAGGAAGTGCGCACTCATATCTTTATCGACAAATAATAAATTTAAAATTAAAATTTTAATTTCAGAGAATAGGGAACGAAAATCATAAGCTCACACGATTAAAATGAAGGTCCAGCGTGGTCAAATCCAATGAATTTGGGAAGTAGCCGGCAGTAAGCAAATATTCGCGGACTTTGACCCTTTAGTCGCCCGGCCGCCGTTTAAGTATGATTGGGATTTCACGACCCTTCATAAGGTCGTGTTAATGAATGCCTTGTATGACCTTGGTTTTAATTACGGTGGATTCACCGAGGGAGTTCTTTAACAATGCTATTAATTTAGCCATATTATGATTTGAGTTTTGAACTTTTAATGGCTTGGCTTGGTGGTAATTTCGTGTAAATGGTTTTTGTACAAACATTAGCGTTTGTTTTTTAATGAAACTTTGGTATTATATTCCTACTGTTTGTAGAAATTCACGAGTAATATATTAGGGATTTTTTACCTGGGTTTGAGCTAGCAGTGTTCGTAAAATCAAGTCAAGAAATATGGATGCTGGAAAAAAAATGTAATTTTAATGATAATGATGATGATGACGATGTCATCCTGTATCTCTTACAAGAAACAGTAATATGATTTCATATTTACGATCAGATCACACACACTAACTTCGTCAAAAAAAACACCGCAACCGCCAAATTTATAACACATTTATTTGATCCGGGGTTAGAAAACATGCAGCACAAGAAAAATAGCCCGTTGTTTACCCGATCGATGTTTACAGATGTGTACGAGATCAGTCCATACGCGACGTTCGCGGGGCCCGCGGGCGACTCGCGCGCATACACGCTACAGCTGCGCGCGCTGGCGCGGCACGACGACGACTCCGCGCCGCCCGCGCACCAGCTTGCCTGCGACGGTAAGTATTCCAATTTCAAAACACGCAACCGCGTTCCTAATTCAACTTATTCAGTGGGGTTAGACAAGTTGCCATCGTTCACGAACGCTAGCGTTATGGCTCCACTTCACAATCGGCGATCACAGACGATTACGGGCGAGCACGATTGTGTAGAGGGCGTACTCGGCTGTACTCGGCTGTACTCGCCGATCATCGTCTATGATCGCCTGCGACCAGGGCTCGGAAACGTTATTCAAAATAACGTTTTAAAAACGTTTCGAACCGTTCTTCGTTCAACATTTTGTTCGGAACGGAAACGAAACGAGAACGTTATCAAAAACCGGTTTAATCCACGGGACGCGGCCGCGCGCGGCGTTCGGCTACAAAGCGGCGACAAGCATGAACTTGTTTAGTAGGTAATCTTAGATCTGCCCTACCGACCCTAACGTAGCAGAAATACAGTAGAATTATGCAAATCAATCTTTGTTCAATTTAAAATAAAGCCAAAATAAGAAAAAAATTGGTCCTATTTTGACGTGTCCCACACCCTCCACGCCACATTCTGAGTTAGATAAAAAATACTAAATAAGACTGTTTAAAAGTCAGCAGTTGTGTCCTGGTCAGTTTTGAACCGATCTTTAATTTTAAACCGTAAAACAAGTGCGTTTACATAGAAATTTCTTTGAAAAATACAGGTTTTAATCTGTCCCGCGAAATAGCGCATGGGGAATTTCCCGCATACGCGACCGTATTTTTAATATGTTCCTGGCAATAAAACACCACAATACATGAAAATTCTGAATTATGGCAGCATTTTTAGTCTATGATAGTCGTCATTTGGTTTCAAATGACAGCAGTTTGTCCGTGAAATGTGTTTAGAGTGGTCGCGTGGAGTTTGCACCTTAAATAGGTTTCTTCATACGACTCCAATTTTAGCAAGGTAAGATAATCCTGTGTTTTTGATTTTTTATAATGTTATATTTAATAATTAATGCTGATTCGGAATCAAAGGCAATATTTAAAGAAAGTTCAATAGTTTATTTGTAATTTTATGTGAATGTTTGAATGGCATGGATACGTCACCTCCAAACCGCCACGGTTGCGTTAAAAGAACTAAAAAGTGGCGTAATAGAATTCTTAAGCTCGTTTCATAAAGAGATTTAAAGATTATTTTAATAAAATGCTAATTATTTTATTTAACCTACACAAATGATTTTTTGCAAAGTACCTATGTTTGCCTGTCCGTCTGTCTGTGGGTTTGTTTAGGTCAAATCTTGCAATTCAGTTTTGAAGCAGTCTTTTCCGCTACTGGAATGGGCTGAAATTTGGAATATGTATGTAAACCCGATGACGATTCAATATTACGGTTTCATTGAGCTGGTATAAAGATGAAGCCGGAAGGTGCCCACGGGAACTCTGTAATTAAACAATGCAACCCCATCGAGTTTGGGCTCGTTTGTTTCGTCTTGATAAGTACTTTGATCAGAGATAGAATCCGGGGTCTGATGATAAAACAGGAAGGTGATTACTTTATTTTAAACGAATTGAGAACCTCCTTTTCTTGGTCGGTTAAAAATGATGATGATGAGTCAACGATCTCATGAGATTACTTGTTAAAATTCATTAATTTAATTAATTGTTTTAGTATAAAAATATTGCAATATGAACGTAGCCTTATAGTTCCTAAACGCCATTTCGAGCTTCACTATACGTCACTGTCCCGTTATTAATGTGATTGAATTTCTTAAATATTTAATATTACATCAAAGATATTAAGCAGCTATTATTGTTAAACACATTCTATTTAACTAATAAATTCGTTAAAAAAGAACATTTTTAAATAATATTACGCATTCGTCGCTCCAAAGACAATAATATATAGTACAAAGTACTGAAAGGTGGCGTTAAGGAAAGGTTTTGTCATAAAACTTCATAGTATTATAATAATAAAATATTATGATTAATAATTATTTTTTTTAGAACACTTTTTAGTTCAAGTTTTATCAATAAAGCTTCAGAACATTTTAAACCTTTCTAGTTTTCTTTAAAACCCGTTCTAAAATGAGTGGCATAATAGAACTTCTTACGAGCAGAAACGAAATCTAATTGGATTTTTGAAATTTAGTATATTCATGTTGCTCATTTAATATATTATCGATTTTACTACATTTTAAAGTAAACTAAAATATTTTTTTAAGTGGAATTCCTCCAACGTCACCAACAACTTTTTCTGAAAACGCCCAATTATGTACTCCTCTCAGAATAATGGTACTTTCTATGTGTCCAATAATAATCTAAGCTCTAAAGAAACAAGCAAAGAAAACCGCATCGCGTGGCTGCTAAATACTAACTGACTGGATGATATTTGTAATATTCCTACCGAGCCCAGCAAATGGGAAAAAACGGTTAAAAACGTTATTGGATCAAAAAAGATTTCAATTTCGTTCTTGTTCAAAAACGTTTTCTATAACGTTATTTGCGAACGAAACCGAAACAAATCGTTCCTTAGGCATTTAAGACGAAACCGTTTCGAAAAAAATACCGTTTTCCGAGCCCTGCCTGCGACCCGTCGGTTGTCTGTTTTTCGGGCACGCATCAAAGGGAATCGTGGCGTGGTGCGTCGAGCTGCCCACACGATCGCCGATCATTCATTCGACGTCGAACAGTGGAAGGAAGTACACGTGTGTGTTTAAGTTAAAAAAAATAAAAAATATGTCTACCGGGTGGTCTAATGAAGAGACGTTCGTTAGTGTACGTTGACGTAGTGGTTGTATACCGCCATTAAATAAATGGTTGCAGCAGCAACACATTCCACGTCCAATTCCATGTCCATCTTGTTCGCTAGCCTTTCGACAACCGCGACGACGATCGTGTGGATGCTTGTACACGATGATCGTGCCGATTATAGACGATCACGTGATCAACGATCATCGCCGATAGTGTAGCACGGCCATTAGGCGATCACTTTGGTGATCACCTGTCCCTTGGCGCTGTCAAAATTTAATAGGCTAGACAAGCGTGTCAGTTGTAACGAGTGATATATCACGTGACTTACGTCATTCCCATACATTTTTCAATGACAACACATGTCGCCAGTGATCACCTAACGCTAGCGTTCGTGATCGATGGCAACTTGTCTAGCCCCACAGATCAGTTACACAGGGCTCAGGGCTAACGCCCCTCTAAAGCGCTCTTTTATTAACAAGCCATATGTGTCTCTTACGCACATAAGGATTGCATAACCGACGGCTGTACAGTCAACAGCTTAAATAAGTGATCATTTATGTACCTTGTCACTTTAACGTCGTGTTAGAAATGTTATACAAAATTGTGAAACGGTTGAAAGCGACAAGGTACATAAATGATCACATATTTATGCTGTTGACTGTACAGGTTTTTGATTTTACTTATAGTTTACCGGAGGCTAGTCTGATTTCCCTTTAAATATGATGGAGAATAACACAGTTTGTCCACTTCGCTAGCTCTGTAGTACAGTCAGCATCAAAAGTAGCTAAGTAGATATACATGCTTAAAATGATCTAGACACGACGTATTTTCTTGTTAATAGAGTCGAGTGCAGATCATTTCGGTTGCGTAGCTACTTCTGCTGCTGACTGTACCACAGAATGTACCTATATACTGTAATACTTTCCCTAATTCCTTGTTTAAAACTGTTCCACTTACGCGAAGGTATACTGTGTTGTCACATTTATTTACAAGTACCTTTCTCAATGCGGCAAAGTAATCCGATTTACCCACGTGCAGTGTACCTATTTTAGTCTATTGTCAATTCCTAATGCCTTTTGTGTTGCTCTGGTTCTGTGGGGCTCGTTGACGTGTTTTTTTTTATCATCGCACAATTTTACTGTTGTCCTCTTTATCGTTATCTTTCATTCTAACTAGTTAAATAGTGATACTGGACTATAATCATTCCTGGTATGTGTGCTAGATACGGTTGTTTGTAAAGTTAGGTCATTTCGTATTGGCAGCATCATAAGTAGCTAAGCAAAATAGCATGCTCAAAATGACCTAAACACGACGTATTCTTTTGACAATAGAGTCGAGGAGTAGTAGGACTGTACGTGAGTAGTACGGTCGGCCATATAAGTAGCTGCACATTTAGTGCTTTGTCATTTAAATAACGTTTGCCTACTGCACTAAACTGTCTAAGGCGTTACAGGGACAAGGTACAAAAGTGTGCAGCTACTACGGCCGACTGTACAACCGCTCTCTGTAGCCAGTTTACTAGTTTCAGTATAAATGAACCTCTTACAAAACATAAAGTCACTTGCCTCATGCGCCCTAATGCTCTATTTAAAATACCTATATGTTAAGACTACGCCGAGCGTACGCCGGATGTACAGTGGCGCCCTCCTTACTATTATAGTGTTTTCTATTTAATTAAAGTATTTTCTATTTTCAACTTTTAGGGTATATCACATAGTTTAATATTCACCTTTGAGTTATCAACTTAACGGAAAAAAGTGACCACCTTTTCCCGTTAAGCTGACTACTCAACGGGTAAATGTTATTAAAGTGTGTCACGTATCCCATAAATTGTGTTTTTACTTGCGCTACAAAAACGTATCGTCTGATTGCAAGGAAATTCTTTACTTAAGTAGAAAACACAATAAAAGTAATGAGGGCGCCACTGGACGCTCGACGTTTGCTCGGTGCAGTCTTAACACCACTTCAGTCAAAGATGCACCCCCAGAGAGCCTACTTATAGATCTATGTAACTTTATTCACAGAAGAGACTTGCGTCGACGCATGCGACGCTCAGCGGAGGCGCAGGCGCCGTCGCCATTACTGCCCTGATCATGGTGAGACCCCTCATGTTGAACCAACTCGATGGTCCAGATCCATTGCAGATACTAGTAAATTGCAATAGTTTGTAGGTACCTAAGTAATTTTCTCCAAATGAGTGATATCTATTATCATGAAGAATAACTTTTACTATTTGTGAACCTTGTTAACCATGATCTAATCAGTATGATTTCCTTTCTGAAGCAGTTTTATGAGGTATCAAAACCTGACGAGTTCTAGGTTCTGGGATTGAAAGGGAGGGGAAGCTCTATCCCTTTTACCTACCAACTGAAACTTGATTTAAGATTTTATAATGAGGCCTCTGTTCTGGGATCAAGGCTAAAGCGTACCTTGAAAATAGGGATCACGGTACAAAGTGATGATTAATTCTAATTATGACTAAACATGTATGCTGATATATTAATCTTTACCTGCAGGTTGTTCGCAAGACTCGGGGAGTTGAGGGACGACACCAACCATTGCCAAAATGTTTAGTGAAATATAATGCCTAGTCAGTGTAATTAGTTAATTCGATAAACATATTGATATGTATACAAAAATTTATACAGTAAAATGTTTTAATGATTTGAAGTTTTTATTTAATGTCCAGAGGGGCTATTGCTTAACGCACTCGCAATTGTTTCCATTTTGAAATCGAAGGCTTGTCTGCATACAAAATGAAAACAATTGTTCCGCTTTGAAGCCAATTGAGATTGCGAGTGCGTTAGGCAATAGCGACGCAGGTATGGTTTAAGAGCACCCATTATTCGCTGTACCTTGCAAAGACAACGAGTCCATACATCACTGGGCTTCAGCTAAGCCACGCAATGTACACCAAATTTTCAGCTGTCACCGTCATCTTTGTGAAATACAGGGCAGGTGTGGGTGAAACTGCGCTGCAGTGGTGTAGCGATGCATGGTGGCGCGATGCGATTAAGTATCCTACTCCCTACTAATACTCTCATTATAAATGTGAAAGTTTGTACAGTCGAGTTCATAAATATGTGTACACTTTAGTACCTTGTCACTTTAATCGCCGGGACAATTCATTCTGTGAGGAATTATTTTATTCTGTGAGGTTTGATAGATCCCGAGAAAAAACGATAAAGAAGACCTACTTTGACGAACTCACGGGCGGGTCGCCTTAGTTACTCATTAACTTATTATTCTACAAAAAAAGACGTAAGCTTCGTAGAACGGTGTTCTTAAGTGGTAGTGCGAAGTGTACTTACTAACCCTATTATTAAAAAACGAGCAATAAACTGTCGTGGAATAAAATAGTGGGTTTGAAATATGCTTTCAACTTTATCTGTTGGTTGAAAGGGATAAAGTAGGTATACTTATCTGATATTACAGATGGGCCCTTTCGGATCTTTTATGCAATTATCCTCTTAGGTTGGATTCGATAAAACTGGAAAAAGGTCTTAGACCCGGATTAAACGCCAAACTTGTATAGACTCATTTCGGAATAAGTCTTATTACAGTTTGGTCGAATCCGTCCTTACACACTCAGGCTGTTCGAATGTGCAGGTTTCCTCACGACGTTTTACCTTCACCGTAAAAGCGTCGGGTAAGGTACTTAAGTAAGAAAAATTCACTGGTACATGCTAACCAGTTAAGTTTTTTGAATATTATTTAAATAAAAATAATAAGTATAAGTACTTAACTAATAAAGGTTTATAGTTCGTTTATGAATAAGGAGGTAAATCTGCAGAACAGTTTACAGTACATCCAAGGCTCTGGTCAGGGAATAGCAATTATTATTGTACAAAAATATTTACCCTTAGGGCCTGTCCACATCACGAGAGGCACAATGCCGTGTCCGTATTAGAAGCACGGCGCCACGCCGGACGTGAGGATGAGGATATCTGGAGATGCCCTTTCCGGGAATCGAACCCAGGACTGCTGTAGTTTCGCAGGCTATTACTTATTAGGCTTACCGCTTAAACATGTTCAAATTGTTTCCGTCACAAAAGTGTGTTTTACATCTCTTGATAAAATATCGAATGACAAATGAATATCATTTACTCGTACAAGAGCGGTCAAAACAAGCACAAGCTTAGAAACGATTTATTTTATAACAGGAAGCAAGTATTTCTGCGGCTCAACGGTAAGTAATTAACTAGTTCGTCGACCTGCCCGTGCCATTTGAGCCGATCCGATTACCTGCAGCCTCTAGGAGATTAATCGGTCGATAAACCATTAATACTGCAACAGGGCCAGAACAAGCCCGTTTTACATAGGTACACTCGACAATGTAAGCTTCTTATTCATTAAAAATTCATAAAATAGTCACAACAAAATAGTATTTTGTTCTTAGTGAAAATCTGTCGATATAATAAGAGAGCGGAGGCTCTATCCTACTCGGTAAAACAATATTATTTTTGTCATTTTATAGTATTGTCAACGTGATAGATATTTTTACTTAACTTCAAAATGGTGGCTGAGTTGAAAAGAATATGATAAATGTCATGTGTAAAGCAATATGGTTTTACCGAATAGAATTGAGGCCAAACTATGATATAGTAGCAAAATAATTGAAATTATAACCTCGTCTGCACAATTGATTTTAGACTCGGATACCTAACCTCCTGAGGTACCTTGTACCTACATAATATGACAATTGGAAAAAGATTTAGTACAAACGTAGTAAAGTGGAATTTCGTTTGTTTTGTGATTAACGATCAAATAAAAAAGTTGTCTTTATTTCATTCAAAATACATTAATATTCAATTGTGTCCACAGTTGAATCTGACATCGCCGATTCTCGTAATATCTTCCAAAGTGTAAAGTCGGTATGGACATGATACTTCATATTATTTTACTGCCTTTTCTTTTTGACGCGTCGTCGCGTGCTGTCGTCGTATAATCTCGCTATAATTGGATCCTTTATCACTTTTAAATCGCTCCTTTTAATAGTCACTAGGGCAATTTCATTTCCTAACAGAATAAACATATTTTTTTTAATTCATCTTGTCAGTGAGCTAAGCTGGTCTGATTGACACACTACAGGGGGTTTCAAACTACAACTTTGTAAAATCTTGTTTATAAATATCGTTCCTGTATTATCAACTTTACGGCAGTAAGGTAAGAGTACGGAATTACGGAGTATTAAGGCATTTTTGACTTTGTAAGCTATTTCCAGTAAAACCTGAAATCTCAGCTAATTGAAATTGGTTTACTAGTAAAGATTGGCTTTCAGAGAATAGAATGTTATATTAAAATTATATATTGAACTGTGTTTTGTATAATTAATAGTCATTTTTATGAACCTCTTAAATGTCCGTTATTACGGATTAAAAATAGTCTCTGTCGGTTATTCCGTAAATGCGTGCATGTAAATCCAGTAATTTAAGTAATTGCCCATTTTCTGCCAAATTAATGAAATAGGGAATATAAATTAAATAAGACGTGATCAGAAATGAAATAACATTACCTACATATTTGACAAAAATATTTATTTTCATTTTAAGAGGAGACGGGGGTGAGGATGTCCGGAGAAAATCAGTGGGGCTGGACAAGTTGCCATCGAATACAAACGTTAGCGTCAGGTGATCACTGTTGATTTGCGTTGTCATAGAAACATTAATGGAATTGACGTAAGTCACGTGATATATAACTCGACATGCGCTGTCAAAAAATAAAAATTAAAAATGAGTACACGTGTCTTACGTCAATTCCATACACAATTCTATGATAAGATGATAACGCAAATCAACAGTGATCACCTAACGATAGCGTTTGCATTCGATAGCAACTTGTCTAGCCCCACAGGTCGTATGATGTATAAGCCTATTTATCTATGTAAGTATGAGGTCAATAGTTAACAACTAGGAATTTTCATTCTCATTTAGAGTTAGAGTAGAAAAGCCGATTTGGTTGAAAACATTCCAATTTACCCCAGTCTCCCCTAATTTTATGGGGATTGATATCTTCCCAGTTGTCTCCAGTGGAGACGAATAGGAAAAATCTGATTCTGAATCTGAACCTAAATTTGTTTGATTTGACTGATTTAGATTCTTTAGGGACTAATGGGCCCTAAAACCAGAGTGTCCCCAATTTCCCCTAAGTGTACGGTCATAAAACTCGTGTTATATATTTTAACTAAATATAACTCGGAAAATACTGAATAATCATTTGAAAACATAAGCACAACTACGCAATTATTTTAACGCAATTAGAAGCAAAGCCAATTATACCTACATTGTTGGCAATTGCGGAAGTCAGAAAAGCAGATGTTTTTAAGAAGTACGTCTTTTCCACGTTCTGAAACTACTTAAAATCTACAGTAATCTATTCAGATTAGTAGATGTACCATTAAGTATATTAAAACATTGGACTTTAGCAATATAATCAGCTATTTAGCATGTGCAATTCTTGTCGTAACTTTTTACGAAGTAGGCAAAATTGATTACTTTAGACACCGTTTTTCATAACAATGGTCCACAAAATCGTAAAACGTAATTTCATCATATGAAAGTATGCCAAACATCACGCTCGTAATGGCAAAGTTTGTTTGACTCTCTTATCTGAATTCCCGGTAAAACACAAAAATAAAATCCCTTTACTTTCTTTAATTGCGTAATTTTGACGCTTTTCGGGACAAGGTTGATTTTTGATGTATGTAATTGCGGCAATCAGCAAATCGACCGTAATTTACTAAATACTCACTGAATTTTCATGAAAATTTATTTACTCAGTTTGTTAGTAAATTCTACACAATTATTGAAACAATTTATAATGAAAATGTTTACCCATTACTTGTAAAATCCTTAATAAAATCCGTTGCTTCACTTACGCACACGCGTCTACTTTCTATCGTCTCGACAGTTTGACGCGGACTGACTAAAAGAGATTACTTAATAACATACTATATGTTCACAGTTCGTTGACCACTTGTTCATTTGACGCAATATTGTCCACACTTGTTATGTATATTTTTTTGTTTTGGACATACTTGATAGTTTTCTTATTTTTGGGCCTTAAGCGAAAAATTCCGGAATTCCGTACGTTTACGGAATTCCGTACCGTTACCTTAATGGCCGCCGAGTTATAAACGATTCGATAACGTGTCAACAGGAATGTGCTTTTACCGTGTAGAATAAACATTTTATATGTGGACTAAGCAAACGAATTTTCATCGCGTACATAAAGCATTCGTCACGTTTTGACAACTATAGTGGAGTGAAAGAGATGGATGCTTTATGTGCGTGATGAAAAGTGTTTTGCGAAGCGAGTTTTATGCACTAGGTTCCAGAAACTTAAGTAGATGATGCCGCAGGCGGTGTTCTTTTTATACTCGAGCTTGATTAATGTTTCTATGTTTGTAAAATGTTTATACATACTGAAAATCATCTAAGATATCAATGACGTCAGAAAACAATTTTGAAAGAAATATTAACTCAAACTTGTGATTTTTGGAGATACTTATTTGTGTTAAGTAGCTATTAACGGTGAAGGAACCCTACAGTGGGCATGGTCCGATATGCTCTTACCCGCTTTTAAATATTTAGAGTCACTTGCACCACAAAGATACATCGAGTTTGAGTGTTAATACCGTTTAGTTGAGTTACAATATAAGGATAGTTCCATTTCAGATTTTGTTTCTCTTCTAGTGGCGTTCGTTCCTTCCACCCTGTATATTCTGGGCGGGTGTCTGTAAGAACCTTTGTCGTCAATGAATTACGTTCACATTCTCACAATCATTTCCAAGTCAAATATTACGTCGACCTTTTGTCTCATTACTAACCTTGACTGGAAGAAAATGGGATCTCGCATCACACTTAGCGACACATTTTCACATTCGTGTAGAAATGTTTTAGTCTCGGAAAGTACTGATTAGTTACTAGTAAGTATTCCACAAGGGCTGGGGCAAAAGTAATTAACAAGACTAATGTAAGTAAGTTTACCTTTAATTATCGTGTAATGCTATAGCTCTTAAAAGGGCTTCAGTTTTGTATCTCTCTTCAATTCGCTCCCACATTATGCTTTTGTTTTTTACGGACTTCTAAACGATCTTACCCGAACCCGATTTTTTTAATACCTCTTGCACTGTACCATTGGGTCCCTTTCATATCCTTGTTCTTCGTTAAGGTTATAAAGGCGATAGTGTGTTTGATCGTTGGTTTCGTCTTCACGGCTTCACGATGACCGATCGATGTGATTTTGGTACAGGAATAGTTTATAACTAGCCATGAGACAAAAATGAGGTATTTTTATTCAATAAAATAGTAACAGTTCTCAAGGAATGAGCGATCGAAGACGTCTCAATATGGCCTAAGATTTTTTTAACAATAATGCTATTAACAAACACGAACTAATGGAATTGTCAGCAAAAAATTGCTCCAGGCTATTTTTAATGAAAAAAAACATACAAAACCTGGTGAATCATCGATGGTTAGGGTATTAGAGTATGGTAGCTACTCAAAAATTATCCCAAGTTGTTCCAGACAAGCTTGTACTTACACTCAAATACGTTTAGGCACTACGTATTTGACAATACGCGCTGTGTAACATAAATCTGCTACGACATTTTGTAACAACAGGTTACAGAGGCGTTCGGTTACCAACGCATTCTGTGTAACAATGTAAAGGTGGGTTCACAATTTCACATTAATTATTTCATTTGTAACTTACTGTTTGTTTGGATCGGATTGCGTAGCAAAACCACTAAATGTGAACAGTGTGAATCATGCAGTCGGGATTGGTCACATCGCTACAATACCTATAGTGCTCGCGGTACAAATACTGCAAATGGTGTTAAAAGCATGAAAATCGGAAAGATTGATCTTCAGGCCATAAGAATCAATTTTACCCATAGCACGAAAAAAACACAAAACAGGAGAGGAGTTATGACGTCATATTGTTACTGTATCTACGGGTTTTTTTATGTTCTGAAACCTATAGTGTGTAGTATTTAATGAAAGAACTTACTAAGCCGATTCTAAAAATTGATGTCGATTTCTTGGGTTAGGTATATGAGGCATTTAAGGTTAAACAAACAATTGTACGGTGAAATGGCACAAATGTGGATCCACCTTAACTCGCCCGCGATTCCCAAAAGGGCCGCGCCGTAACACTAACTTTCACTTATCGCGTTACCCAGCGCTCGGTGTTGTCATAATTCCGTTTTATTTAACCCGAATTATTCCGCGGACGCGCCAGGATAGCATTTTGTGAAAAAGTAACTGTCGGGGGAAGTTTACATTCGAATGGTTTTGTTTAGTGTTAAGTAATGGAATGGTGGGTATTAAAATGTTTTTCTTTAATTTTATTGAAATTATTTCTTTCTCTTTTAATAGGGACGGCAAAGCACTCACAAACATTTTAGAAAAAAAAACGAGTTGCGGACAATTTGCCCGGTACAGTCTGTACCCATTATTTTAATATTATAAAATTTTATTTATTTACCAATACAAAAGTCGAACAAAAATTTACACCGTTATGGACAGTAAGGGAAACGGAAAGACGTACCTTTCTCACTAGTACGTCTTTCCCTTACTATACGTCAATTTTTAAACTACTTTACTATAACCGATATTTTAATGACATGCAATACTTTAATGTTAACATTAAAGTACAACCACAAGGTACATACAGGTTTCTTAATATTGGCCAATTGGTTATCGTTTCTGAGCATATTATAGGGAAGTTATGATATGGATGTAGATGAAATATTTAACAAAATAAAGATATGAAAAAGGAAGGATCAAAGAAAGGAAGAAAGACCTTTATTGACTACACAGAAGACACAAGGAGACCTAAGTACCCATTAAACAATTCCTATAGAATACTACTTTACCTATAAACAGTTGAACAACAAAATAAAGTTTTAAGAAATGTTAAAAGAATTATCAATGTTTAATAAGAAGTCTAACAAAGTAATACCACAGTATACTCGTAGATATAGCTAAAGCAGTAAAGAAGCTCGGCCTAATTTTCAAGATAAATGCCAACTCTCCAATTGAGCGTCAGGGTTGTCCCATAAAATTTTGTAAAATTGAAAAAAGTTTTTGTTTAGTAGTAGTAGTAGTTAGTGAAAAATCGATGTCTGCGACAGCGAATCCCTTGACAGATTGACGAAATGTAGCCGCCATCTTGAACTTTTTAGTTATTGGACTGATTTCTTCCAAAATTGATATTTGGGAATCTGTGTGGTCTCCGACAAGGAATCCGTTGACAGAATGGGAAAAAGTAGCCGCCATCTTGAACTTTTTAATTATTGGACTGATTGCTTCCAAAATTGATATTTGGGAATCTGTGTGGTCTCCGACAAGGAATTCGTTGACAGAATGGGAAAAAGTAGCCTCCATCTTGAATTTTTTTTTCCTGTTCCTGTGGAGGCAATAGGTAGAATAACTAAAAAGTTTAACATGGTGGCGGCTTCTTTTTTTCTCAACTCGGGAGGAGGTAGGTATGCTTATTTGACATAATATTATGTAAGTAGGTATTTCATAACCTAATAAACAAATGTCATCTTATAAAAAGCATTTTATTAAAAATACGTTGCTTATATTATATAAATATACCTACTTGACATTGGCAAAATATCGTTATTATGTAGACGCCATTAAATATATAAATAATAATAAGATTTAAAAATATATTTTATTTATTCTTATCTTTCAACACAATAAGTAGGGAGTTTAAAAAATGAAATCTCCGTGTTTGAGGAAGCCGAATTTAAACAGCCGTATACCACGCAATACACTCGCGGCATCTTTTTAAAGAATATAAAACGCGAAAGAAACCATTCGTCTCGACGCGGCACCCGCGACTGACAGCACTGCGATGTCCGCTTGCAGGTCTCGTAGAGGCGTGCGTCTGTGTGAGTGCGTCGTTTCGAGCGTTTGTTCGGAGCTTCTTTACTGCTTTAGCTATATCTATACTGTGATAATACCAACCCTCTTGAGCTAAACGCGGGGCGTTTTCCGTAGTTGAGGTAGTTTAGGATCGATTTGCAGGACCCTACTTAAATCTCGTCGAATCAAGGACACCCTCACTAAGTAAGGTTCAGTCGGTTGGCTTCATCTCACGAGAGTTACGGGTCAAAAACCTGCTTTTACAGACGTTCTTTTTTCTGTGACAGTCCTTAAGGAAGGTAATGTTTTATACCAGTGACTTCAAAATAGTACAAGATCAATGTTTTACACACATCTAAACATAACCCCCTCTCCTAAGTCTCATGCTGCTAATTCAGCTAAAAGTTTTTTCTTTGTTTTATTTTATCCCATTTTTTTAACTTAATGCGGTTACCCTATGTTTAGATTAGATCAATATATAACATATTTATTTATGTATTTAATTATAAATTATACAAAAACTTTAATAATAACTAATATACAGTAAACAATAATAATTATAATAATTAATAACTAACATTAATATATAACATGGATTGACAGGTATGATAGTTAGGTATTAAATGTAGGGTAACCACACTTTAGCACTTTCATTACAAGTTTTATTAGAAAGTGGACGATAATTAAAGAAGGCTAAGTTGCTAACAACTGAGTTAATGTACCTAATAGATTATTCGTCATTAACTGAGCCAAAATTAAGTGTTTTGAATAACCTTTGCTATTTTTCCCTCGCAAAAAAACAAAGAGGTTGACCAAGACGTTTTCCATAATTAATTCTAGAAAAATGTGAATTGAATGTAGTCGAAATGTTGTTGGAGTCGAGTAATTAAAACCAGCTAATAATTACCAGTTACATCCCATTTTTCTCTTTTTAAAAGCTCCGACGTGCTCGGGTAGGTAATGTAAAAATAATAACTTTTCGATACGTTTATTATGTAACCAATTATATTCAAAACTCAGGGAGGGTAAATATCAGGCAGACACCGCCACCTCCTGTGCCTCCCTCGCGTATGCTCGAGCCCTCTTACTAATAACATAACAATAATAAGTCTAAAACTTATTCACCAAGTTATCATAAACGGAAACTTTTCCCGAACGCATTCGTTCGTAATAGTTCTAAAACGAGTTTAGCAATATTACCCGACATAACACGTTTGTATGTAAATTTTATTCCCAAAATCCGGACGGATGGAGTCTGCCGTACTATCGAGGCCGGCAGCCCGCAAACTTTTGGGTCGACTTGATAACGCACCCCTTAATACACGCGCTGCGTCGATTACCTTATCATATAAACGAAAATATTTGAATATTGAATTAACATCAGACGAACCTTATTTATTTAAAGCCTCCAGGGATTTTGTTCGGAATTGAATCGGAACGGCACCAGATTTTTTACGAGGGATTTAGGTCAAATGGAAAACAATCAAACTGAGTGGACATTAAAACATGCGAAGCCGACCGACGTCGTTTAAATAAATTAGCCAGCAATGGCTCGGCCGCGCGCCCACCTGAATCATTACATGGGCCGGTAGGTCACCTTTTTTGGGCGCGTTATTCACCTGTTTGTAACCGAGCGTAGGTACATAATTAGAGTGGCTAACGAGTTGTCTATAAAAAATTATCTAGAAACCATTAATGCTTAAACCTGTCCTAAACACCACCCTTTATGTTAAGTGATTTTAATTTTCTTTACAAAGACTTTGAAACAAATGAAAATCGTGAAACAGGATATTTCGAATAGTTCTAAACATCTAGATTTTTCTTTTTCACCGTTTACTTGTGTGCGACTCTGTATATCAAGATAATAACCCTGTTACTCAGCAAGCAGGCGATTTATTTAGGAATTCAACCAAATTAAATTAACTTATGCCAAATAAATCAAAAGAGTTTCATACCTCTCGCTCTTCATTCCTGTCTAAACTGGGAAAAAGAGACGTAAATAGCCTAACTTCAATATAGATTTTTGGAATACATAATAGACCCATAATATACCTTTCTGGTACGTGGCATATTTTGTACACCATCCCTTGAGTCACATCAATAACTGTTTTGGGAAACTTACCCCGCTGAAGGATAAGCCTAGATTAGAAAGCTTTCAAAAAGGTTAGGGAAATTTCAATTTTGATTAGTTTTAGATAGAAGTAAGTGTATTATTTCATGAGACCTCTTTTCTTAGCATCTTGTTCTAATCGAATCGAAAACCAAACTCCCTTTTGTTGTTCTTATTACTTTCGTCTATCGGAGGCTTCTTATTTCTAAGCAAAACAGAATGAACGTAAGCCGAAAAGACAGACAGGAGATTATAAAGTCTTACATAAGTATAGCATGTTTGGATATTTTACACACAATGTACTTAAAATGTACACATACATTGTTAAATTAAAATTAAAATTAAATATTCAAATAACCTTTACTCCCATAAATTGTAAACATAGTAGATATAACAAAAAACATAACATAATTAACGGAATCATTATAGATGGGCGCCTGTCGTATCGCATAACGTTGTTTTTCCTAAAAATGTTTGGCCGAGAATGTTTGGCATACTGTTGAATGGCATACTACTCGTTTGTTCTAATATTTTTTGCGCATACTAAAGTCTAATTACCTAAAGCATAATATTCCTAACATGAATTGTCCTAATAATTATTTTGCCTATTATTAAACTGGCTACAATTACAGCACCTAAACTAAACTATGGTAGGCGTGAAGTCAGAATCGTATCGTATCGTTCTACCTTCAGGCAGGTCAGATTTTGGTTAGGTTAGGTACGACGACGAGCGAAGCGAGGAGGAGTGTTAGGTAGAACTGTGACCCTAACGAGCAAGCGAAACCCCAGAACCAACAAGTTTGACTAGGTTAGGTTTGTAAATATATTTTTTTTATATATAATCAGAAATAGGTTTTTTTATTAGTACTATTAATAGGATTACATCAAAGTAATGTTATTGGCTATTGCCATCAGGTAGATGACATGTAGTCAAAACAATTTTAGCACATTAAATATTAGGAATATTACAATTATGCACATCAATCATTCGACAGTTGAATCTTAGCCACACCAAACGATAGGACAAATAATATTTAGGACAAACGATAATAGGAGCAACAATTTCGGACAATCAAAAATATGCGGAACAAAGTGTATGCCACGCGTTATTAGGACAAAATACGTTATGCGACACAACGACAGAACTAATAATTGTATGCCATTCGATATAGACCCATTATAGATACCTAGTTACAGCGTATTAATACATAAAATACGGTAACAAGGACAACTTCACTTAAACTAGTCAATCCGTGAATATTTATAACCTGGTCTATAACCGGAGCAACTCCGCCGAAACGTCAGATTGAAATAAAATATATTGCTAACTATTGATATTTTTGTACCTCTTCTCATGTGATCCGTTTTGAGTAAAAACTTCGAAAATCTACACTCATAGTATAAAGAGGAAAGATTTGATTGGTTGGTTTGTTTGAATTGAATAGGCTCCGAAAGAACTGGGTAGTGATTCTGTAAACAACGCCGGTCGTGCGGACTGTCGAGTGATATCCAAGCGGCGAGATTAAGTAGTCCCGTCAGTGCGAACAAAACACATTGTAGCGCGTGCATTTTCAATTAAGCAGCCTTATACGTTCGACCCATCGTGCTGCTAAATTGAAAATGCACGCGCTACAATGTGTTTTATTCGCACTGACGACGGGACTACTTAATCTCGCCGCTTGGATATCACTCGACAGTCCGCACGACCGGCGTTGTTTACAGAATCACTACCCTGGACCGATGTGAAACATTATTTCACCATTACAATCCTACATTATCCCTGATGAATATAGGTTGTTTTATTTTTCTACGCAGACGGAGTCGCGGGCAACAGCTAGTTAAAAGTAAGTAGGTATACCGTATACTGAAATAGGGGACAAACGAGCAATATTGATATATACAGTACATTTGTTTCAGGTTCTCGAAAACTGCTCTAACGATTTCGATATTTGTAATATATACTTACCATTACCATGGTCTGTCAAGAGTTGTTGGTAATTCTGTAGCTCTGCCCACCCCACTCTGGGAATAAAGGTGTGAGTTTATGTATGTATGTATCTACCAAGTTGTAATTTTTGGGAAAATTCAATTTCAACCGGAGCGACGCTCGGTCTTTCAGGTACTAGTCATACTCGTAGTGTGAGTGAATGTTCATAAATGAGACAAATACATTATTTCGGCGGCGCAACCATCGCCAGGCTAATTAGAAAACTGTGTTAGCCTGGGTCTCGGAGATGAACTTTTCTCGTTCATGTTACAACATCTAGTTTTAGATATGTGAGTGAAGTAGTTTTTTTTTAACCTTGTTTATCTGTTTTTGATGTGTGTTTTCTGGCCAATTTAAATTAAAATTTTAAATGTTTTAGGTTAATATGTGAATTAGTGTTGAATCAACAAACATTTTGATGTGTCGTATCTCAGTAGTTACTGTTACTAGTTAGTAACAGTAGATATAGAAATGATTCAAACTAGTTGTCCCCTTAACTCATACAGATTTACTAATCTATAATTAGGTATGTTGACTGAAAATATGTATGCCTTATTTTTTTTTCTGCTTACTTTTGGTGGAGAATAGCACTAAAAGCGGACAGCCAATTTAATGTTTTCGTTAAAAAATAAGAGTAACTGCTTTCAATTGCTTTGACTTAATCAACCGCGGAAGATATTATTACGTGTACATTATATTTCAATAACCCCGGGCGCTTTAGCCTTATTGGAAATAAAACTAAGTCTTGCTGTAAGCTGGAATTGATTATTGTATTTTTAAATACTTCAGAAGAGACTCCCTCATTTTTATAACAAAATGTATGCTCATAAAACGGAAGTAAGCTTATCTCAGGAGAGGCAAAGATAGGACAATCGTTAGGGTGGAACCTCACCGGGACTCAGAACGAGGTTAATCTTCATACAGGCATGTACAGCCGACATATATTATAAGTAGCTGCACACTTTAGCACCTTGTCGCTTTAACATCTTAGACAGATACTGCAGCAGGTCAAACATGACGTGAAAGTGACAAAGCACTAAATTATGCAGTTATTTCCAAGGTCGACCGTATACCTAGTTCAATATTTAGTACGTGAACCACCTTTGGGTTTGTACTTCTCTTTCACTCACTCTCGTATGCTCTTATGCTAGACTAACTTTACCCGAACTGAAGACCTCTTAGGACCTCTTAAACTATACCAACAGTTACCAAAAAAAAAATTACGTGGTGACAGGTTAATCTACAATGTTCTCAGGCCAACTATAGTCAAGAGCAATGAAAACGGGTCACTTTGTATAGAATTTCTATAGAAAGTGACCCGTTTTCGTTGCTTTTGAGTATCTTTACCGGCATTTACATGATCTCGGTACGAATTTCACTCTGACTAGCGTTTCTTTGCTAAACTATAGGTACGTGATTTATACATACATACATACATAAACTCACGCCTTCATTCCCAGAGTGGGGTAGGCAGAGCTACCGAATTACCAACAACTCTAAAAACTTGTTGATAATTCTGTAACCACATGTTGCACAATTAGGCTAAGATGTTTAACAGTGTATTAGTGACAGGTTGCAAGCCCATCGCCTAACAGTACTATACGCCTTTATTCCCTTAGCCGTCTCTTACGACATCCACGGGAAGATATGGAGTGGCACTATTCTAACCCGGCAACCATGTAACCATGTGTAAAAAATATATAGGTAAGAAACCATTTTTTTATTTGAAGCGGTCGGTGGGTATCTGTGATCCAGACCGCTGGACATTACAATCGATATCAGTTATAATATTTATTAGGGGTAATGTAAAGTAAAACCTACTTGAGAATAAGAAAAAAAACCGGCCAAGTGCGAGCCGGACTCGCACACCGAGGGTTCCGTACAAACCTTTAAAAATTTTGGAATTTTTCCTTGATGTGCTATAAAACAGTGCTTTATGCCAAATTTCAAGATTCTAGATCGACTGGAAGTACCCTTTAGGTTTTGATTCTGTTGCGAGTAGTTGCGAGTTTGAAAATATGCGGCTTAATTTGCTGTTTCTTTTGATTGCGTTGATAAAGAAGTTTGATTTTGTTATAGCTTAAAGGTATTATAGACCGGAGTATTTCATATGAATTTTAATTTAATACCTCTACGCGTTCATGAGGAAAGAAAATTATTAAAACTATTTTTATTTTATTATGTTACTAAAAATTTACGGTTTTCGCCATTTATCCTTTATTTGTGCTATGAGATGTTGCTTCGTACCAAATTTTAAGATTCTGAGTTCAAGTACCATGTAGGTTTTGATTCCCTTGCGATTTTCGAAAGTTTGCGGCATAAACGACTGTATCTTTTGATTGATTTGGCTTAGAAGTTTGATTTTTTCACAGCTCTAAGGGACAGTAGACCTGAATATTTGATATGATTTTCAGCTTGATACCTTTACGCATTCCTGAGAAAAAGGGTCTTGACCGACGGACGGATGGACGGACGGACGGACAGCAAAGTGATCCTATATAAGGGTTCCGCTTTTTCCTTTTGAGGTGCGGAACCCTTAAAAAGTAGGTTCCTATCAAAAACAATATTTAATCTAATTTACATAAATGTTCTTGTGAATAAAAAATTAAAAGCAATCAATGAAAATATAAGCTGCTATATTTTCGGAATCCCAAGAAGTTCCACCTTATTGGGGTAAATAAAACACAGTAAAAATAAAATGTTTCAAGCGCCATATTACAGAATCCGAGAGAGCATTTTGCTTTCCAGTAAGTGCGTGCGTACGTTTCGATAGAAAAAGTCCCGTGGCCAGGTTAATTTTGTTTGATTAGCCGTATACAGTTATTCATATAGGTACAGTTATTTGGTCCTTAATAGAACCCTGTCATGGCAAGCCCAACGACCAATTTTGACATAACTTATTTTTGGGAATTTGGATCTGTCGTTACGACAGGGTTCAGGGCTTCCCAGGTTTATTACTAAATGCTCAACTTCAAACCAGTATGTACTCATACGGCAGGGTATTATTGTTCAAAAGTTTCGCGGTATCCTGTTATATTAAAGAAGACAGAGATAAACCGTACAAATTTCAGGGCGATTAAATTTTAATATAGTGTTCCGTAGACAGTTTTGCGAGATATGGGCCCGTAGAGCGCTGGTTATTCGGCGCGAGCGCGTTCATATTTGATGTTCATATTGCGGTGTGGAATGCGACAACTACTTTCCGTTATCTCGTTAATATAAATACGATGAATTAGATAATTTCGTCGTATGGGTGCATCTATATCGCGTGTCAAATGTGGATAAAGCATCCGTCACTCTCGTACTTATTTACGTGTCAGAAGGTGACGGATGCCTTGTCCAAACTTTGTCATGCGATAAACGCAGCCATATAAGAGCCCCTGATGTTAGTAATGAACTATACAAAAAAATGTTCTATTTTTGAAGCTTTTTGGACTTACATATATATATATATATTTTTTTTATGGCATAGGAAAGACAAACGAGCACACAGGCCACCTGATGGTAAGTGGACTCTGTGACCCATAGACATTCGCATTCACAAGACTGCAATGCAATCCTGAGACTGCAAATGCGTTGCCAACCCTGAGGACTAAGACGGAATGCCTCTATGCTAGTCATTTATAATTACTTTGTTCCGCTTCTAGTTAATACTTTACTATAGGAATCGCTCTCATCTTTTCTCATGTGCGTGTTGGCCCGCTTAACCTAGTCCTCCAAAGTATACTTTTGTACAAGTAGGGGTACTTATCCCCACAAGAGACATCCAAGAGGGCGTGAAGCGTCAAGAGGCGCGTCTCGCTTTCTACTCAAAGGCGTCACCGCCGCGCCGCGCTGACCACAGATCCGCAATCCGCACACATGGTTTAACGCGTCATTATGACTCCTTAGGGAATTTGGGTCGATCAGAATTTACTTGATGTCAAATACTGGCTTAAAAGATGTTTTAAAGAAAGAAAGATAAGGGAAGAAAGAAAAACTATTATTGCAAAGAACAGAACAACGCACAAGATAGTAGTCATGCAATGGTCCAAACTGGTTTGGTCTTGTCATTGTTTTTTTATGGCATGGAGAAAGCAAACGCGAACACAGGTTAACCGATCTAAGACCCTTTCTGAGATTTAAAACTAAAATCTTAAGGTTGCAATTGTGCTGCCAACCTCGAGGATTCAGATGAAATGCCTCTATAATAATTTAACTTCACCGGTTGTCTTATCTCCAAACCGGTACACAACAATGCAAACAACTGATTTGTAGTAGGCTAAGATATAAGATAGTGGTAGCGTTCCGAACGGAACCTGTAGGTATAAGCTCCTAGCCCCACTAAATGTGACCAATATTTAAAAATAATGTCCCTCAAATAGTGTGTTGTAGTGAAAGGAAGAGAGCGTGAAGCAGGCAACACTAACTAACGACGCGGCCGCCGCGTGACGTGTCACGCCTGCGGTCACAGCGCGCCACGGCCCAGGATGTATCGCACTGTCCTCGGAACCGCACACACTGATTTATGTCACCCTGGTACTTTTATTTCTATTTCAACATAATACAGTTGTTAACATACTCGAGAGACATAAAAGTGATTAGTGATTAGCAAAAGAGGCTAACTTCACTATTTACACTACACAAATTATTAGAGGATTGACTGTTAAAATGAAACCGTTTAAATTTAGATACTATTTGTATTAAACGCTTTAGGAAATACAACGAAAGTATATTTAAAAAATCAGTAAATACGATGCCGATACCGGTGTTAGTATAAACATTTGCGCAAAGTTGTGGCAGAGTTAGAAATCCGCTAAGCTATCTCATCATCACCGTTTGAAACACTAATTCAGTAAAGGATGCTAAGAGCTCTAAAATCTGTCGTTAAGGTGATCCTTGACTGCTGTGAATGTCTTTTGGCTGATTCATGTAGCCATGGATTTGTTACATATTAATTTAACTTAAAGGCTTAAGTAACCACAGCGTGAACAAACCGCGCATAAATGTTAATGTGCGCTTTAGAATTATTCTGAATGGGTGAAGCAAAGCGCAGAGCGCGGCGACGGCTCATGAACAAAGTGTCCTCTCCGGCCGACCGTTACCGACCGCGCACACTGCTGGCCTTAGGAATACTAGATAATACTCGTAATTATATACATATTTTGTCTTTTATTCTCATTAGAAAACTGGGCATGCTCAGTGTAGGATAACTAAAATCAAGTGCTTTCATTTTAGATATTTTTTGGATTCTAGCGTAAAATTACACTTCTCGAGTTCAATATGTCCTAAACGGTCTCTCGAATTACTACCAAGACTCTAAGGAAAACCTTGGACACAGGGTGACACGGCCAGACGGCCAGACGGACATGGCAAAACCACAAGGGTTTCTTGTTGACTAAAGAACCCTAAAAACAGTACCTCCCTAAATATTTAAAAATATATTATAGGTATGTGTGTTTGCTAAGTACTTAATTAAAAAAGAAAATTGTTCTTTGTTCCGATTCTTAATTAAAATGGTGGTTAAATTTATCTTACAATACGTAAACGTTTTAGTTCAGTACGTTTTCAGTTTCCGTTTTACAAGACGCCAAAAAACAGATTGAAGTATATCTATGACTGTACAAGGTACACATCACTTAATTATGTTTATGTAAAAATTTAAGGCTCTTAGTTTGAGGTAGGTCACAAATAGTTAGCATAATAATTAATTGTGTGTTTTTCATTTTACTTTATTTTATTTGAATTAATTGGTACCTACAAGTTAACTCTATCGGAACCTTACGGACTGGCCACGACTATAAGCGGCGGCGGAAACACGCGCATAGAAATCGCCCTATCTCGCCGCAGCCAGTGGCATGCTCCATACATCCCAGTGCATTTGTTTGCTATCGCTTAGCGTACGTCGCCGTCGCCCAATGTCGTGGCACGTAGACAACCTAAAATACATACTAGGCAATTAATGCTGTTCCATAAAAAAATCACATTACTTTTCTTTAATAGGTATTTAACTTTTCCAACTTAACACCCTCCGATAGTACTCGTAACCATACAGCTACTTACCTACACAAATGGTTTCGGCCCAGACTGTTAGCTAGAGATAACCAAATTTCTAAATCCGTCTCGGGTTAATCCGGCGGCAGTGCGTCGCTACCCGGCCGCCCGACTAATGGAAGGGAAGTGGTCGATTACAATACCACTCAGTGGAAAGTTGAGCTTTCACGATTATAATCTGGATCATTGGTTTGAATCAGAACAAAACGTATGTAGATAGAGCTGACGCCACTCGCATGGCTTGCGTTTACGACGTTTTTTGTTTAGTCATTGCGTTTTTCGCTTTGTTAACTTGGCTTAAATTAACTTATGTGTCGTTACTTCATTTCAAATCGTAACTCTGTAATGTGAAATAAAGTGCTTCAAGAAATTGTACGATAAGCACGAGTATTTGTTTCTATGTATTCTCTATTGTCAAAATCGTAGCAAGTCGAAAGAAGTGGTCTGTGCCTACCCATCTGAGAAACAGGCGTGATTTAATGTACGAGTATGTACGTATTGTCTATAACAGTATGTCTATCGTTGTCTAGAGTTAGGATGGTAGGTAGGTGCCAAAATATAAGCCTAGAATGTGCGGGACTAGGTCTAAGGAAATTATCCACTGTTTAATCATGAAAATCAATGAAGTAAACAAATACATGTCGAGGCACCGTATAACCCTTGACGTAAAGTAACATAAAATCACAAGAATTTACGGCTTTGTGCAAATAGCTGTAGTTTAACAATTGAAATTCTTGTGACGGCAGACATACATGTCCTATTGATTGACATTGTTAAAGGCTATTGTGCACTACGCTTCTGTTGGAGCCTCCATTGACCTTTTTGAGCGCAAAAAATCACTTTATTTATACTTTACTAGCCGCCGACTCCCGACAATAGTCGCGTGATATTCAACCCGAAGTAAAACGCAGGTACAGATACTATTTCTCGAATTCAGCGAGCTTCTCGCTACCTTATTATAAGAATAAGAGTTGCCAGCATCTTTCCCCGTCTTTCTGGCGACTCGTTCGAATGGAAAATCGCTAATGAGGCTGAATGCTATCGAAAAGAGAGCACACTCGGTGAACAAATTTGCCTACTTCAACGTCTTTCTTTTCTTGTCATAGAAAAGTTTCAATATTTTCATAATTGACTAAGTTTTTTTTATGGGTCGTCCCTAATTTTAATGTGAAAATTATATTTCAAAGACGATAAAGAATATGAAATAAACTGTGGGTTCTGTGGTAAAGCCAACATGGCAAACAAAATAAAATAGCAAATATATTGTTTGCTAAAGATTGAATGTCAATTGCGATTGTGGTACATTTGTGCATGCTTACCTATTCTATCCTACACACACGTACGCTAACGCAAAGCTCATATGTTTTGAAAAACTCTTGTGTCTTAGTGCATTTCACAAGAACATAACAAAAAAAAACATTTCCTTTTTTGTGTAATGTCTTGAGTCGCGGCCAAATCTTTAAAGCCGAGATGACAGTCAGACAAATAAGGCAAATTAATAATACCTAATTGAAAAATAGGTAGACAACAATTAAATGCCCGTTTCAATTTTTCTTGATAATTCTCTCGAGCAGAAAATAGCTAAAAGGGGTTTTAAAGTGGTGCGGATAAAGGGGACGCGGATTAAAAGAGGGGGGCAGGTGGGGGGAACAAGCTCGTTAGCGACAATTTTTCTCAAAGCTCTCCCAAGGGAATTGTCACCGTTCCGATTGTGACGAATTACGCCTGGTACAATGTGCCGCATTCTCTTAAGGATGAATTTAAATAAAATGGATTTTAAGAGATTTTTTGCGCCTCCTTTTTATTAATGGATGGAAAAAACCGAGAAAATATTTCCATATTAGGTACTTGAAATGGCAGTGTTAAGTACAACATATTTTTCAAGGAATTATAAGGTAAGGCTTCGCGGGAGACTCAACGAATATTCTCGAGCGTCGTCAGTTATTCTAAGTATTTCCGAGGCTGAAATCCTCTCTATTTAAAGCTCAGTCAGAGATAAATTCCTACTTAAGAAGTATGCGTTTAATTTTGATAAAATCTCAAAGAATCTGCGGAGCCGGTGTCGCTGAAGACTAACAATTTAATCAAAGACCACGGAGTGATTGTATTAAAAGGTAATTTGTTTTAGTTCGCGCGGAAGGCGCCACGCGGCTGTTAATTACGAAACTAATTAAAACTGTCGATTCCGCAATTAATCTTTTCTGCTTCAGCGCAGGCTGCGAGCCTACTTAAAAGTAATCCCGACGTTAATTTGAGACCATTTTCTTTTACAAAATGAGTTTTTTCATTGTGTGTTCTTTTTAATCAACTTTTGATTAAACACTTTGAATAAGTCTCCATTGAACTACATTCTGGTATCGGGAAACGGCCGCACTAAGTTAAGTCGTTCCTTAGTGACGATTCTTCGAACACAACTTTGAAAAAGGAACAAGATAACTAATTGTCTCTAAACTGTCTCTGAGTACGGCGCTGATACAATTTTTGTTCACCTACATCAACAGTCTAAATAAAATAAACGTACATTCTATCTCTTCCCGAGCCCGTAATAATATCCTTTTAGAACACAATATAATATCAAAAGCCGATAGTGTTCTGTAAAAGCCTGTAAATGGAGAGCAAATTGCCGGAGACTCCACCGGCGAGGGACGACATCCGATCTAATTACGCTCAGACCGACGGACAGAAACACTTTTTATAACAATGTATCCACCATCGAGTCGATATCCGAGTGCTGGGAGCAACCGGATATCGACTTACACAATATTTTTATTGAATTCAATGAATCAAATAAATATTATAAATGTGATAGTTTATGTTTATTGCTTTTTCACGCTGAATGGAGAAAGCTTATATCCTGAATTATAACATAGGCTACCAAATTTTCAAAAAAAAAAAACAGTTTCAGTAAGGTGGTGACCGTGGGCGAAGTCTTGTTGCAAATAATTGGCAACTTGTATACGAAGAAGTTTGACTATTGACGATGTACGGCCTGCGGTAACATTATTTGAACATGGCTTAGGAAATGTAATTGTAAGACATGTCTCACATAGCTTGGACCTCAGCAAAATAAAATAATGTAATGGCAACAATTTTAGCTTTCTTTTTATTTGTAAGTTGTATGTTATCATACTTATCATGACAACTCAGTCAAGCTGCGGTTGTAAAGAACCCCTTGGGCCATAAATATTCAATGTTGTTTAAGTGAGAAACAAACCACACTCGAAGCAGAAAGGTGAAGGCTAAATAAATGTTTCAACTATGGAATAATGCATGTGAATAAAGTCGCGGGCCCAAACCTACCATTTATTTTTCGTTTAATTTGGCAATGCGGCTTCATATCAGTGTGTATGTACTCTTAGTGGAGAGAGCTGTGTAAAACCTATAACTTTTTATAAAATGTCTTTAAAAAAAACTGCGCCACGTGGTGGGAACTCTTTAAGAGACGCTTAAAATTTTCTAACGCAACGTTTATGCACTCAAACGTCTACTGTGTCACTGCTTTAATGCGTCTCTTACGCTACACCAGTCACGTCACACCCGAAACAACTACATGCTATATTTTGAAATATTGAAGCAGCTTTACTCATCTTTCGCGCGCATTTTGGGACAGGCGTGATACCTCTTCCTTCTTTTAGAATTCTTATCTCTCACTTCGTCTTCAATAGGAGCCCGAACATCACAAATTGACCTAAGCGCTCGTGGAATTATGCGGAGTTGGGTGACTATTATGTACTATAGTCTGTGTCAATTGAAATTGTCAAAAATGAAAACAAATTACTATTGTTTGACACATCATAACCTCAAATATTCATCGATCGTGTTTTAATTTAAAATAACGTTTAATTAATAGTTATTTGATCTTAAACTTAATGCAAAAGTAAACATCAAGTGTATAAATTATTGTTCAGACCTCATTTGATCTTTAAAATTAGGTACGTGATAAGACTGATTAGCGAGTAATGA
Organism: Acleris laterana; assembly: GCA_963966035.1. NCBI lineage: Eukaryota > Metazoa > Arthropoda > Insecta > Lepidoptera > Tortricidae > Acleris > Acleris laterana. The sequence goes on along the minus strand of OZ014445.1, from coordinate 12,763,885 downwards.
TGGTAAATTGGTTCGTTAGGTTGTGTTTACATCTTTGTCAATTTCAATTGGCGCAGACTATACGTTAACTACGTTTTAAGTTATTTATTGATATTCCCCACGTAGACAGAGATTGCTAGGTTTTGTAATAAGAATTTTTCATCATGCTGTTGTTTGTTTTCGATAAGTGGGTGAGATGATGCCAGTATTTCAAATGGGAACGCTCCTGAAAGTAACAGGTAGCTGTCATGGACAGAATTAGACATATATGTATAACCTCATAAAATTTGGATATCAATGTACATAAATAAGTAACTACAAATTTACTCTAAATAAATTAACAATTAAATAGTTTGATATTTAAAGTTTTTGTTAAAAAACTGAAAATCGTAATTAGGCAATGAATTGTAATTATGTCTGAAATATGCCTTTACTTTTATTTTTACTGTGGATTTAATTGTTATAATAAAATTAAATAAATCACCTCTCACCATCTCAGTGTCTACATATAAGATACGAGTATTTGTAAATATGACCCTTGTTGCCTGAAATCAAGTTATTCTATTCTATTTTATTCCACCACTACTAACGCAAGCGATGAAGTAGATATTTAAGAAATTTAAGTTTGTACCTTATCCGCTTAAAGGATTTATAAGTAGTGTTACTTATAAATCCTTTAAGCGGATAATACTCGCACAGTTTAATCCAAACACCAAAAAGCTAACTCTTACCTAGTCGGTTTCCAAATGCTTCTTCATTATGTTATTTGTTATAATGAAAATTCATACCCAATCGCAAATTGCCTCTGGAAATCCATTTGCCTAATAATTCCGCGTTAATCGCTTTACGTCCCGTCACAATGAGCGTCGATTGAATGACGATGATTGCGTTGCAATAAACAGTGACGCTTAATGCAATTTTGTGATTGGTCGGCCGGTGATTTTCCGTTCGCTTCTATTGAACTACTATTTTAAATAATTCAGTTTTTTTTTATACACATTTACTCGCAGTAATGTCAAATAAAAAAGTACAAAGAAGGATGAAAGCGTTGGTAAAAATTTGACCTATAAAAATATATAAAGCACCACTCGAAAGTTTAAACCTCGATTTAAACCACGCAACGCACTTTGATGCGGTTTTATACCGTTATTTAGAGAACATAAAATCTACCCTGTAACCTGTGCAACCTGTCTGTGTATTATGTAACCTGGGCAATTGCAATGGCAATTTATTTGACCGATACACATTGACTATTTACAACATTCTACCGAATAAGTCTAACACTGTCATTCCGAGACATATGAATATTCCAGTTCACATTAGTCTGGCATTAGGGTACTTAGCAGTTCTGAAAAAGAAACTATGAGCGAAATGTCGAGGAGGCGGAGCGACGATAAAATGAAAATGAGGGGGCGGCGGTCTCGTTAGCGCGCGGTCTTCGCGCTGCGCCCCGCGATTGTCACGAGCTCAATATTTACCCCCCAGCCCAGAGACATAAAACCAACCCTGTCCCCTTACCTAAAAGTCCCATTTCCCCCACCTAAACTCTGTTAAAACTGCTGACGGAACAAAGAACGCATAAAATTCTGCAATACAAAGGATTTTCAGAAATGAAACAGACGTAATGTCTAATTAGAGGAGTTGTTCGTGGCTCTCGAAAGTGGCATCGAATTTTAAAACCGCTTATTAAATGTTACGGTAACGAGCAAAATATCAATGGAGTACGCGGCTTGACTTTTTCTAATTAGATACAGATGTAGTGAATAATCCATTGATACAGATGTAGTGAAAACGATGGGAAAGGATTATACAATACATCTGTACAGTGTACATGTTCGTGTAATCTTTCAAGTATTTACTTTCTTTACTCATACTATAAATATAGGTATACATAGTAGCGGGTAATGAAACCACATATACTTAAGTACTGTTATTGTTCCCCACATCCAAATTGACAAAAACTCTGACAAAACTTTTGTTAAATAACTTTCATAACGTAAAAGATAGGGACGATAAATTCTGACGATTTCATTTTGTCTCGTATATCATGTTTCTGGTTAAATTAAGGTGCGCTTTATAAAAGTTCATTGGTTCGTGCCATTTGTATATTTATTAAGCCCTCCCTTTAGAACTTTCAGTGGACATTTTACTGGACACTATGTAACCGGTAACCAAATATTTAATCGAATTTGAATTTCACTTCATTGAGTGTATCATTTCATCAAATTTAATTTCGTCGAACGCTGTTTTCTGCTGGAACCATGTTTTCAGGATATTTTAAGCATTAAAATTATTCGACGAGAAATGCCCTTCGATTAAATGAAAATTATCTTTGTTGATAAGTTCAATGAAAGGTGTTTCGATAAAATAATGTGTGTACTCCATCTAACCAGATGCTTATTGTCCTAAAAGTCAAAACTGTGTCTGCATATACTAAGCGTAAGCATACCTATACGACCTTTTACATTGTAGCAGGTTTGCGTCGATACCTTCAAATCGTAGCATCTACGCGGCGACGCGACGACAACTGTTAACGAATCGTAGTCGCTACGAGGTAATACTTTGCAAAATGTAGCAGCTACAAATAACTTGCGAATCGTCTCGGCTACAAGGAGTAGTAATCGTAGCGGTATATCTTATCTTATACAAATCACAGCATATGCGCGTTGATTAATTACGAATCATAGCGTTTATGCAGAGATACCTCGCAAATCGTAGCAGCTACGTGGCGATACGTAGCAAGTTTCAACGATATTCTGGCGGAATATTTTACACCGACGAGATTGCCTGTCGGTGAGCGAGCGTTATCTTAGCGATATTCTCGCTCGTGGAGATGCCTCAAGTGCTTTCATTGTGTGACGACTTTATAGTCCACTATCATGACACCATGATACACTTTATTACTTTCATGAATTTGGCTACCTAGTCATCTAATGCAACCTATAAAGTTGAACTAAACTTTCCTACAACTAATAAATGTAACGTAACCTTACTCAGTTCCAATCAAACTAAGTAAGAATTTAAAAATGCTTCTCCCTCCTATTTTAACCCCTTAAAAGATGAATTTCCAAATTTCTTTGTGCACCCCTAGGATATCCGAGCCATATTCCCTCGAAATTTTAAGTCCCTAGATGCGTTGATCGATCAGGCAGGCAGTTTTTTTTTGGTTTTATAAAGTTATGAATGGATAGAGCTAACGGTCAATAAATTTTACATGGTCTCTTATTTGTACATTGAATTGAATTAAGCTTTCAAACATAAAAGTCTCGACTTTATCGTGTAATTAAGCTAAAGGTGAGCTTCTTTTGAATCAAAGTTCACTCCTGGAGCTAAAATGAGCTGTCTGCGAGCGTCTGTTATTGTTCGTTCGACAAGCGAGAGAGCAGTTAAAAGGTCCGACGTTTGCCCCAAGAGAGCTCTTTCAACGGCCGCGAGTGCATGTGTGCTGCGAGCTAGGAAGCGGTTGGAGGAGGCACGGAGGAAATAAGATATATTGCTGTGTGTTTTTTTATTTGGATTCTGTTTTTGTGTAGACTATACCACACACAACACCACTATATCCACCACCACACATTTTCTATCACATTCTATCTTTTTTTTTTGTCCTTAATCGCCCAAAGGTTAGCTGGAAGAGATCCCTTAAAGGGATAAGTTGTACATTCCAATTCTGTAAATATTGTTTATTTGTTTGTGTATTGTTTGTTTTTGATTTTACATACATACAATAATATTCAACTTAAACTAAAAGTTAACAAACAGTAAAAAAAAGATACCTTTTTTACCTATAAGGTACCCAAAATATCATTTTTTTCTTTTAAATTAACTTTCTCTACGTAATTTTAATTTAAAGTTCTGCCAAATTACAGCTTGACAGATGGACATGGCGAAACTATTTATAAGGGTTTCTACTTGAATTTCGAAACCCTAAAAAACAATTACATAGATACTCGTACACATTAAATCACGCCTTTTTCCCAGAGGGGTAGACCGCCACTACTACCATTTCTTTCCACCTGCTACGATCCTGGGGTGTGATTCTGTAAATAAGCAAAGGTGAACGAATGCACGAGTGATACCAAGCGGCGAGATTAAGTAGTCCCGTCAGTGCGAACAAAACACATTGTAGCGCGTGCATTTTCAATTTAGCAGCACGATAGGTCGAACGTATAAGGCTGCTTAATTGAAAATGCACGCGCTACAATGTATTTTGTTCGCACTGACGGGACTACTTAATCTCGCCGCTTGGTATCACTCGTGCATTCGTTCACCTTTGCTTATTTACAGAATCACACCCCCGATCAATATTTTTCGCTTCTTCCACATTCAGACATCGAGTCATGCACGCACGTCGGTATCAGTAAAAAACAAGTACTTTAACTAAATACCAACAATTGAAACTTACCTAATTAACCTAATTATCTTAATATATATAAGTACAATATCACCTACATCATTGCCACTAGAAATGTAGGCTGCATTTCCTCGTATCGATCACCTGAGGCACGGATGAGCTTATTTTTGAACTGGGAAATAAGGCTGGCGTGCCTCCTGGCTCCATGGCTTACGAGTTTCAACGCCAGATTGCATATTTGCCGCGTAATAATTAAGTAAATTGTTGTTTTTATGTTGGACGACCAGCGACACCAAGTAACAAACATTTTAAATAAGTAGGTATTCAATATAAATATAGTTATGGCATCAACTCGGGATGCAGGATAACTACTTATAAGATACTTATTACTTCACGAAACCGGTTTTCACTCGTAGATACAGTTGGCCCTATAAGTAGCCGAACACATTTGTACCTTATCTTTTTAATGCCATTGTCAGATTAGTGCAGAATTTCAAACATGAAGTCAATGTGACAAAGCACCAAAGTGAGTAGTTACAAGGCCGTCCGTACCTACGCAATACCCAACAAGACATCTCGATAACAATGTAGGCAATGGGCAATAAACTATTATTGGGCTACATCTGGGGGGTTATTATGACATGGCTATGCAGTTCATTTTACGGTGAGCGAAAGGGACGGAGCTATAGTACTTACATAACTGTGTCCTTTTCTCTCAGCATAAAATGAATTGCACAGATACGTCATAATAACCCCACTGTCCTCTATCAGGCCCCTCCATGTGTACTCGTAGTTATATCACAAAGCACGAGTCTCGGTTGGATGGCTTGTAGTTGAGGACAAATTAAATCTGAGACAAGGGATAATAATGATGAAGTACTGACCAGTTGAGTACGACGTAGTATGAGTTTGACGGCGCAGTTAGCCTAGTTGACAGTGACCATGCCTACGAAGCTAGCCGATGAAATATTGGTTGATGAGCGCGAGTATTTGTTTCCAAGTCTTGTATGTTTTCTTTGTTTGTGTTTATTTATATCCCTATATAAGTATGTTTATCGGTGCCTAGTACTCATAGTACAAGCCTAGAGTGTAGCTTGGGACAAGGTCAATTTGTGGTATCAAATCTAGCTCATGTCCACCCTCCACCGCGAGCAGAGTGAGCCCTGGGTAGTGATTCTGTAAACAACGCCGTTCGTGCGGACTGTCGAGTGAAACCAAGCGGCGAGATTAAGTAGACCTGTCAGTGCGAACAAAACACATTGTAGCGCGTGCATTTTCAATTAAGCAGCCTTATACGTTCGACCTATCGTGCTGCTAAATTGAAAATGCACGCGCTACAATGTGTTTTGTTCGCACTGACGGGACTACTTAATCTCGCCGCTTGGTTTCACTCGACAGTCCACACGACCGGCGTTGTTTACAGAATCACTACCCAGTACGGACTCTTTTAGCTTCCAACGGTGAGTTCAAGTGTTTCCCCCGCGCTCTAACCTCTTGAAGAGGTATCGTAGTAAGCCAAAAACGGAGTCCGAACGGGGCCCGCTCCGCTCGCAGTGGAAAACGGGCATAAGAACCATTCCGATTAAACCAGCTTCTCACTTTAAAAAAAAACGGTCCCTCCGTTTTTGAACTACGATGCTACAGCCACACACAGATAGATACACTTCGGCTCTGTCGACGGTTAAAAATGGTGAGTCCCTGAAATATTAAATGGCTCGTATAAAATGAAAACTGCGACTGTAATCATCTATTTATGGCTCGGTGGCGCTCGGCCCGCGCGTGTGTGCGTCGACACCTGAGCGGTGATATCTCGCGAGTTGTTTGCTCTCGCGCCGTTCGCCACAGATAGCATACAGATAGCGTCGTTCCCTCGGAGATTAAATTGCGCCCGACGTTTAACCAACGAGATATGCAAGGAACCGCCTCCCTCTCGAATAAAATAAGTCGGAGAGAGATGCACTGAGCCACCAAGCAGCGTTTTGTTCTAGCCTGGGTCACGAAATTATTCAGTAGCTATTTTACACTGCTTTAATTAGTGAGGATAGAGGACAATGTTGGATTTTGGTCTGGGTAAAATTTTAAGAATTATACCTGGGTTAAGGCAAACCAATTCAAAGTTCACTAGTTGAAGAGGCACTTGAAGAAAAAGACCTGGTTTAGCATGTCTTACTTACTTCGATTTCGTAATGGCACTGTTCATAATATAACAGCTCCTACTGTCAACTGAATAAAAGCTGTCTCGAGACAAGATGGGCTACCAGTATGTGGAATAATGGTTATCTACCATCTAAGGTCTAAATGCAATTTTTGTTCTGTGAGTCGGGCCCTATTTATCTGACAGTTAAGAAATTGAAATATCTATCTGGCCCTAGGTAGTTAAATAGATGGGCTACAAGTATCTAAATAATTAGTTTGATAGCTTTAAAATTAGTTAAGCTTTGTAGGAGGAAATAGTAAGAGTCGTTTTAGGGTTCAAAAAGGAACCCTTATGGTGAGACTTCGTTATGTCTGTCTGTATGTAACAGCTGGTTTTCTCAGCAACTATGAATGCTATAAACTTGAAATTTGGCATAGTTTTACTACTTCCTTCCCCGCATGATTTTAGTAAGAAAATATGAAATACATGTTGTAAATAATTGAAAAGGGGTCTAGAATGGCTTGAAAAATGAACGACGCGCTGGCCTAGTGGGTAGTGACCCTGCCTACGAAGCTAGCGGTCCTGGGTTCGAATCCCGGTAAGGGCAGATATTTGTGTGATGAACGCGAATATTTATTCCTGAGTCATGGATGCTTTCTATGTATTTAAGTACATATTTTTCGATATAAGTATTTATATCGTTGTCTGGTACCCATAGTACAAGCCTAGAGCTTAGTTTGGGACTAGGTCAATTGGTGTGAGATTGTCCCGTTATATTTAATTTTATATTTTTATTAAATGAGGTGTCTCATGAAACGGCTCAATCTGCAATACTTTTTTTTGTTTATGTACTTTTTGATATAAAGCCAATTTTTTTTAAAAATGACCGCCCCCCTTCCTTTTTATCTCCGAACTTTGGAATTAAAAAATCTGTAAGAATTCCTGGCGTAGGTATTGATAATTATTTACTTATATTTTATGGGAAAAATAAAATGAAGTGTTAATTATTTAGTTTTTGAGAAATAACAAAAAGCTTAGGAAACCGGTTTTCAAATTTAGGCTTTTGAACCTTTAGAACTTATCTTATTGTAAATAAAGATCATAACAAAATGAGTATTTTCTTTTGCGGTTACTTAGCATATTATTTTAAATACAGAACCCTCGGTGCGTGAGCCCGACCCGCACTTGACCGGTTTTTTTACTTAGCATATTCATTTGGATTTGTAGTTGTCCTTATACCATTACTTAAAAAATTATGTTCTTTTTTATCATAATAAGTAACTATCTACGAGGGCTGCTACTTAGGTAACCGGAATCCAGGATTCCAACATTTTTAAACGCTATATCTGACCTCCATGGTAAAATTTGAACTTTTTTTAATACTGGCCGCTATATATTTTTTTTCTTATGTACGCTAGTCTTTTGTTTTTGGCGGGTTTAAATTTTAATCTCGCTGCAAGAATGGAACTCACTCGTGAAAATATTCGTGCTATGATTTATTACGATTTTCGGCGTGGTTTAACGCAACAACAGTGCATAGATCAACTAACTTCGACTTTTGGTGATGAAGCTCCATCCAAAACTACTGTGTATCACTGGTTTAGTGAGTTCAATCGTGGACGTAGTATGCTCAGGGACGAAGTTAAGGATGGTCGCCCGAAATCGGTCGTTGTACCACAAAATATTGAAGCTGTGCGAAAACTTATAATGCATGACCGTCATGTTACGTATCGCGAGATAGGGGCGACTATAGGCATATGTATGACGAGCATTAATAAGATATTACATGAACACTTAGCTGTGAAAAAAATTTGTTCGCGTTGGATCCCGCACAACTTAACTAAGGATCAAAAAGAGGCTCGCGTCGAATGGTGCAAGGAAATGTTGAAAAAATATAACCGTGGTGACTCAAAAGCTGTTTATAATATCTACACAGGTGACGAATCCTGGATCTATGCGTATGATCCCGAAACTAAACAACAATCAACGGTGTGGGTGTTTCAAAATGAGCCGAACCCTACGAAAGTAACTCGTGCAAAAAGCACCTTGAAGCAAATGGTGGCCTGCTTTTTTGGTATTAATGGCCATGTGGCTACAGTGCCCCTAGAGAATCGTAAAACGGTTAATTCGGAGTGGTACACGACCATTTGTTTGCCGGAAATATTTGAAAAAATACAGAAAAACAACCAGCGACGGAGAATCATTCTGCACCATGATAACGCCAGCTGTCATACATCACGTGAAACGACTCGATTTTTGGAAGGTCAAAATATAGAATTAACGGGTCATCCACCTTACAGCCCTGATTTGGCACCCAATGATTTCTATTTATTTCCAAATGTAAAGAATAAATTACGTGGTCAACGATTTTCGACCCGTGAAGATGCCGTCGACGCGTTCAGACAGCACGTTTTGGAGATACCTCAGTCAGAGTGGAAAAAGTGCTTTATAAATTGGTTTCAACGTATGCAAAAGTGCATCGATTATCACGGAGAATACTTCGAAAAACAATAAAACCATATTTAGCCATGTACGTTTGTTTATTTTTTCTATTCCGGTTACATAAGTAGCAGCCCTCGTATAACATCAAGGACGCGTTTAGCTTAGTGACCGTGCCTACAAAGCTAGCGGTCCCGGGTTCGGTTCCCGGTATGGTCAAACATCTGTGTGATGAGTGCGAATTTCTCATATGCCCATGGTAAAAATCTAGAGCGTATTTTGGGATTACATCTATTTTGTGTAACATGTGCCCCGATATGTATTTATTTCTTGTTTAAGATTCTCCGAAAGCAAAAACTTTAACACTTTGTATCAATCTTATATACATCTTATAGACAACAATAACGTTCTCGCAATGCATCTTGTCCAAGCCCAAGCATTTTTAAACTTGTTTTGATACATTGTTATGTATGATCGCCGTCAACCTTGTGAGAATGACGTCATCTAGATTCACTACATTGGCATTTGGCCGCCATGTTTGTTAGTAAGCCGCGACTGTGGGGAACGAACGGGCGTATTTTAAGAAACAAAATGTATATATTTGTGTGATTGTTAGTCAAAAAACAATTTGGATAGTTAAGGTGAGATTATGTTTAAATGTGATGATGATGAAAAATGTTCAATACACGTAACGCAAGAAATCTAACGTTAGTATAATATGTCAATTAAATTTGAGCTTTAAACAACTGATGCAAGGTTATAAATGAAACAAGGAGTTTCTGGTGAAATGTTTATATATTGCCTAGTGTTTGTATATATTTGCCAGTGTATCTACGGTAATAAAATCCAAAACTGCCAAGCTGCTGAAGCTGCCAAACTTTATTAAAGCTTACGTCAGTATGTTTGTCGTGGAAACCTTGTGAAATATGATATATTTTCGCAAGGTTGTACTTTACTTGCATTGTTGATGTCCGTGATTCCGGTATGCTATCTGTCACACGGCGACGCGTTAGCCTGGTTGGTAGTAGCCCTGCCTTCGAAGTTAGCGCTCCCGGGTTCAAATCCCAGTATGGGCAGACGATTATGTAATGAGCGCGAGTATTTTGTTCCTGAGTCTTGGATATCTACTATGTATTTAAGAGGCCACCTATGATAAAGTCTGTAGTGTTCCGCGATACGGATCTCAAGAACTATAGCGCCTTTGTATATATTAAACTTGATTATATTTGCTTGAGCCTGGTAAACGTGAAAACACGATTAGAAATAAAATCCTCGATAATTTTATTTTTCGAACACGACACCTTTTTTGCATGTTTTTCGATGAATCTTCGAAACCACTCTATAATCTTTAACGATGATTTTCGATTCTATAGTTTAGTATGTGTAACTTTTTAATCCTGGCAAACCATTTTTTGAATGAATGTTGTGGTTATAAAGTAAACAGCAATTAATTGAATTTGACGCTGTCATCAAGGTACGCGTTAACTATCTCCATCTCACATTCGTCGCGCGGAGGTACATAAAGTCATCCCTTTTCATTCTTGTGCGGACGTCGCACCATAGGTGGCCTCTTAAGTATGTGATTCTCCATAAGTATAAGTATTGAGGATTGGGATTCGTTTGTTTAGCCTTGATGATTGTACGTATTTACCATCAAAAGTACTAAGTAGGTGATTCTCTTAACTTGCAACTCGTTTTACAACTCAACGTACGAATTTCTAACCGGCCAGTTTAAATTATCCCATCAGAGCATACAAACAACAATTTTTAGGCGTTTATTGTAAATCGGGTAGTTTAAAACTCGCTCCATAAGGTTTTAGGAGAAAATAACACATCTCTTGTCTAATTTTATTTTTATTTTGACAGAGACGAATTACAGATGAGCTACATACAACATATCTGACAATATTTGTTTGTATGCTTTCAGATGGCGCAAATCATTCCAATAAGCTTATCGGGCAATTCTTTGGGAGAGCGGCACCGTCTCTTAAACTCCCTAGTTGAGGATGCCTTCAGATCAAAAGTGCCATTCGAGTACATACATAAACTTCCAGAAACCTCTCCAGTAGACCGACTATTCAAAATCGACCTTGCTTCCAAATACAGGGACGTTCCTTACATCATCACGACCCTAAAGGACCCAGATATGCTGTATGTTTCAAGAGCTTTGAAATCTACCTGGTTATTAGAAGCAGAACACGCGAACATATTCAATCCAGGCTTTTTAGAAGAACAACTATTTCCAGACATGACGCCAACAGCTATAAATAAGCTGCAATATTGGTTGCTTAGAAATCTACGCGATCCAGTAAGATGCCGCGACTTTTACTTGTATTACAAAGACATTAAATTCAAAATAGCCATAATGTTTCTCTGGCATTGCTCCAACGAATATAAACTCGAAGAGTTCGACACTATCATGGGTAAAATGGAACCGCAATATTTAAAAGTACTCAGTGAAAAATGTCCGCAACTGACAAAACGTTTTTACCGTCGCTTAGAACACGACAGAGATGTTTTAAGTAATTATCTGGGAAATGAGTACAATTACTTCAAGAATTTGAAATTTATATTAAAGTCTGATCCTGAAACCTTTTTTGACGTAATTGAAAAATATTTCAATGCGATAAAATTTCGCCCGTTCAGTGCTGATATCTCAAAATATGTTATGTTAAATCACAAAGACCGATTTCTTAAGAAGTCGGAATTATACTCGGCCTGGCTCCTAAATATTACTGTCATTGCTCAGTATTTAAGTGCTGAAGAGATTAAAGATCTTATTGTTAAATTGGCGAAAGCAGAATATCTCGGAAATTGGTTTACTTATAAGAAAGTAGAACCTTTGATTAAAAGACTTGATAAAGAAGAGAGAGTGACATTTAAGAAATATGTATTTGTAGAAAAAGCATTCGGTGAAACAACTAAGGAATGGCCATATACTCCGCCAACTTCACCAGTTCTGGAAAAAAAACCTACATATGGTTTGTTTATGGATGACGATTATTCGACTTGTACCCGTGTGCCGAAGGCTTACTGTAGCGGAGGCATGATGTTTAGAACCGCTGCTAGAAGAAGTGCAAAAATGGACTGCATTATTCATGAACGTAAGACGTTACTTGACCAATTATTTGATCATTTTCGTTTTTCTAGTTTTGAAAGTACGTTGTTAGAACTCCAGAAGCGATTACGGGCTGAGAGTTTGCCGCAAAACCGCGAGTATATGCTGCTTGTCCTGGTGAGTAAGAGTGGAGGCAGAGAGGACAGTCTAAGAACTTTGTTCGAGCTACTGGCGCAGTATAAGAACGAACCCGTCCATCAGCGAGCAGCGATTGTACGAAGTCTTGTGAAACGTGCGTTTGCGTGGCGCTTGCCAGCTGATTTGTGGAATAAGCTGTTAGAATGGAGCCATGGTCTTGGTTTAGATGGGAATCTACCAGAAGCTGACTGCAAGGAAGGATTACATGCGGTCGTTTTGCGTAACCTTCTTGCCGATGAAACACCTGAACTATCTGTTTTAAAAAGATACTTTCATGAGTTTTCAAATTTTACAAAATACACGCTGAGTAAAGAAGAACGCAACTGTGTTCGAGCGCGCTTGCCCAGTTTACTTCTGGTTGCAACTGAATCAAATACTGAATTTAAAAAGAGCTGGCTTTTAGGGCATTTATTGGATACGCTCGCAGCTTACAAAATAAATTTTGACGAATTTCCCGGCGTCATAAATGCTATCGCCACTGCTTTTCGAGAAGATCCAAAAGACGCTTCTCACCTCCTTCGTCGTTTATTTGACGCCCGCGTTGCGCGTAAAGAATTGTTTAAGGAGAACTTCGCACAAATCCAGAATGACGCGTCTTATATTAATGCACTGCGGCACGACATATCGGTTCTCGACGTGGAAATATTTGAAAAGGTTTTAGAGAAACACGATGTTTCACAGTTTGAGCAGTTTTTTCGTAAATTAATTGTTTATTTTTCTGAAAGTGGTGGATTGGCAGAGTGCTACTACGCATTGTTAAAATTTTGGGCGGAAACTAAGCCCAATAAGTTATTTGCTCGTCCTTTAGCACTTTTGGCAAGAGAAGATTTGATTTCATTCTTGAAAATGCTTGATGATAGAGGAACTATGCCTCAGGTCAAATCAGCATGGCGAAGTCTAGCAAAAGCTCTTAGAGACAATATTCATGTTTCAAGACCACTACTTGAATTAAGAACATTGGGCTTGCGGAATGCTGGGGTACGCGCAGCCGCAAATTACGCGTCTTGGAGCCCCAAAAATAAACGTGATGAATTAATTAAGGAACTAATGACATGGGAGCGAACGCTGACATTAGCTCTCAGATTAACAGATAACGAAGATTCAAACTGTGCTATACAGGGTGTCTCATTCAAATCGGTCAGTATGGGAAAGTCTGAAACTATAAGACATACGAAGATTTGTTCTTAGGAACCATGTCACCGATTTTGATAAAAAGAAAAACTGCATTCATACATTTGAAAAAAAAACTGTACCCAGCTAGGGACTCGAACCTGGTTGTTTTGAAAAAATAAACTTACACTATTTCTATTCAGATATCGATTGTGTAGGTCTTAAGCAGTAAATGTTTTTTAAGAAACATGATGTCTAAAATCCAGAAAATACATTGTTTTCACATAATTTTAATTAATTTTAATAGATGTTCGAAGTGACCACCGTTACAATATTCAACAAGTTCAGGCATGTAAAATTGTTTTTACCTAAACGTGTTGAATATTGTATTGAAAAAAAAAAGTGGTCACTTCGAACACCTACTATGATAAATTAAAGTATGTGAAAACAATGCATTTTATTCATTTTAAACATCATGTTTCTTAGAAAAATTTACTGCTTAAGACCTAAACAATCGATATCTGAATAGAAATAGTGTAAGTTTATTTTTTTAAAACAACCATGTTCGAGTCCCTAGCTGGGTACAGTTTTTTTTCAAATGTATGAATGCAGTTTTTCTTTTTATCAAAATCGGTGACATGGTTCCTAAGAACAAATCTTCGTATGTCTTATAGTTTCAGACTTTCCCATACTGACCGATTTGAATGAGACACCCTGTATATAGAACTCTCGTCAAAGCAAAACCCAAAGCAGCGCTCAAAGCTTTTATGCGGTATCTACGAAAAAACAAGCTCAACAGCGGTTATAACTCAATCTGGAATACTGTGAAACCACTCATTACTGATTCCGAAAATAATAAGAAATTCTTAAATTTGAACAGGATACTAGGCATCAAGTATATACCTTCAACCATCAAAGCTGAGTTCTGTATCTTACTTTACAGAGCCCATCTGAAAAATGGTGAGAAAGAAAAAACACTGTATTTGCTTTATTGTTTAGAAAACATATTGTCTGAAGTAGATGAAACATTTATGTTCGACATTCTAAAAGACTTCCTTGAACATGAACTAATAATTGAAAAAATAATAGACAAAAATGAATATGTCTACATCAAACCTCCTATTTGTTTACGCGTCATAGGAAAGTTCCTATTACTGTGTTCTTCTGAAGAAACTCAAAAACAAAGACTTGAAACTATAGCAGAACCCTTTTTTGCTTGTCTTGAAGGTTTGTGGAAAAATGCTAAATGTAGGGACGATATGATTGAATATTTCGAGGAGTTTTTAATCGCTTTAAAGTACAACAAGATCTTCTTTGACGTCAACAACGAGTATGTTACGTGCTTACCGGTGTTTGAAAGAGTGGTTGCGTGGATGCATAGTTTTCTGCCGATAGAAAAATGGTTTGTATATTACACTTATATTCATTTGACAATGCTGTATTACAAAGCAGCTAGGTTGTGTGTGACGCAGCAACCTGGATACTTCACCGGTAATACGAGTGACTTGGACAAAGGTGTGGAAATGTTTGGCACTACGTTCGGGAAACTAGTTGCTACCGCGTATGAAGAGTTGAATGCTAAATATTTTAAATCTATCAGAATTTTGTATAAAACTGATCTCAAGGGCTTCTTGTGGAAATATGTTTATCGTAGGCAGTATGATGAAACTAAGGAAAACTTTGTTATTGCGTTTGTAATGAGTATTTTAGAAGAAGTTAATACGAAAGAAGCACATTTTTTGGCATGTCACGTGTTTACACAGCACAAATTCAGATATAACTTTGATGTAAGCAAAATTTTAAATGTCTTAAAGGAAACTAATAATGATGAACTACGTATTTGTTATAATTTAAATGAGTAAATTGAATCTTAATAGATGTGTCTTGTATATTTTATAAATTAAAATTTATCTTTTCACTTACCTACATTCACTTTTAAACAAAAATTTGCATATATTTTCTTGGTTTCTAACTTAAGTTATCAAATAAATTAACAAGTAAAACACTGGCGTTTGCCAGATATGTAAGAAAAAAGTGATTGAGGAAATGTTGATGTTTCAGTATCGACTCGACTTACTAACAGTCGTATTTATATTTAGGTATGAAAGTGATATTTTCTTGGTTATTAAGGCTGTATTAATAAACTAACCTTGGTCCAACGTTAACGTCGACGTCATGTCGCTTAACTTCGAAGTAAACATTAACTCAGAAAACTGTTATTTTTGACGTGTCTAGAGACCAGCAACTCAGTCAAGATCAGTTTATACACATACATACTTATGTGTATGTGTATAGTTACAGAATCACCTACAACTTTAAAACTTGTTAATAAATCAGTAACACCATTTTGCACAAATAGGCTAAGATGTTTACCAGCGTATTAGTGACAGGTCGCAAGCCCCATCACCTAACAGTACTACCAATGAAAGATATGAACTAGCCACTCCATGTCCTCCAGTGGATGTCGTAAGAGACGACTAAGGGAATAAAGGCTGTGTAGTACTGTTAAGCGATGGCTTGCAATCTGTCACTAATACACTGATAATGATAAACATCTCAGCCTAATTGTGCAAAATGTGGTTACAGAATTATAAACAAGTTTTTAGAGTTGTTAGTAATTCTGTAGCTCTGCCTACCCCACTCTGTGATGAAAGC
Source organism: Acleris laterana (assembly GCA_963966035.1). NCBI lineage: Eukaryota > Metazoa > Arthropoda > Insecta > Lepidoptera > Tortricidae > Acleris > Acleris laterana. Next base: position 12,747,958 of record OZ014445.1, on the reverse strand, counting down.
GTAACGGTATGTATGTATATATAAATTTTCATTAATGTTTTTTATGTTTAGATTTTATATTTTTAAATATTACTAGCTGTTGCCCGCCCCCCGTTGGCGTACAAGTCGTTTATCGCCACTCGCGGCATAAGAAGAACCCTATGTCCGTTCTCGGGGTTCAAACTATCTCTGAACCCCATCGTAATCGGACCAGCGCAGCGGACAAAGTTACTTTGTTATGAATAAGTCCCTAATGTTTATTTTAAGAATAGACCTTTTTGCTTCGCTTCCGTGAGCTCTGGTTCAATATTAAATACCACATTAAAATTATGACTTTGGCTACTGTCAGTTTACTTCTAAATAAAAATCGACATACCCTTATAATCTGTGAATCCGACTACAGATCGTTTTGTCGACGTTAGAAATTGCTGTGTTTTATAATAACAATAATAATCTGATAACATCATTGGCTTTCAACATAGCGCATAAATATAGCATTATTTGTTCCCGTTTGCGTCATTTCAACCTGTCTAGTCAAATTAGGTTATCCGCCGTCCGTGTGAACGAGTTATGCAAATCCAGTTATCTGTTTTTCAACGTCCAGTTAATTCAGTTCTTTCTCGTTGGCCCGGACCGGTGCGAAATTGCGGTGTTTTGCATTTTGATGAACTCTGCCCCTTTGGCCAAATATTGCCGGAAAAATGAACAAATATTTACAAACACAACAAACTATCTTAAACTAATTAAACCTGTGAATATTTTTGGGCAAACGTTTTTGGAAAGTGGAGTTTCATAAAATTGTATTTGATTCGATATACATAAATACTGAGATTCACTGCGCGTTCAATACAAATGATTTATTCAGTGAATTGATTTCATGAGAGCTTTTTAATATAGCTGATTCATATTTACGTCGGTAATATAATTTACTGGCGTTTCGATAAAGATCATCATTGCTGAGAAGATGCCTCACAAGACACTTGCCTTACAAAGACTACTACTAGAACTAAATTATGCAACAACTATTAGGAGATGAGACCAACGACCGTACTCAGTGACAATACATATTCACTGCCACGTAGCACTTAGCGCTACGCTCGAAGCCGATACCAACGTTTTCCCGCTTTGTAGAAAAAACTGCTTACGAACCGAGAACCTCCCGCACGGACGCCTGTCTTTGATACACTTGCATAACAACTCCTTGCATGTGCCATCCACTTTCATGGCATGCCTGTATCCGGCAAGCAATTTGATTTACTGGCATGCCATATGAGGGAGGAGCTGCGGGGCGTTGCAAACCTTAAGCTTATGGCACGTGTGAATGAACGCGACAACTACAGGCATGCCTGCCAGGATAAAATTACATGCAAGTTAACTTGCAAATGTATTCACTGTGTGCCAGTTAATTGTACATGCCGTTAACTAGTACGCACGCTACTGTTCCGTTTTACAGGCATGCGTATTCCCGGCTTAGACCCGCCGAGCGGGTTGCTGGCACCAAAAGTGTTAAGTCGTTCGTTAGTAAAAAAAAACTTTTATACTAGGTGACACGTAAGACGTAATACAAATGTTATTTTCCGAATCTACTCATGATTACGATCAACTATTAATATGGGACCAACTTCGAAAACGTAAACATAAAATTGACGTCTCCATATAAATTGTGAAACCAGCTGATTGCTTTTAGTATGGGAGATTCAATTTTTTTCTGCTGATTTCGATATTAGTTCCATAGTAAAAGTTGATCGTACTCATGAGAAGATCCAGAAAATAAAATTTTGTATTACGTCTTAGGTGTCACCCTGTATAACTTGCATTGTATGTATGTATGTAAGGGTCCGATGTTGCAAGTTAAATTTGACCCACTTTTCGGTCTCCGGTGAAGCTGAAAATTTGCATACGCCTTTAGTTCTGACGACAATACAATAGTAAGTATACTTCCATCGAACTGGTATGATGATGGAGACTCAGAGTGGCCATAGGAACTCCTAAATTACACATGGTAAGCCCGTCGTGTTAGGGCTTGTTAAAATTGTCTTGACGAGCAGATGACGACTGTGCAAAAAATAGTACAGTCGGCAATAAAACCTTGTCCCAAAAATGACATTTTTGACAGAAACTTTTTCATACTCCAATTTGAAAAAGGAACTAGTTAATTAACTCCAAAATATCTTTTATTATAGTCTATGGTGCATAAAGTGAGACAGAGATAGATATATTTATAAGTTTAGGTTATTCCGAAGGTTATTCCTTACATCTTACTAATACTCATATCATAAATGCGAAAGTGTATGCCTGTAAGTATGTGAACACTTTACTAAGGAGAAAATTAGAAACTTGGTACAGAGATATTGGTATTGGCTTGGCAGAGTAGATAGCTAGGAAACTCGGACACAGGGTTATTTTATTCCGGAGTGTTAGATAATTCCTTAGAACATAGTGATAACCAACATTTACTGGACGGAGCCGCGGGCAAGAGCTAGTTACAAAATATCGCTGCGGCTGGAAGGAAAGGGAAGGACTTGGCAGTAGGATTAAGGATTGATTGATTTATTATAGCTACATATATTTAATTTATCCCTTCTTTGAAGTAGTGGGGTGTAAATCTAGTCACAAACGCTACATACATACATACATACATACATACCTTCACGCCTGTCTCCCAATGGGGTAGGCAGAGATTATGGAACGCCAGATGCACCGATCTAAACACACAATTTTCGCTTCCTCTACATTTATCAATCTCTTCATGCACGTACGTCGGTTTCGGGTGCTTTTGATTTGGCCCTTATTCAGTACATCGATTATTCTGATCACCGTACGTCCGTCTAGGACATCCCCTACCGACATCTCCGCTCATTCTCGCTCGCCATATCTCTTTCGTAACTCTTTTTTCATTCATCCTTTCTATGACCAAACCATCTTAGCATACCCTTTTCGATTTTAGTCACTACATCTTCTTTCAACCCACATCACAAACGCTACCTATTCTGTTTTACTTTCCTCCCGTTTTTTAAAGCCCTCGCTAACTTTTCTGATCCTAATTGACACTCGGGGTGTACACACATAGTGAATTACAACCCGGCAAGCGCTCAACGCGATACTACAACGTTATTGAAATAAAATAGTACTTTTGCGTCACGTTGATCGATAATGATGCATCAAATTGGAATAGATTTTTTTAAGGTGTGCTGAAAGCAAACGAGCACACAGACCACGTGATGTTAAGTGGGCTTTTGCAAGCTCAAGATTGCAATCTTACGGTGACAACCTCAAAACTGCATGCAATTTAAGAGTAGGTTAGAACTTAGATGGAATGCCTCTATGCTAATCATTTTACCGGTTTCAAGTAGATGAGGTTCTATTTTACTTTCATGTATTTTCTCAATTTGCTTGAAAACGGCTGAACTGATTTGTGAATTTATTATACTGTTAGACAAAGGAATAGGGAATATTATAATTTTTTCACAACTTCTATAAATGCTGATTCATGTAATAAACGCTATAAAATGAATAGCTATAAAAATAACCAAGATATAATATAACCCAACAAAGATTTTATCCTATCTCTTCCTAGCAAATCAGAATTTAACATGGAGTTTATATGACCGACGGGTTACATGACGTCGCACGGCGTATTGGGCCTTTCTGTTTAATCGCTGTCTAATTAGCAGTTTAACCCTTAAATTCATGATGAAATGATGATGTAGATATACATCGTATATTTTAAAGTTCAATTTCAAACATACATTTTAAGCAAATTTAAATCTTAGAATTTATGCAGTAAGATTTGTAGCTTTGTCAAAATTCAAATTTGGAAATGAACTTTCAAGACGCATTCGATTTTCGAAACGCTATGCATTAAAGGGTTAAAGTGCTTGTATTTTTTGGCCGATTTTAATTTTAATTTCACTTTAGGTGATCTCTTTCACGATATTTTCATAGTTTGTTGAGAAATGCGATTAAAAAAATCCATGCCTATTGCCTATTAAATATGTAAAATACTTAATGCTACGAGAATCACCGTAGCTCGTAGCGGTTAGTAACTGCTACGCCGTAACCGTAACATTAGGTAGTAGAATGTGTACGCAATATTTTTATAATATAATATTAAAAACCATTTTGAGGAGTAACCTTAGTAACCTTTCAATTTATGATTTATTCGTACTTTTGTAATTGAACAAAAAAAAAAATTTAAAATTTTAGAATGACGGACTTTTAAATGCTACATTTATAACGCTAGTAGAGCTATCCCAGTACCTATGTATTTAATTTAAAAAAATTAGTTAGTGAAACGATCTACGATTATCATTTAAATAAAATGAAATATTTTGAAATCTCTATTTCTAAATATTTATTCGTTTTACGTGACCATTTTAAGTAACTTTCGTCATTTTTATGGATCACGTCTCGATCCTAAAACACTAAAAAATTACCAAACGCTCCACACGTATCATAACAATCCATGCAATTTCCAAAATATATCTATATTGTAAACCATCGTAAACCGTTGCTCGTAAAAGGGCCATTATACCGCAGATGTTATCGCGACATAAAACGCCGAAATTAAAACCTATAAAATAACGAGGCGGTGATTTACGCTGGACACGGGATAGCGACATATTGCGGGTTATGGCGGCCGTAAAGAGACGTGTCGAAGCCGCGTGGGGCCAGTGCGACAGATTCGACATTTAAGTCATACAGCAAGCAGCGGCTCTAGTAAGCCGGAATCGACACGGCAGTGTCCGGCCAAGTTCGAAGGAAAAGCCGAGCGATACTGCAGTGTTTATACAGTGTTAGGCGCATGGTTGGACTAAAAAATGGCGAATAAGTGATGGTATTAATTATTCAAGCATAATAAGGAGGTCTAGGATTTAGGATTAAAAAAAAAAATGCTTTAAAAAAAAATACAGTATGCATTACTTATTTTAAATAAAAAGAAACGTGAATAAAACCGCCATTTTTTTCTGTGAGAGTTACTTTTTGGCGCAAATAATTACTCGAGAAAAGCCCAGGCCACAGTAAAGTGTTAAAATACGAAAATAAAAACTAAAAGCCCAACAAAGCATCGTTTTAAAAAAAAACAAAAAGAGGTCAAGCACTTAAAGTTCTTTGAAATCTTCTTTGATTAATATCCTTTCCAACGTTGTATCATATGCGTAGTATTTTTTTCTTGGCTTTATCGACATAGCGAACGAATACGATAAACTGACAGGTGAATATCGACCAACGGGTTGTTAGTCTGTTGTGTGTCTGTGTTGGTTGTTAGCCCTTTGGTAGTAGTTTTCGACGTAGTTAAAGCCCATCTGGCTTCTAGATCGTAATCATTTTGGTAACTTAATTGCAGCCTAGCTCGTATTATATTGATAGTAAGAGCGTTACGTCAACAATATGATTAAGATATCGAAGCAAGTTGAGGTCATGTAAAATGGAATAAAGCTCCAGACGGATGTCTCCAGTCATTCAAAAACAGATAAGCGCCCTGTCTCCACAGATAACAGCAGATAACAGACACTCCACTCGACTGACTGTTTAGTTTGTTGTTTGCGAGGACACTAATTGAATTTAGATGAAATCAATAATTCGGATAAACAACGGGTTTATTTCTAATATTAGAAACATCTGAAAGTATTACTATAAACCAAAATTGGAACATGTTTTCGTCTCTGTGGTTGTATTTAAGTTCGCCTTTTGTACTTTTTTTAGTGCAATAAAGGTTAAATAAGTATTGTTCAAGGCGGTATCTTGGCAGAAACTAGTGTTAAATTAACACAACCTAAAGATCAAGTTCCATTACCTAAATCAACGCGGTTAAGTTGGGAGCTGCTAATTACTTAACGCAACGCAAGACTGGCTTTCCGCATTAAAACATTTCGCTCTCTGCTTAGCAAAATCATATATTACTTTCGGAAACCCAAATAAAATGAGTAAAACATGAATTGCATCTTACTTACCTAACGTTTTTCTAATAATTCGTTCGTCTAAATATACGCATGGAAAGCGGTATTGGGACATACAATTTGATACCTATTTACCTTACTTGATGACAGTAATGGCGGTTGAGTTAAAACCTTAAGATACTTTGTCAAAAATAATATGGTTTTACCGAGTAGAATAGCACCTCTAAAAACATCTGTAAAGCACTAAAATCACTACAGTATAAAACAAAGTCGCTTTCCGCTGTCTGACCCTATGTATGCTTAGATGTTTAAAACATGTTTAAAACTACGCAACGGATTCCGATGCAGTTTTTTTTAATGGATAGAGTGATTCATGAGGAAGGATAGAGTGATATATGTATAATGGATTCTGGTTTATGTACGGATGCTACAGAAAACTCACATAAACCGAAGCAAAGCGAGGGTGCGTCGCTAGTTTTATAGAAAATTCTTTAAATATGCTTTGAACCAAGAACGTTATTAAGCTAATCTGAATTATCCCGAACCTACTCAATTAGACGTTCAAAAATTAATACATCTCTGGTTTTTCTAGGTATTAACTACAATTAAGCTTTTGGACTTCTAATTCTAAGCATATAGTATACAATAAAATATAATACAATATTCTTGTATGATCGCGTGAAAGTGTTAGATAAACCGAAACCGTTTCATTCGCTGCGTGTAAAATATTAAATGTAATTTTAATTTACTCTTATTTTAAATAAATAAACTAAAATAAACATTTATTTTCTGTAGTCTGAATAAAGCAAGGCCCTTATTTGCAATGATAACGCTGAGCAAATCAGGAATATTGAATAGTAAACCAATAGAAACAGGAACCTCTCTTTCTGCAACACCGAAATCGTTACCACAGCACATGGTATCAGCCTTATCAGCCTTGACGCTTGTTTTCAGGGACTGAAAAGAGAGGAGAACGGTGGTAGTCCATCTCCCTAATATTATTTAAAACTAATGTTTAAAGTACCTAGTCGACCGAATCTTGTACAACGCTACGCTAATAAAAGAGTTTGGTCTTCTAAAGATAACATTTGCTCATCCGTAATTAAATTGAAGGTAACCTTCTAATTTTGCCTAGTCTCGAAGGGTTACGAATTTGCAAGTAAATTAGCAGTTCGATCGGACGATGCGAGCGTCTGTGACGAAACTTCGTCCCCTATGGACACCGCGGTTTCTGACGCGATGGAGGATCGTTTACATCAGCTCCAGTGAAGACTACGCATCTTATTGAGGTTCATGATCCTCTCCAGTCATCATTAATTTTCTTAAAAATATGTTACTGAGGTTAGGTATGTGAAAATTTTAAAATCAGAATGGTTGTCATTAAATAATAATAACGTGATCCGTAATGTCCCTCTCACAGGCGATCATTGACAGAACTAGCAATGTACAAGTTGCAGAACATTCTCAGAAGTTAAGAAATCTTCTTAAGAAATTACTGAGTATATTATAGGAAACATTTGAGAGCATTCAGAATGTTCTCTTTCCATACACAGTTTAAGAATATTCTTAGTAATTTCCGAGAATTTCTCATAAGAAACTTTCACAATTTGAGAAGTTACTTTTCGGTTCAATGCTAGACAGAACTGAGTGTGCGCAGTTAGTATGATGCAAAATGAAATCAATGAAGTACAGTGCAATAGGTCTTAAAAAGTCTTTCAGGTTCGGGAAAAGTTAGTTAGCATAGCATAAAAGCGAATGAGAACGAGTGAACGAGAACTAGAACTATTTCACTGTACCTATTTCAAACAGAAAATTAAAACCAGACTTGGTTTAGCGAGATCGAGGTACCTCAATGAAATCGTGTCGTGTTCATCAGTATTAAATACTATTTCGAATGGAATGTTTAAACTAGGTTTATACACAGTTTGTGGCTAATCAGCGGTTGATTGAGTGGAACGTCAATTCGTTCAGCTACTGTCAGCCGCTCACGCGATTACGCACCGCGCCCATTTGCGGTTCGGAGTCAGCCGGTAAACAGTGCCCGCGACCTGTGAAGCCATTAGCTTTTAAACATGAAGTTGGGAACGCAGCAAACAACTCGCGCCGTTTCATGTTTCGTTCCGAAGCGTTCATGTAAATGCAATCGACGGAGGGAGGGGAACTGAGGAAGATTTTTTCGTAAATGCTCCCGTTCCATCTGGCAGTACAAACTTTGATCCAAACTTTTAAAAGTTCATAGTTCGTGTTGCAGGCAGGCAGGATTCACAGGTTTTTAACCGCAGTTGGGAAAGACAGTTAGGTGGATTGCATATTATTTTCACACATTTAGTAGCGAGCCTAGTATGGCTGCATCTACATCGGGTGTCAAATGTGGATAAAGCATCCGTCACTCTCGTACTTATTTACGTGTCAGAAGGTGACGGATGTCTTATTCAAGCTTTGTCACGCGATTAACGCAGTCAAATTAGGGGCCCAATACCGCTATATGTATGACAAAGAGTATCTTGATACAGCGGTGAATGACGTCACAACTGCATCGTCTATTGTAAAAGAGATGCCACAAACGTTGCCTGTGCGTTGCGTCGTCGCCGCTGCGTTGTTCTACTTATGAATTAGAACGACATGCCATACGATGCGTTGAAACACTTGCGTCGCTATACATTGAAATTACAGCGTTTTGCGACAACGCAACGCACCGGCAACGCTTGTGTGGCATCGCTTTAAGCAAAATGGCGTTTACAAATAGAAAGATTTAGTTGAGTCATTTGCATTATTACGGCCGTCACACAACAGTACTGTTCAACTAATGAAAAGTACTATCTAATTTATTAAATCTTCCTTTTGAATCAATAATTTTCACATAATTTGTCGTAAGCCATTTTTCAATTGACTTCCCCACATTAATGGCTAATTGATGAATTTGTTGAATAGGTTGATATAATTATCACATGTTGCTTCTTTGCCGAATTATAGCCTAAATAAAGCTTTGCCTGTTGGAACCCACCTCATTTTCTTTGCCGCCGCAACTGAAAATAAATAAAATAATCGTTAACAGAATCTTGTAAGAAACGTCAACATAGTATTGTTCATCCACCTTGCATCTTAAAAAAAAGAGAGTGGAGGCGGAACCTTGTACCGCGTTCCCATACTAAAAAGGCAATATTTTAGGCGGTTAAAGGCATTAAATTAAGGCAGTCATTTAACTGTATCCTCTTCTCTGCCTAGAACTTTTGGTTTTGATATCACTTTATAAAACACAGGTTAAAAACCGCAAAATGATATACTCACTCTAGTCTTCTAAGCTGAATGTTAGTCAAGACAAAAGAAGATCGTTATCGTAATTAATTAAGAGATCTCGAATATCAATTTAGCCCCGGGGCTCCGCTCCGTTAAGAGTGAATTTATTCGACAGATTATCTACAGTTTCTATCGCGTTATTATCGTAAGATTAAAGTATCTCGTTACCCGGTGCCGTTTCGTTAAGTGTTAATATTTCCTTTATTTTATGATTAAGAATCACATGACACCAATTACCAAGTCTGAATCAAAGGTTCAAATTACTAAGAAGATCTTTAACCCACATATTTTTCATGTATTACAAAGTCTCTTACTGTGTAACCTCCTAGATTATCGGATTTTGAAGTATGTGTTGTCATTGGATCGGTCTTCATTATCCCAAAACGTGCAACTCAGCAATGAATCATCGGTCATGCGCAGGAAGTGAAGTGGAGTTATTTGCTCCTTTATATCCCTGACATACCTAGTTTTAGAGAGAAGGAAAAGCTAGGTCTCTTATTCAAATGCGCAAAAAACAATATTTGACTTTGATATGTTACTAGTCATATATTCGACATTAATCTAAGTTATGTCTGGGTGGTGGTGCTGGGGGGTGGTCAACGTTACGATAGCTCTTATTTACTTGACAGTAAACGGTCGAGTTAAAAATAATACCTACTATAATAGATAAAATGTAATATGGTATTACCCAGTAGAATAATCCCCGAACTACGTAAATGAACTGCAATCAATTTATAGAGAACACCGGTGGCAAGGTCAGAATATTTACAGAATGAACCATTTTAAGATCTTAGCATTAAAACATGCTCGAACCCACACATTTCCCTTGCCGTCGCAGCTGAAAGTAAATAAAATAATCGTAAGCGCAATCTTGTAAGAAACGTCAAAAACTCTTAAACTAATTACGCCCACTTGCGTGACCAGAGTTAGCGTCTTAACTCGAGGTTAGGCGGCAAACCACGTACAGAAGTAGACGCTTAACTCTGGGTTAAGGGCTAACTCTGGTCGGCGCAAGTCCGCCTTAATAGATTAAAAAATTAAGTACCAATGTCACCAAAGTTTAGTTTAGTTTAGTTTATTTATTTCATGAAACAAATTACAATATAAGTTTGCATTATTACCATGTCAAAATTAAAAGAATCGCATCATGATTGTCAAAAACTAATAAGATAATAAAATTAAAATTAATAATACAAATCATTTCACCAATAGGGATCGTCTTAATAATTTAAAAATAACATGAAATAAAATAAAATAACGGTCAAAAATATACAATAGTCACAAAAAAAGGTACAAAAGTTATCAGAAAAATGTCATACACTAGAGCTACAGAATTAATTCCATGTACTCCTACTGAGTACAGAGGGTTATCCAACAAAAGGTTTCTCAGTCGACGCCTAAATGTTTCGTCAGATGGTTCAGATCTCAAATCTGCGGGTAGGTGCTCGAAGTAGGTCGGGCCAATGACACGGGGGTTCTTTTCCGCAAGTGCCATGCGACGGGGAACTGTTCTTAAGCGTCCAGTGGTTCGGAGCTGTTTGCCCGGAATGTCCACGCGTGCAAACTGAGATATGTTATTTTTTACGAATACTATAATTTCTAATAAGTATTGTGAGTAGTGCGTCAATATGCGTTGAGATGTGAATAAATCTCGACAAGAGTGCCTAGGTTTTACTCCGACAAGTGTACGGATGGCACGTTTTTGCACAATTAGGACCCTTTTGGCGTTTGTGGAGTTACCCCAAATGAGACTGCCGTAGGACATAAGAGAGTGAAAGTGAGCAAAATACACTTGTTTTAACGCGTCCCCCGAGATGAGCGGCTTCAATTTTTTCAACGCAAAAACAGCACTACTCAACCTTTCACAGAGACCGTCAACATGGCACTTCCAGTTCAAATTTGAGTCAATCATAAACCCAAGGAACCTGCTCTCATTGCACAGAGGCATCGGGCAGCTCACCATGCACGACGGTATTGCAACTTGTCGACCAGAAAAAAGCATGATACTCGATTTTGTAACATTTAACAAAAGCCCGTTCGCTAAAAACCAGGTCTGCAGCTGAGAACAAGCTTCGCTAACCTTGACACTTAGTTGCTCATAGTCCCTTGCACTGACTACCACGGTTGTATCATCCGCAAATAGTACAGACAGGCCAGCCACAATGCTTGACGGAAGATCATTAATAAATAATAAAAAAAGGGTATTTCCGAGGGAAGACCCTTGAGGAATACCTAATTCACTGAAACCTACGTCAGATTTCAGCATTTTACCGTTTGCTGGCATCTTTACCACTTGCTTTCGATCCGTCAGAAATGAGGCGAACAGTTTATGGGCGTTTTGTTGAATACCATATAATTTTAATTTATTCAAAAGTAACGTGTGGCTAATAACGTCAAATGCCTTTGTCAAGTCGCACAATATCCCAGCCATCTTTTGCCTGTCGTCCAACCCAGTCACTATGCAATCGAATATCCGGTACGCGGCATTGGTTGTCGACATTTTCTGTCTGTACGCAAATTGATTTTCTGTAAGCAGGTCATTCGATTCCAGGTGACTCATTAAGTGAGACGACAAAACAGATTCGACTATTTTTGAAATGCTGGGTACTATAGTGATAGGCCTATAGTTATTGATGTCACACCTGTCACCCTTACCTTTAAAAACTGGACACACCCTGGTATTCTTTAAAACATCAGGGTATGTACCCGACTCAAACATACAGTTTATAAGGACAACAAGTAGGTCACCAATAACCGGCCATACACGAAGAATCATTTCCAATGAAATGTCAAAAGCATCGACCGTACCGCGCTTCTTTAGCATGGGGCGCAAAGCTTTGTCTAAGAGATCGCGAGTGACGACCGGCAGAGTGAATACGGGGGCGTCCGAGGCGCCCAAGTGCCTTTGAAGATACTGCGTGGATTTCGAGGTATCACCTTGCATTTTATATTTGGACGCTACACCAAGAAAATGAGAATTAAATATGTTTGGCAAGTCACTATCCTTTATATCTGAATTGGTTGCAGAATCACGAAGGCTAATACTCCGCGATCGCGTTTTTGTGCCTACTTCCTCATTTACAATTTTCCATATCTCTTTAGATTTGTTGCCACTCGCGGTGAGCCTATTTTCAATATGAGACTGTCGGGCTCGCACCGTCGAGGACTTTATTAAACCGGCGTAGTGTTCAATGCATTGAGTCAGAATGGGATTGTCAGGGTATTGGCGCCTTATTTCGTGGAGATCGCTATGCTTACGAATTAGCTCCGCCAATTCGTCATTCAACCATGGCACAGAAATATTATTATTTCTACATTTGAACTTTTTAATTGGAAAGTGAACGTCAATATAATGTATCAAAATATTCAGTAATTTATTAAATTTATAATTAATATCAAAGTTATTATCATATATAAAATTAAAATCATAGTTAACAATGTCAACATAAAATAATTGGAATGAATCATCACTAAACAGCCGACTCTCAACTACCCTATTTGTTTCACTTTTGCGGCTATGCTCCATAGCCAACTCGAAACGTTGGGCGTTATGGTCGCTAATCGCAGTATCCACCGGTGTCACGTTTAGCATATCGCTCGCACAGTTCGATAGTCCGCAGTCAATGCACGATGCACGATGTTAAATTTAATCAATACTAATCAGCTATAAGTTCATAAATTTTGACAGCTGTTAACGCCCTAATCGTCTGTTAAGTAGTTAACATCGTTTGGTGAAATTGGTACTTAAGCTATATTCTATCTTAATTGACATTCGAGATCTTTTAATTAATTATGATAACGATAATTTTTCATCTTGATAAAACATTTAGTTTTTCCATGTGGCATAAATTTGGCAATTACTTTTCGTAACAAAATAGCAACCGGCAAATATAAAGATCTACAGGTTAATCTGACTACGCTAAAGTAAATGAGCAAAACACGTTGATTTCCCTTTTTCATCCCTTTTAAATGGCACATTTGCCAAATTACCATATCGTACATGACAGCTTTGTGATTTGAATGAAACCAAGAACCCTTTGATCATTGCGTCAGTGCGCTCTGTTTAAAACCTCTCTCTAATTTAGAGTGGCAGCCTGTTTTTATAGAGCTCTACATTTATTTCTTCATCTTTAGGGTTCCGTACCCAATGGGTGCCAACAGGACCCCTCTATTAGGTACTAAGCCTCTGCCTGTCATGAACTCAGACTCTATCGTATGGACCGTAATATCTAGATAGACTGTTGACATTTTTTACAGAATGTGTAGGTATTTCTTTTCCCATTAATAACAAATAATAAAATTTCAATTCTATACAAGAATTTTACGAAACCCTTGGTGAGGGAATCCAACGTTACGCTTGATAAAAAATATTTTAATAAATCCTAAACCGTTCTAGTTAACGTCCTCTTCTCCCCAACTTTAATAAGAACTTTCGTCCATTAACACATTGAATGCCAGCTTTAATTCCTTATAAAACTTGAACTCTAGTACTTTACTAGTGTTCATTGTCCTAACTAGTCGAGTACTGGACTAGTTTCGAGGGCAAGTAGCCAGTCAAGTGGCGCCGCCCGCGAACGCGCGCTGAAGCCGTTAGCGAGCTACTCATCCGGGGCACGAAACTTCCCCCTGATGGGAAACCACCGCAAAGTCAACTTGGTCCTACTTTAGAGTAACGTCGGAGGCAACTAGGGCATAATAGGGCTAAATATAAAATAAAAAGTAATACAGTTAGATGTCAGAACAATAGGAAACACTATTATCGTAATTTACGAATCACATTAGTCTGTTGTATTTATCTATATTTATATGTACATATTAGACACAATTTTGTTTTATTTATTTTTTATTTTACTGTTTAGTTTTAAGTTTATAATATCTAATGTGTTATTTAGTTTCTGTAATATTTTATTATTTTCGAAATAAATCATATATTTATATTTATTGATTTAAATAGCATTTTAAATTTGGGTTTAATATACATGTATTTATTTCGCTCACTCCCAAAATACCAGAATTTCAAAATACCAGACTACTCTCTTTACCAGATTCCCAAATCACCAGCTTCGAAATATTAGGTAAGCATAATCAACGATACCGAAATTTAAATGTTATTTTTTGAGATTAAAGTATATTGAGAATCTGGTATTTTAACATTCTGGTATTTCGGGAATGAGCGATTTATTTAAGGGCCTGTTTCGAAATCGATAAGTAAATTTATCTGTCATTTAAAGTTGACTCTCTCCTTGTCTATTTCAAGTGTAAGAAAGAGAAAGGGCTAAATTTATCTGTCAAATATGCTTTATTATTCGATTGTGAATCAGGTGGTTAATGTTGTACTTATTTCGCTACCTATTCATTGTTTTTAATCATTTCTCAATCACACATGCTACATGTCTATTGTCTATTTTCTAAATGTTATCTCTTATTTTTATGGGCTGGTCATAGTGGTCATATTTGCCGAAGAACTGATGACCGTTGGGGAAGACGAGTTCTAGAGTGGAGACCAAGAATCGGCAATCGTGGAGTAGGGCGCCTACAGACTAGGTGGAGCGATGATATTCGGAAGGTAGCTGGTGGCGACTGGAGAAGAAGCGCTGAAGACCGAGCTCAGTGGTGTACTGGTGTGCTATGGAAGAGGCCTATGTCCAGCAGTGGCCTGATGTGGGCTGATGACGATGATTATGATGATGTTTTTATTTTTCCAATAAAGCGTTTACATAAGTATATGTATACATATGATTTGAAAATTTATCAAGTAAATAAATAGGTAAGTATTCCTAAATATAGCATTCGTATTAATTTAGGTACAAGAATTCTGTTAATTAGATCGTTTATCTAAGTATTGTACCTACTTAGTTCTATACATTAAAAAAAACCGCATCCAAATCGGTTCATCCGTTTAAGAGCTACGGTCCACAGACAGACATACACACAGACTTACGCGTCAAACTTATAACACCCCTATTTTTTGCGTCGGGGGTTAAAAACAAACATTCTAGCACGTGGTTGCAACACATCTTATCTTTAGGCAAAATAAAGAGATTTGATTTGATTTGATTTGATATCTTATCATATCTCTTTATTTTTTACCTGTTTGAATAAGGAATTTTTAGACAAATACTTATTTACATTTACTCCCGAGGAAAAACCATATCAATTGCTTTCGAGTTAAAATAGGGACTAATTAACCAAGGATACACATTATTTTAAATTACTAATAGGATAAAATGTTCAAACAAAATACAAGAAAATAATAAAGCGTAAGTAAACACAAAAACCAAAATAAAGAGAGTATTTACCCTCAAATAGTTGGCTTGGACAAAGTTGGGGTTTCCGCGGTAAATGACCCATTCAGGTGTTTGCTGTTATCCCCGTCAGAATAGCGCATTTCATGCCTTATTAAGCAATATAAAAGCAGGGGCTCCATTCTACCTGGCAAAACCATATTGCTTTTGACGTACTATCGTATTGTTGTAACCTTGTTGACAATACGATGAGATGACAAATGACATATGGTAAAACCAAGTACCATAGAGCTCCAGGGCAAATTGTTTTACTTCTTCTCGGTCTAACTAAACGAATGATTTGTCTTAAATACTGTGCATCCATTTTTAGGGTTTCGAGTGGCCAAATCATTGACTGACATAATGCATTGTTCGGTGAAAAATCGTTTGGTCGACAACGGTTTTTACAATTAATACGGTTTTTTTTTCGTTTATTAGGTACGAGTATACAAAAGGGACCTAACTTAACTTAAATTGTCTACAATGTAATTTCAGCCTAAAAGGAAGTTAGGCGAAAAGATTTTAGATCAAGCAATACATTAGGACAAACAATTTTATACATTTTAAAAGGACAGGGGGGTTATTATGACATAGCAATTCAGTTCAGTTTACGCTGAGAGAAAAGGAGAGAGATATATAACTGCAATAGCTCTGTCCTTTATGCTCGCCGTAAAATGAACTGCAAAGCTATGTCATAATAACCTCCCAGGTACCCCATTTTATTATGCCCTACCTATCTCAAATCATATTTTAACTCTCAAGGAAATAGAGAAGTAAGTAAAGTCAAGCAAGAATTCAAAGTTACAAAACTATTTATGCTTCCTTTTATAGAAATTAAGGTGCTTAAACAACTATAAAAGGACTCGAAAATAGCTTTGAAACATTGAATTCCATTGAAAAAAAATAAGTGACGCATTTACACCTCTGTCGGAATAGCCTCGTTTGACCTTATATGGACTGTAGGTAAAAGAGGCACTTAGAGTTTACTGCCCTATTATCAACAAAACGAACGCAAAGATACTATAGATGAATTTGCGAGAGCGTGGAATTGCATTTGTAGTGGTTGTACGGTTCGCATGAAAAGTAGAATAACATAAGTATTTCTCTTAATTTAATGAAATTACATACTCTCTCTTATCATATTTCTCTCCTTAACAAGTAAAACAATGCTCAGTCTTTTTTGCTTTCATTCGTTATTATTTAATTCTTCATCTGAACTGTCACAAGTATTGATAATAATATTATGATCTGCAATTCGATCCATTTCCCCTTCTTGACATCTATATTTATTTTCTTCACTTTCGAAATGGCGACAAATATTTTCCCAGTCCTCAGCAGTAATAGTATTAATTCTTTCAGTTGCTAAATTCAATACAATAAAAACCGCCCAATAATATTTAGAATTTCATACTGACATTATTTTAGAATTTTCTTCTTAAATATAATTATTTTATTACAAATATTTTTATGCTGATAGTACGGGAAAAGGGAAATTTCAAATATAGAATGCCTATAAACACTCAATACCACTACATATGCAATTCCACGCTCTCGCTAATTCATCTATACTTTACGTTAGCATTACGTAAGAGAGTAGGTAGTTGAGGAACGCATTTTACTCAAAATATCTAGAGACACGATTCAGACTTCTTCTACCTCTAGAAACTTAAGTAACCAGTGAGAGAGCCTGTGTTCTCGATTGGCTTTTCGATGCCTGTAATAAAGGGGCTTTTAGTAATTATTCTTCGGCTTTGGTTCGGTTGATGTGAGTTTTCTGTAACACCCGTACATAAACCAGAATTTATTTTACTTAAAATCCTTTCTTTTCAATCACTCTATTAATGAAAACTGACTGAAGCGAAAATTTGTTTTCTACTATGTAAAGATTCTAAAAACAAACTGAATTTACGAATTAAATTCAAAGAATCCAGGCAGTAAAATAAAACTTTTAAAATACCGCCCACATAACCATCGAGAAGCAATGCAGCGACGCGAACTCGACGAGGCAATAAAAACCGAACAATATGACGCGATGAATGTAATGTGAGCCGATGCATTCCGCGCTACAATTGCCGCTATGCGTTCAGTTGTGAGCACAATTTAAAAGAGTTTTCATTTAAAACTATATTTTTACTATGTGGAATTGCGTTGTTGTAAGCAAGAGCTAAGAATGTACAATACAATACAATGTACTTTATAGTTCACCAAACAAAAACATTACCGAGAATAAGTACAGTTTAAAATAGCACAGTTAAATAACAGGCGGTCTTATCGATGATTAACGAAGTCTTCAACAACCTTAGTCGGGATATGGTGTCAAATTGAAATATTTTACACAGTAGGTGGTGCAGACTTAACGCAAGCAATGACATGAAACTACTAAACTATTAAACGTGAATACTAAAAAACTAGAATATTCATGTGTAAAAGAATTTGGCGTAAATATTATTGCAGTTATAATATTACCCAAACAGACTCATGTATTTAGTGTTAGTAGTTTCACAATTTATGTGAATCACAATAGTGAATTAGTATAATAATACTAATTGTAAGTACCTAGTACGTAATATGTATTCAGTTTATTACAATCAGGCATACTATTAATTGGTTAAGTGCTCGATCGCTTTATAATACAAAGCATTGTCTGTTACCGTCACGGCACTGTATCGTCGCGGTAATCTCATCCTACACATTCACAGTCTACCCATCCATCCATATCCATACCAATATCCTTCAAATGTTATAAAGGCGAAAGCTTGTGTGTTGGTTTGTTCAGTACTCCTTGACGCTGAAACTAACCAAATCAAATCTTGAGCTTGAATTATTTACATCTTATGTGGGATTAGCGTTTTGTAAATAATAGTCTATTAAAACTAGAGAATTTATATTACCAAGAAACAAGACATTGTCATATAAAATTATTTTAGAATTTCCAACACATGACTTGGCACCCATATTAGATCTCAATTATAGTGTCGCCGAAGTTGACAACGACGCATATTCTTAATATTAAACTCGGCTCTCATTTTCACATTTATGTTTTCGACGGAATAAAATATATGGACACCTTTACAAGGCAGGCACTCTCTCAATAATAGGTGGCTCCTGCAATCTACCTTCACAAATAGATAGTGACAGAGATCACGGAATTGTATAGTTGAAAGGACCAGTAAAAACCCTTTTAGCTGCAGCTGTATCACGTATCGGCCGTGAGCCACGTGTGCCGCGCGTGAGCCGAGCGTCACCCGTGCACTGTCCGTGACAGATCCAACTTGAGCTAATTTATTCGCTATTAGAACATCGTAAATATAATATTTTAGTGCAGTGAATTCGATTACGTTATCGATAACGCTGAACTGTAATTTTAGCTTGATAATGCGTTAGCAAATTGCTTTTATCGTGATTCTGTAAAAACGAACTCGTTATAGTACAAAAGTAAATTAAATAAATATAAGGGGACAATTTCCCACCAATTGACCTAGTCCCAAACTAAACTCTAGGCTTGTACTATGGGTACTAAATAGACAACGATATAAATACTTATATAGAGAAATATATATTTAAATACATTAGAAAACACCCATGACTCAGGAACAAATATTCGCGCTCATCACACAAATATCCTTACCGGGATTCGAACCCAGGACCGCTAGCTTCGTAAGCAGGGTCACTACCCACTAGGCCAGCGCGTCGTCAAAAAGTACTTAAAACATCTTTGGATAAATTCAGTAAGACTCGCGTAAGAACGTTGCAGAGTGAGTGAGAAAGAAGTAACAATCTGAAGGCCCTTTTAATAGCTATTGCACTGTACGCGTAGGTACTTATTTTTACTTTTATTTGTGCCCTTATGCCCGGTTCCTATATTCAAGAAACGAATCGTTTTCCTTACCTACGTCTCGTTAAAATTTGACATTTGCTACGTACAAAATGTGTCAAATTTTAACGAGACGTAAGGAAAACGATTCGTTTCTTGAATATAGGAACCGGGCATTAATCTTTGTCCGGTACGAGGCGTAAAAATCCTTAATAACAATGTATACTTTCTTAAAAGAATAATTAATTATGATTTCAATAAGCTAACCAACGTATCCAGGAGGAAGACCACTCTCGTTGTCGAACATGTCGGTATCTGACGATGACGCATCACGTCGTCGGCACCATCTATCTCCATTAACCACGGGATTACCTCAATCTGAAAGCCTTCCAGATTATTGGCAAACGCAGGGGTTGTTAAGGGAAACCAACAAGGTTCTCATATTATTTAGGGTTCCTTACATTAAAAGGTATTTACGGAACACCTGTAAAATTACTCCCGAGCCCGTCCGACTGTCAATCTGTATATCTCGAAAACTATATACTTACCTAAAGTAAAAGCGTTTGAAATTTTCATCCGAAAATGAAAATGAAATCGTTATTTTTAGATGGTTCTTTCGTATGTGATTTATTTACACCGATCAACTGTCATTTCAAACGCTCGAGTCTCAAAAATTTACCTGTTTATCTGCCGGTATAATGGTGGCAAAGGTAGATACGAATTTGAAAATGAAGGTGACATTGTTTATCAACAACAACAATTGAACAATCCAATAATCTAGGATAGCTCTATTTCCACTTTAACAATTTGCATCAATCTCCTTTCAATGTTATCCAAAACATTAAAATGCTGAATAGGCACAGTCGGCCCTATAAGTAGTTGCACACTTCAGTACATTCACCAGCAATAATATATTATCCAACATTGTCTTTTTTTATCTTTTATTGGGGTCATAAATATGTAACACGTCTTTATTGCTAGTGGTATAATAGGGTGTCAGATATATTATTTCTGGTGACTGTACCTGGTCGGTTTAACGCCTTTGACAGATTAGTTCAGCAGTTCAATCAAACAGGACGTGAAAGTGACCAAGCATGCCCACACTAAAATTTCTTTAATTAAATTTCAAGACAAAATAATACCATTAATTATAAAATGATACGAACATCGCCCTCCACAAATTCCTGTATCCGATCAATTACAATGTCTCAGCAAGATTCAAAATAAATCATGTCTTGCCAGGAAGTGCCACGTTTCTTAAAAAATGTGTTAAATTAAAAACCAAAAGCCCTTTTAAAAAGAAGAACAAACGCACAAACGGAAAGACGTCTTACTTTACTTAAATAAACATGAAAACAAAAATGTTTAAGAGGTAACCCTAAAACATCTATCTAATTTCGTATGAAAAGCAATAAAGAGTTTACATACATACATACATACAAAAGCCATCTTTACACCTTAAATACACGACCCTGACTCCTGATTAAATTGATGCCTTACAAATGAAATGTGTTCGATGCTTTTTCGAAGACTAATGAAATTAATACGGATTTGCTCCCCCGCGACGGAAAAGTCAAAGAGAAATCATGAATTTTACGAATTGTAAGCTACTCGAAAAATAAGATAAATTTTGCCTTATATTTACTTCTTATGAATATGACTCTTAGTCAAATGAAAAAAACGGATTAGTACACGAATAAAGTCTAATTATTTTTCACTAGCAACCTGCCCTCGCTTCGCTTCGGTTAATGTGAGTATGATATATAGCCTATAGCCTTCCTCGATAAATGGGCTATCTAACACTGAAGGAATTTTTCCAATCGGACCAGTAGTTGCTGATATTAGCGCGTTCAAGCAAATAAACAAACTTTTTAGCTTTATAATATTAGTAGAGAATAGATTTAATTAAAAAGGCAAATATGCTGTCATAATGACGCGTAGCCGACTAAAACAAAAACGGTTCCAGTTAGAAACGAGCTCAAATAAAACCACGGAGTCGAACGTTAATCCCTGCGGAAATGGCTCTAGGTATTCGTGCAAGTCACTAATGAATAACGATAGCTGCGAGCCAGTTGAATGGGCCCTGATTTAATTCCACCGGAGTGTGGAGCGTCGCAGGCTTTGATATAATACCCAACTAAATAACACGGACCATCCCCCCCACCTCCCCCCTCGAGATTAATCGTCAACATACCTCAACGTCAACCGCTCTTGCAAATGACGCAAAAAATAGTGACAAATAGCGGTAAATATGAAACAATGCTCGTTTGAAATAGCTGATGATTAATTACGGGGATTTTATTTTTATAATGTTGACATGCAAACACCATTAGAAGCCGTGAATGATAATGGTGGGTATTTGTTTTAATCAAAAGAGCCTCGTGGTTGTTATAAGGTATACATAATAATAACGTTTATTTGTTCACGTTATTAGCATCTTGTGGTTTGTTATTCCTTTGCGGCGGAAGAGCTTGTCAAATATCTACATAAAATATTGTACTGCTCCTATCTAAAGTAGAAAAAGTTAAGGATCTTATTACTCTTTCAAGGAACAATAAAAAATGTGCGGCACACGTGGTAAAGTGAGGCATAACTAAATGTCTTTGTTATAAAGTACTAGTCTTTGCTCGCGACATTGTCCGCGTATAATAATTTTACGGTCACTTTCACGGGAACCATATTTTTTCTCGAAAGTGAATGTATTATATGTTTTAGGCTTTCTCATTAGTATTATAATATTATACTAGCAACCCACCCCGCTTCAGTGTGAGTTTTCTGTAACACCCGTACTTAAACCAGAATCTATTATACATATAAACCTTTCTCTTGAATCACATTAAACACGTGACATACTGTGGAAATCCGCTTACCATACTCGTATTGCGAAACAAGCCCGCTTTGAAACCTACAAAATGTAGATTGCAGTCAAATTGACGTTAACCAGTCTAGCGCAAACAGTTCCATCGGAAATGGATTAACGATAGCTTTGGATAGGCAAGAATAACACCAGTAAGACTAGTCTAGACTAATGATCTAAATAAATATATTGATACGCGTATTATTTAAATATCGACAATTAGAATGAGAAGCACCAGGTTAAAGAAAATACTTATCATTCCTTAATATTTAGTGAGTAGTCATTGAACATGTACGGTCACGAGCGTTAATTTGGGACCCATTTCAAGAAAAATATGCTTAAAGTCGTCTATGTCATTAGAGATGTCAAGTCACTTCTACCTTTTAGGAAACTGAACCTTATTGTTGTAGAATGTCAGATTGACTTTGGAGCTAAAGTGGGTCCCAAATTTAATCTCGTGACTGTACAATCAGGGTATTTCCGCTATTTCATATTTTTATTTTAGGTAATGTTGAGCCAAACCAATAAAGTGTTTAAAGTGTTACCAAGTGTAATGTGTCAACGGACGATTTATTGTCGCGTGAGCTCACTTGCTCCATCGACCTTTCGAGAGAAACGTACTGTAGACCAGCTCTGTGCAGACGCAGCCTGGCCTGGTGTGCAAGCAAGGCAACAATATTATCAACTTTATCTATGGAAATCCTTTACACAAATTGCAAACTTATAAAGTTTTGTGGGATAGGGAGCTGGGTGATTTCCCAACAATGGTGAGCTGGCTCATTTGCCACATTTCAATGTCTGCCCTTTAACACTTTCACTGCCAAGAGCTGATGAGTTAAAGTGTTAAGACTCTCTTTTTTGTTGTTTCGTTAAGAAAGGTGTAATTTTGAGTAATTGTTTGTACCAAGAAATGTTGCCAATCAAATTATATTCTATTATCGTCGTAACTTGGGAACATTACCATACGAATAAGATCCCTACGTAAGTCTTTAGTGTATATTTGAATTAACACTCTCCATTAGTTCCGTGTTCTTGGGTTCCACCGATCTCGCCGGAACCCGTTGCCGGGATGAACCCGAGCCGAGTGTAAATAATAGATAACGGGTCGCTCAATGAGCTGAGGATGAGCAAAACGAAATCAATGTTAGCTATTTTGTTCCGGGTGTTAAGTTGTGGACGCAGGAAAAGGGACAGATGCCTCACTTTAAACAAATACTAACTGTGAAATAATTAGCCAATAAAAGCCAATAAACAACATACAATTATTTGTAGCTAGTTTAGGCATTTACTTCTATCAAGGAACTCTTCTGACCAATGAGTTTAATGATAACTATTATATTATCCTTGCGTATTACAATAGACAACGGTAGAAAAAGCAAATAAAATCATATAGTGACAGGAAAAAAAAACAAATTCGACAGTATTTCTAATGAAGGTAATGTATTTCAATTGCCAGATTAGTGGTTGTGTTTTAACGATGATGTTTTGTATTTTGATGTGATGTTTTGTTTTACGTTTCCGATATACGTGTTATAACTACGCGAAAAGCGTGAATAAATAAGAAAAGTTAAATGCCAGAATATGTTCAAACTACCAATCAGTTGCGCCGCCACCGCTGACACGCACATCTCAAGAGCTATTGAAAGTATGCCTTTCTAACAGCGCAGCCTATGGAACTCAAAGATGAAATCATTAAAAAAAAGTATTTATTTGGATTGGTAAGAGCCTGAAAAACAGTAGCAAATACAAAACAAAAAATACAAGGAAAATAAACTGATTTAACTGTTTGTTGAAGGTTTGTGGGATCGTCGATTTTCGTCGGTCGGCATCGCGCCGATTTGACTCCACGCCAGACCAATATTCAGCCGAGCGACAAATCAGCACTTCGATATTGCCTCCATTTGCTATCCGAATCAATATTATGGAAAATCGGATTTTTCATCGCGCCAAACCGTGGGTACTAACCGAACCGAAAATGTGTCGTGTTAACCTTATCATACTCGTAAATATGGGATAAGGGTTAAATATTTATATCCTCCTATCATGGACACCGTAGGTACCTCCTTATTGTGTTATTTCTCATATTGTAGGCACATTAATGTGTGTACAGTTTTGTTTTTAAGACCTGTTATATTACTCTACCATGTTCTTTTAAAATAAACTAGCGACCCGCCCTCGCTTCGCTTCGGTTTATGTGAGTTTTCTGTAACACCCGTACATAAAACAAAGTTTATTATATATAAAAACCTTCTTCTTGAATCACTCTATCTATTAAAAAAAACCGCATCAAAATCCGTTGCGTAGTTTTAAAGATCTAAGCATACATAGGGACAGACAGCGGGACGCGACTTTGTTTTATAATATGTAGTGATACATACATACCTACTTACTTACATACTTTGTAGATTACATTCCCTCACCCACGGAACATTAATTTCTATTGTCCAAATAAATAGATTTAACAATATACAAGAGAAATTTTAGTTCATTTAGTCGTAGAAATTCATAAAAGGTTCTCTGGTTCCTAATTATTAATTTAGTGCCATTTCAGCCCCGCACTGCCGAATTGATAATTTATACAAAATAACATGAATTTCAACTGCGAACAACGATTGCTGGGCGAGAGCTCGTTATCATGTACATAAACTTTACCGTAATAACATTGTTTTCGACATTTGTAACCCTGTTTTACATGAATTTTGCACAAAACCTGGTAATTTATCGTTACAAGATGTATGAGTTTTTAGTTAACCTTGGTATAAACACCCTCCGCCATAAAGTAAACTTTTACTGCCCAAAACATAGGCAACGCTATAATGAGGGCTTTCGTATCAGTTCCGAGAAAAAACGTTCCGAAAATGTTATAGATCTGTTTCCAAGAGGCCGTAGGTACCTACTGAAGGCATCTGAGCAGCCACGTAAATATGGATCACTATATCCGTGATTTAAGCGAACTCACCGCTATACCAATTTCTCAAAACTGTCGACGATTAAGATGTTCACTGATTTTCTTATTATTTTGTTAGAAAGGGTACAAAAATGTAAATGTATCTTGGATGTCTACTGTATATATTACTTCCACGTTACTGTTTTGTCAGACCGGCTTAATCGTAACCATGGTTTCATGCTCAAAACAGGAAGGTTGCAAATAAAACCTGATTGGTGACGAGATTCACCCTTATGTTTTGCCTAATACACTCGCGCGTTCTTGATGACACTTTGACACCTCATTTGTTAAAATCGTTTCAATAGTTGATGAACTAGGGTGGAATATCAGAATCCTGATAACAAACATACATACATACTCGTATAATACATACATTCTCATAACCTTTCTTTTGGCATCGCACAGTTGGCTAAAAATCGTTTAAGATTTCAAATATGTTTTTATTTTTTAATTCAAAACCCAATAAATAACCTACCGTACCTACAAGTATAAATAGCTCTATGCCGAACTAACATACAAACGAGTTCAAGGAGAAGATTAGACTTAAAGTAACGTTTCCAATATTCTGTGCGCCAAAACGTTTTCTGATTGTCGACGTTAGAGCTCAGCCGTCGCTCCGCCTTTGCCTTGTCTTCTGCGACTGCCTACTTTTGCTATATTGTTATACACTTACATAAAAAACCACTAATGTTACGCTGACGTTGTAATGATGTTGGATACCTTTTACGAGTATAGAGAAAAGGGTAGGAAATAAAGCGAAAATCGCTACTTTAAAACTTAAGTAAATTTCAATTAAAAACATCTGACTCTTGTCCCCAACCCTTAGTGAGGACTACCGTCATTTTCTTAAATTAAACTGCCGTAAAAGGTTTTCTAAAACTGTTGTTATTTAACTATGGAAGGAAATAGGAATTAACTCGGATTAACAGTGCCATAGTAACCGACGGCTTCCAAAATCTGCGGTTTGTGTTCTAAACATTATTTGGTTGAGGTGAACTGGAATAGATCCAAATCAAGGACTGGGCGTTATAGTTAGTAATATTGAAGATTGCGTGACCTAATTCTGGGGTAAGAAAACCTGTCCGTCCGGATCCTTACCACAATGTTCACATAGTTATGTCCCGTTAAGACTACCGGTGAAATCATTAGCATAGAGCCATTCCATCAAGGTTGGTAACGCATTTTAAGCAGTAACAGTCTTACACCCGTATTTATAGTCAAGAAAAGTAATTACTTGAGTATTAGTGGTGTCAAAAGTCATATAAAAATCGTTGCTTAGGTCATTACTTTTACTCAAGTAATTACTTTTCTTGACTATACAAGGCCAAATAGGAATTAACTCGGATTTCATACGGGTGTTAGTATTGTCATCTTGAGATCGTAGTCATGATTTGTAAATGTCTGGAGTTCTCAGATTCTATTTACCAGGTGACTTAACAGGTGGCCTGTGTGTACGCTTGCTTTCTCCAAGCCACAAAAAAACGGCTAAAACCTCTATAGTCAATATCTGAAACATTTCAGATCGATCGCAACTGACAATGAACGAGTGAACTTTTTTTTTCAAGATTTTAAATATTGCTTATTTTAACTGTTATACTTAAACAGCGACTTGTTTTTAACATTTTATTAATATGAACACTAAATAGCCTTATTATTTCTAAATACGTGCAAATAGGACGTCGGATCGATCAGAGATGGTTTGTTGCGCATCAGGGAAGAAAGGCAGGATGTGTATCCAGGAGTCCAGGCTCAGGGTGAGGATACTGACCTGAAAAGAGCATTTACCCATTTAAAACAATAAACTGATAACGAGAACGTTCGATCCTACAATGAGAATATTTGGAATAGTCTTACTATCCTAATAAAATAATATTTGGAATAATCATAACATACTTAAGCTATAAAAAGCTAAGTGAATTTAAAGTTGGTCACTATATTGTTTCCCTTCTAATAAAAACCTGCTTGAAGGTTTTTATCACGTAAAACCAAGTAGGTACAATGCAAAAAAAAAACAATGTATGGAGAAAAATCATTCTTGTACCTAAACCTGATTTCATACAGAAGTAGAAAAAAATCTCCTTTCGAAGTTCTCCTTTTGCATCGTGGTTAGTGTCAGTAACCCAACAAACGGTTAAGTGTATTAGACTAGGTTTTGTTACACAACATAATATCATAAACGTATACGTAATGCGTCAGCAAATAGATACCGCATGGCTTAATGTTTATTACTACTCATTAATCAGCAGTAAGATTCAAAAATCCCCTACGATATTGAATCAGATACCAGTGACGAGTCAAACAAATAACATCTGCCACTTAATGATTTTTATAACTTTTCTGTACTAGACAGACAGAGACTGATATTGATATTGTACGCTTTCGCAAACCTACACAATAGGCTCAGCAGAGAAAGAAAAGCAATAATGCCGGATAGAATACAATCACGGCTCGGGAGCGCATGATTTGTGTCAGGGATACATCCCGGGAATCGGCTGTTCCTTGTTAATTACATGCCTATTCACAGGGGAGAATACTCGGCCTGAAAAATTGTTCAGTTGTTTGATAAGCAATGATTTTCCTCAGTATAACAATACGCTGATGCCTATGATTAATTTGAAGGTACGGAAGGTTCGTTGGGTTCGTGCTTCATTGGGTCGTGGTGTGTAGTATATTTATCTTGAGAAGGTTTTATTTTATGCTGCGTTTTAAATTGAATTCAATTAAGAGTTATTTAGAGCTTTAAAAATGATATCCGAAAATAGCGCTCGGTGTATCACCTCGGTGTGTTCCCTGCCATAGTCACATAGCCCGAACCACATATTATTTGTATCTTTACCTTGGTCTCGGCTCGGTACGAGAAACAGTGGCTGATGCCCCGATGCAGCCCCTGCAGAATGCCGAAGACGTCCCCCGGGCCCAGCAGCTCGTGCGTGGTCTCGGTCAGGTCGGCGCGCACCGACACCACTGACACCGTGCCCGAGGACACCCAGGACATGCGTGCGTCGCAGTCGCCTGCTACCACTATATAGTTCCCTGGTGAGAACAGCGGAATAGTTCATTATTGTAGAAGCCAGGAAGCAACCGCCCTGTCCGGCCGAGGCTTATACGGTTTTTTCCCAAATATGGACATTTAAGGTTGACGCAAGTGGCCCGCAATGGATTTTCATACTTACTTTTCAGCCTAGGCCGTCATCGTCCTGTGGTGGGGACGAAAGATGGAGATGCGTTAACTTCCAACGTATTGAACCTAGTGCCTATTTTTCAGCACTTATAAAAGAAATTTATCGGTGGGCATCGTCTGAATAATTATTTAAGAATTAAATGCGCTTGCATCGGTTTAAATTTCTCGATGGGAATATTAAAAAAAAACAAACATTTTCAAAAGAACCACAATTTAAACTGCATTCTAAACTCGAAATATTTTTTTACTGTATTCAAAACTTTACCAAATTGAACTTTACCTGGAAAAAATATTGTGTACTCCATTGCAACCGTGAGCTGACGAAGAAACGACTCCCCAGCGTTGGAAAAAATGTAGCAATTCATCAAATGATGTCCGAACATGGCGGTCATGAGGTCACAGCGCCTCACGTATGGAGTTTGCGCTAGTAACGCAGGTAACTAGGTAAAGCAAACAGGTTTTTATTCATAAGTTAGGTGGGGTAAGTGCGTTTCCGGGGTAAGTTCATAGGTGGAGTGCATTTACGGGGCAACTTTACTGTAACTAAACATTAAACTCTCTAAAGTATACTTTAAATTCTCTACAATATTGATCCAAAACCAGTTTGTTTCAGAGAAACAGTTTATATAGCGCCTTTTTTAAATACTCTATTTCTTTATGTGATAGATAACATTTGTTGCATTTAGGGACCTACTCCGTATACGCATTTGACACACAATGCACAAATAAGCTAATCTTGTAGGTTTTATGGTCAGCGTATAAGTGCATTGCCCCGGACTTTGCACGATAAATAGGCAAATTTAACAGGCGAGTGGAAAGGTTAGAAGAATGAGCATTCGGCTTCTGACACTTCGCATATTAACCACACAATTTAAATAAATTCATTAGAAGGTTTCTACCTGTCGTCCGCGTTCAGTGACCCAGAGTTGTTGAACGTATTGCCACAATTTGTTGGATTGGTAATCTAAAACAATCGCAGAATAATTTATCATTATCACATAACTTAACAATTATAGCCTTGAAAGGTAAAAAAGAAACAAAATCCAAAGGGTTTAATTGAGTCGAGTTTTTAGAACAAAAGACGATAACATAACTATTACCGTCCGTGCCTTAGATGTGAAAATAAGCGTTGGTAGGTACTTATATTTCTTCTTCTGAAGTTTGTGTTGAAGGTAAATAAAAGTTAGCTTTTTTGAGACAGCAGAGCCAGGGATGAATGAGGTGGATGAAATCTTAATGACATTGTACAATTTTATATATTTATCCCAACAAAACAACTCCATACTGTGAAATATTATTATTAGTCAGAATGTCATATCATATAAAGAGTAAACTCTAGATGCAATTTAACTAAAAAAACTCAAGTAAAGCCCCTCTTGCATGTAGTAGTGTACAAAACTAAAGGAATTAACGTCAATTTTCAAATATATGTAGAATGTCGAACGGAGTGTTACTACATGCAAGAGGAGCCTATCTACTATAGCCTATCCTAACTATAAATTAATTTTAGATATGCTCATAGTTAAGTCACCCTTCTACTTAGCTATTATAAAATATTACACTCACCTGATAACCCTTGATTCCTGAGCACATCAATTAGTTCCCCAGACGCCTTTTCATACTTGGTTAGCGCGTGTTTCGTAGAGTATGCAACCTATAATAAGGGAATTTATAAAAATATCCTATCAAAACGGTAACTACCCACATATCATACTAAATACTAATTACATGATAATATAATTACATTGACAGTCCCAAACTGAGTCGCGAGCTTGTACAGTCGACGCCATAAATATGTTCACACTTTAGTACCTTGTCTATTTAGCGTCATGTTTAAACTGCCATTTGAAATTTTCATAGCGGGTAAAGTGACGAGTTACTAAAGTGTAAACATATTTATGGCATCGACTGTACTATGATGTCAATAGACAACGTTATAGATGATAAAAACATCAAATCGTTAGGTTCAAATAATCACCACACAAATATTTGACAACGCGCTGGCCTAGTGGGTAGTGACCCTGCTTACGAAGCCAGTGGTCCTGGGTTCGAATCCCGGTAAGGGCAGATATTTGAGTAATGAGCTCGAATATTTGTTCCTGAGTCATGGATGTTTTGTAATGTATTTAAGTATAATATATTTCTCTATATAAGTATTTATATCGTTGTCTAGTACCCATAGTACAAGCCTAGAGCTTAGTTTGGGACTAGGTCAAATTGGTATGAGATTGTCCCCTAATATATATATATATATATATATATATATATATATATATATATATTTTATTAAAAAAAAAAAAAAAAAATGCCCCTGACCAAGAATCAAATCCGGAACTGTTAGCTTGGTACGTTGGGACACTATTAACTAAGCTAGCAGCGATGACAATCTACAAAAAAACCCTTTCTACGAATTTTTGTATTTTTTTAAAGCAACTTGAAAAAGGAGGTTTTATGTTCGACTGTAGGTATGTATATATTGATTCTTCCTTTGTCTATCAGTTTTTTTTTGGGGTTACTTACTTCTTATGCTCCCTTACTTGCATTGCCGTCGCAACCACAACAGTTGCCAGGATCTTGCCAGAGAGCAGAGAGATGTTCTCGATGGAGAGAGAGACGTACTCCTGCACGAGGTACTCGTCGCCGCCCGTCGCCGTCAGCTCGGTCGCAATCAGGTAGATGGACATCGTGTAGTCCCAGTAGCTTGCTGGGTTTTCACTGGTATCATTTCAATTTATTAAGATCACTTTTTTTTTTCAATTAGTTAACATCTGTTTGACCGTAAGACCAGCCAGTTCGGAGCAGACCCCTTACGGGTTCTGAACTCCTGGTAGGATGACTAAACACTCATTCGAATGATTGATTTGATGAATGCTTTTGATGATTGATTTGAATGATTGTACTATTGAAGGTAGGTTAAATGTTGCATTATTTAAAACTGGAAGGATTCTATGGATAAAGTAAGAACTACAAAAATATTATTTAGTCGTCGTTTGCAAAGAATTAAATCATTCACTAAAGTTGTACGGCCACCCAGACAACTATACTCTAATTTTGTTTCTTAATTTTCTGGTTTCACCTATGGTTATCAAAACAAGATATCCTAATCCTGAGAATAGTTACACTTTGTGAAGTCTCATCGAAATTTTAGCCAGGCGTAAATGGAATACAATGGTAAGTAAAAAAAAAGATTTAAACGGCCATACACATATGCAACGAATTCAGGCGAATACGAATGTAGAGTGGGACATTAGCGAGACGTAACTAAGCACAACGTTCTCTGTAAAGTATAATCGCATTCATCACAATCGCCAACAACACAAGCGCCTATATAGATACTTAGTAGCAGCTATAGATCAAGCTATAACAAGTTTCCGAAAACAATATTTCTAATGAGCTTTTTTATATAGACAGATTTATTATAATATTATGAATAAGAAGGACCATTTGTATACACATTCCTTCCCGGACAAGTCTCTTGTAAAAATAAAGAAAATGATAAAATCCAAGTAAATGATAATGTTATAGACACTCCGCAGCGGCTTCGTTCTATAAACAAGCTCCTAACAATACAAACAAGCCGATAAAAATAAGCTTCCTTGCCTTGTTATGAACTTATGTGAAATTCAACAAGTCTCATTGAAGTGCCTCTCTATTGTTGCGAAAGGGTCTCAATTATTGTATCTGTAGATCTTTAGATAAAAAATGGTTCGATCTCGTAATACAAATGTTTATGTGTTGATACTAAACATAACTATGTTTATGACTTGGAACATGAGTTTGACGTCGTGACAGGTACAGTTAGCTTAACTTTAACGCCATCTCAACTGCTGCACTAATCTGCCAAAGGCTGACAGTGACAAGGCACCAAAGTGTGCAGCTACTTATAAAGCCGCCTGTACAACTACAGTATTTAAACTAAAGTGGCAATCACCACAGCGGTAGAGTTCGCAGAACAAATGGCCGATGGGGTCGAGAAGTTCGTGGCAACCCCTTAATGTACAGACAGCTAAAAATATAGTCCACCACCCTACAGTTGAAGTTCAGTTGCAAGTCATGGTACGACAAGTTCGATTCTCCCTTTCAATAATATTATGGCATTGACAAGTGTCAACCTTAGCGATAATTAGATCTCACCATGATCACACCCAAAGTTTTGCCAAACTGGCAGACCAGTTTCTTGGCCGACCGTACATAGCGTGGGTAGACCTCTAACAAGGTGGACGGATGACGTGGCTAAGGTTGAGGAAAACCGATGGATGCCAGCGCAGGACAGGTCTGCAAAGGTCCTCCTATGTCCAGCAGTGGACATTTTAGGCCGAAATGATGACGCTGATGATGAAAGGTTTAAGTAACTTGTGGAAAGACACTTACTCCTCAATGATATGCATCTTGAGCGTGCGGATGGTGGAGATCGGCTCCAAGGCGCTCACCACCAGCAGCCACAGACACGTGAAGGTGTGCACAAAGAACACGATCGCATGCGCAGTCATCGCCGTCTACAATTGAATACTTAAGTGCTAAGCTAAAACTAAATCCCACGGTATTTTGAGCGTTTTGAATTTTCCAAATATTAAAATCCGTTCAATAGTTAGAAGCTCGTGAAAGATCATTTTTTTGGTAACATACTCGTACACGTATACAA
Source organism: Acleris laterana (assembly GCA_963966035.1). Taxonomy (NCBI): domain Eukaryota; kingdom Metazoa; phylum Arthropoda; class Insecta; order Lepidoptera; family Tortricidae; genus Acleris; species Acleris laterana. Next base: position 12,715,057 of record OZ014445.1, on the reverse strand, counting down.
GGTCTGAAGAAATTAAATTTGGACACTTGACTCTAACAAAAATTTGCATTTTAAATGTTAATATTTCACAAACGGATTTTGTTAATCCTATCCAACGACACACCATGAGGTAAACCAAAATAAAAACAAGATTTTATTTTACCACTGTCGGCGTCTAATATGTATATAGGTACATGCCAAATAATAGCTTTCTAGAACTAACTGTCTCTGGGCTATGCTGCGGACGGACATGGCGAAGCTATAAGTGTTCCTAGTTTGACTGCAGAACCCTAAAACCGTAAGGCCCGTATTAATAAACTCATCTTGGCTGAGATGAACGTCACGAGATACGTCAAAGTAAACGTCAAACCATAGAACACTGTCAATTTTGACACATCTCGAGACGAGCATTAGAGTTGAGATTAGTTTATTAATACGGGCCTAAGAGACACACATTTACTTTACCATCCTACACGAAAATATTGTCTGTCTATACCTGATTATTTGTTGGATTCGGGTTAGCTGGTAAAATGTTCCGCTGATGTATTATGTCAAAAGCATGAACTAGTGTTTCTAACCTGAAAGGCAGTCAGATTGTTCGTAAGTGTAGCAAGTGAAATACACTGGTCTAACCTGCAAGGCAGTCAGATTGTTCGTAAGTTCAGCAGATGTTGCCTTGTAGAACTCCAACAAATACTTCAACCGAAAGAGCTTATTAAATCTTAAATAATGCATCACATTATACGAAGACCTGAAATAAACAAAATATATTTTAAATTAACGCTAATAAGCTAGCATTACCCGGAGCGTTAAGTGGAGCAATTAAAATTTTACAACCATTGAACCAAAACGAAATAATGAGAAAACTCACATGTTTTACCCGTGTTAATGTTACGTAGCACTTGACATACATTAATTTTATTATATTTATACTTAAGGTTCTTCTTTTATGAATAAATCATTAATTGTAGGCTCACAGGAGCGACAGCGGGACTCTACCTTTAAAGGTAAAGGATGGAAATGGAATGGAAGCGCATCACGGCACAAAAAGATACGTAAGTACGGGCACTTTTACATGTCAAAAATCTACCAGCGCTTCACAAGAGATGACTGCTGAGATACGCCGTAAGAAACATAGCTGAGCAGTCAGTCGTTTTTTTTAATATAGCTTTGATATTATACAATAATACACACACATACACATATTTATAATAATCCTTATTGAATACCAAAACGCATAACAGATAAAAACTAATTTAGATATAAGGCACTATCTAGCGATTTGTTCCGTCTAGAAGAAACGTAGTACCTATAGTAACAATGCTAATAGTAATAATACTCATGGCAGATGGTCGACCGACAATAAACGGAGTTTAAATGCAGTTTTCCCTACGTATATGTAAAAACCTGACCTATAGGACAATACAGAATAGGTTAAAAGCTACAAAATATACAGATGCAGAAAAAGAAGCGTTGCAGGTAAGGCATGATGGGCACAGGCAGTTCAGCTAATTACTTTTTCACGCCACTGCTCGGAAATATGGCCAAAGAAGGATCGAAATCAGAATAGAAAGTTGCTCTTAGTAGTACAACACAAAAACAGTCCAACAATGTTGAGTTGCAAAGTAAAATGGAGTGTTTTTAGACCAGTTTACTTTCTACTCTGCTATTGGTCGGTTATTTATGACATTAGTAACTCGTTCGGAAATAAATAAAAAAAATGTTTGACAAATATGACATTAGAACGTTTAATTAAAAAATTAAAACGTCAAATCCGCTCAGTGAAAGTGTATTTTTGCGATTGTAAACGTGTTTTTATGTAAGTTTTTAAGGCGTACGTGAAAAACGCCTTTGCATCTTTAAATAAGGTAAAAATTAAAAAAGTTAAAAAGGCGGGAATGAAAATTACTTCTGTTCTTTTAATTGGAAACAAACGCTAAACTTTTGAACTTTTGATTGGAAATTTGTACGATATTCAACAAAAATGAGTGATACAATTCCTTGTCATTCAGCAACCTGTCCTAATGCTAATATCAATATTACTTTTAATTAAACTGTGTATTATGTCCTAACCTGTTTTATTTCCTTACATTAGGCGTGAAAAGCACATAGTATTGCCTCGGTAGAAAGTGCAATAGATGGACTCGTATCTTCGCGGTCCTCACCTGCGGCTCGGCCCGCGAACTAACTCGTCCATCTATTGCTTACTTTCTGTACCTGGGCTACAATGTACTATAAAATTAGTAAGTCAGTTAGTGCAAAATGTGGCCTCGTTTGGTTTTAGGTACATTCATTGAAAGGTTAACTTACGGGGAAAGAAACCCGAACAACATGAGTGGGCAGTTGACGAAAACGTCCGAGTAGAACAGCCACTTCTGCTGAAAGTACTGCTTGCGACACCTGGCTGCTTCCATGATGAGTTCGCCTCGCTTACTCGGGTAACCCTTCAAAACAATCAACCATTACACAAAACAAATGAAAAAAAAGGAGGCTTAATGTAATTGAGAGTTACTCGATCACCTTTTAGAGGTAGAAAATTATATCATTTTTTTTAAATGTTTAACAGGATAGATAGCCAGTGTTCTTTTACATAGCGATTAGAAACCTCATAAACTGAATTAATTTTCGTTTTACAATAATCCGAAAATACAACAAAAATTACCTGATGCATTCTCAAATACATGGTCACGTAGAAATAAACATCACACATGCACATGATCCAGACGATGGGGTAGCAGTCGTTGAGGGTCACCATCGCGTACGAGACCACCACGTAGTTCATCGTTGCCACACAACATGTCACATAGCCAAATACCTGAAAACCACTTTTAATTATCTATTTTAAATGTCATATATTTGTATTATATTTTAAAGTACTTGAAAATATCAAATGTGCCTTTGGTTTTGCGGGCCAGTGTATGTACATAATATATACATTGCGTTTAACGTGGTAATACGGTGTAATTTCTATGAATTATGCTCATGCATAGGGATTAAACCGGTGTGTGTGTGAATTTTTCTAAATGTATACAGAAAATGTATGGTAAGATGCCTTTCTATTGACATAATGCGCTTAAGAACAAGAATCCCACAGAAAACACAGCTTTTGGGAGATGTGATACTATGAAACGTTTGTCAGTATTTTAAGCGTACAACGGGAAAAAGCTCAAAGCTTAGTTCTAAGCCAGCTCAGGGTGAAATAATGAAAAAAAAGAAAAAGTTTTCCATTTGCCGGAAAAGACTTAAAGGATTAAAATTCCGGGCGATGACAATGATGAATGTGAATCATGCATTCACTGAATTTCAGGATTAACTAGACGCTTTGACGTTGATGTTCAGAGAAAATCTTTATGAGGATTTTGACGTGACAACGTCTTAAATTAGGTTGCGGCTGGGAGTCACTTATGAAAAAGTGTAACGCTCGGTAACGTTACGATGAGTCACCGAACGAGAGAGAGGCCCGCCGAATGCCTTGCGTCTCTCTCCCACTCAACTATGATCGGTCTGCCGCGCGCGCAGCACTAGAGAATTAGGCGCATTGAATCGGCGCATGCTTGTGTCTCTGTCTTTGTCTTTCTCGAACGTTCTTGGCGTTGGAAAAACAAGAAAGCGTCATAATACAAGTTCACACGTGTGGTTAAAGTATCGTCAGCTGTGTCTGTAGTGAAAATGTGGAGTGCTTAGATTCGTCATTTACAACAACTACAACAATAAAGGTAAATAATTGTACACTGATATTTCATTATCGTAAACTATGATTGATTGATTAATTGTTAGATTGACACAAAAGTTGAGAAACTGAGTTTATAGGTTATGTCATACTATTGATAAATGTTGATAGTGTTAAGTAAATTATTAGTTTAAAATTAATTAATTAATTAATTATTATTTTACAAATTTTCATTAATTTCAAATTTATTTAGCAAAAATTTGAACCTTCGATCTGAATAAATGTTTTGATTTTCGAATTGATTCTTTAAAATTACAAATATTAAGAAAAAGTGGCAGATATAAGAAAACTTGATTTAAACTGTGTTGAGCAAGAATTTTAACATCTAATTTAAGTAAATGTTTTAATTTTCAACTTCATCATTTACAATTACAAATTTTAATTAATTTCAAATAGTAAACAAAATATATTTCTATAGTTAAAATTTGTGCAATTCTTATTTTCATTCAATTCCTTGTTCCTATTGTGCAATTTAATTATATTCATATCAATAAATATTCTACCGAGAAAAAGACGTTGTCACGTAAAATCTTCGCCCGTAAAACCGACTTTACAGGCAACCAGTTTTTTAACTACTTATAATTGTGATTTTACGATTTTACTCGACATTTGTAGCAAACCTTTTTATACTTTAATCAAGTTAGCACTAGACTAGAATTTTGAACAAGTTTTATTGTTAAGTCACGTTAGAATCCTGTCATACTAGATCAATCTTTTTAGCTCAAACATTGGCTTTCTGCAAGGTTCTTTGTTTCAACAAAACGTCGAAAGCAAAACGATGTATCAGGATGCGTATCTTCTTTGGTCAGTCGATTTTAACTTCGACGCAGTTCTGCCAAGTAACTGCGCATCAAAGGGCTCTTTACTCGTTTACATATTTACATACAAAGTTAAAAGTGCTTTTTGTGCGCTGCTCGTATAATTTGGAATTTAAAAGTTAGAAATAAAATTGTCTTGGATTTTTATCTCAGTACAAAAAGAAACCGTTAATAACGTCAGGAATATTTTGCATCTCTTTCCTTAGAAAAAAAAATGTTTTGTTTCTTTTCTTCCTTATTAGATAGAAAAAGAAAAGCAAAAAATATGGTACGTAATTACTCTGAACATGGCTTCAAAGCATTTTTTTTAAATGCAATCCATGCATTTTCCAAGACTGTATTTTGTACTCCGGCAATATCAATCCAGAAATTGTTCCCATTTTATACGGTGCTAACCTCATCGCCCTCACTAAAAAAGACGGGGGGGTGAGACCGATTGCCGTTGGATCAACACTTCGTCGCTTAGCATCCAAAATTGCAGTTCGGCACATCTCATCAAAATTACAGGCTCAGTTCGAACCTATTCAGCTAGGATTTGGCATAAAAGGAGGGTGCGAGGCAGCTGTCCATGCCTTACGCACGTACCTCTCCATCGGAAATTGTGAAGTGTTGATCAAAATTGACGTCAAAAATGCATTTAACTCTGTGAACAGGGACACCCTACTGGCAGAAATAAAACAGAACGTCCCGGAAATTTATAATTATCATTTACATTGTTACGCGGACCCAACTAAATTGTTGTACCGCGGAAACGTATTGTCTTCGGAAGTTGGCTGCCAGCAGGGTGAGCCCCTTGGGCCGGCAATTTTTAGTTTAGCTATAAATCCAATCATTCAAAATTTAAAGTCAAAATTTAACGTTTGGTATTTAGATGATGGGAGTTTAGGAGGTGATGTCGATACAGTTTTATCTGACCTTTCGTCCATTCAATCTAAATTCCAAGCAATAGGTTTAGAACTAAATTTCAGTAAATGCGAACTTTTTATTCAAAATTCTTCCTTGAATTGGTCTGTTATCAAACATTGACAATCTAACACCGAAAATAAAAATAGTTGACCAAAAATCACTCAACCTCCTAGGGTCCCCTGTTTTTGAAGACGCAATTCCAGACTTTATTCAAAACACTGTTTTAAAATTTCAAAATTACGAGGCCCGTCTTCTCGAAATAAGTCCAGGGTCGTTCTCAAAAAAGTGGCACCGCCACCTGTCAATAGGTGTCTCTTAGAACTTTTGACGTGACAACGTCTTAAATTAGGTTGCGGCTGGGAGTCACTTATGAAAAAGTGTAACGCTCGGTAACGTTACGATGAGTCACCGAACGAGAGAGAGGCCCGCCGAATGCCTTGCGTCTCTCTCCCACTCAACTATGATCGGTCTGCCGCGCGCGCAGCACTAGAGAATTAGGCGCATTGAATCGGCGCATGCTTGTGTCTCTGTCTTTGTCTTTCTCGAACGTTCTTGGCGTTGGAAAAACAAGAAAGCGTCATAATACAAGTTCACACGTGTGGTTAAAGTATCGTCAGCTGTGTCTGTAGTGAAAATGTGGAGTGCTTAGATTCGTCATTTACAACAACTACAACAATAAAGGTAAATAATTGTACACTGATATTTCATTATCGTAAACTATGATTGATTGATTAATTGTTAGATTGACACAAAAGTTGAGAAACTGAGTTTATAGGTTATGTCATACTATTGATAAATGTTGATAGTGTTAAGTAAATTATTAGTTTAAAATTAATTAATTAATTAATTATTATTTTACAAATTTTCATTAATTTCAAATTTATTTAGCAAAAATTTGAACCTTCGATCTGAATAAATGTTTTGATTTTCGAATTGATTCTTTAAAATTACAAATATTAAGAAAAAGTGGCAGATATAAGAAAACTTGATTTAAACTGTGTTGAGCAAGAATTTTAACATCTAATTTAAGTAAATGTTTTAATTTTCAACTTCATCATTTACAATTACAAATTTTAATTAATTTCAAATAGTAAACAAAATATATTTCTATAGTTAAAATTTGTGCAATTCTTATTTTCATTCAATTCCTTGTTCCTATTGTGCAATTTAATTATATTCATATCAATAAATATTCTACCGAGAAAAAGACGTTGTCACGTAAAATCTTCGCCCGTAAAACCGACTTTACAGGCAACCAGTTTTTTTTTCATAAAGCGTCATCCATATAATTTAGTTATCAATTCATATTAAAAGACACTTTTTGAATAGAGGCCAAATGGTTTGATATAAATTCTAATTATATTAATGACCATAAAATCAATTTGTAACTACGTTTTGTCGCTCACCTGCAGTGTCCCAACGCGAGGCACTCATGTTTCGAGTTGATTAAAACGTAAAAATCACAAACGTAACTTATTGCGAATACTATTTTTTACTTACACATATACTCAAGATTTAAAACTGTAGTGTCGAATAAGAATACTATACTCATATTTCGAATTATTTGAAATTTATTCTTATCCACGACAGTTTTTGTCGTTCACCTGTCATGAGATAAACGCTACCTCTGTGGTTAAACTATCTCGTCTAACCTGCCTAACCCCGCATAATTCGAGACCTACAGTCCCCAGCTACCGCTGTTAGAAGTAACACGTCGTCAGTGTGAAGTTCTCAAAAATAATAAACAAAAAACTTACGCGAGCGGGAGTTTGTAATGGGTACGTAGTCGCTATTCTGTCTTCCATATTTTAATAATTGTGTGACTTATTGTATTGATATTAATTTATAGCACGTAAAACATGGTTTATTTTTATGTCAATAAATATGCAGTTCATTAACCAAGGTGCTTAACTTGTATTGATGATATAACTGTCATTTTGTCCATGACCTGTATGTCGTTCACCTGTCTAAAAAAAACAGGTGAACGACGTTTACGGCAGGCGAACGTCAATTATTTAATAACTTATACTGTACACCAAAAATTCTTGTGGCATAAATATTTTATACCCGACTACACGAAGCGGGGTTGTATACTGAGCGTATGTATGTAGCTAAATATGTATGTAACACCCTGTATCCTATACGGTTCACCGGATTTCAACATATGAGATGCCGTTACGGTTGAAAGGTAAATAAGGTGTGTTATTTTATATAAATCTTTTAGATAAGGAAAAAAACGAATTAAACATATTCAAATTAAGCACTTGTTGTCAATTTAATGTCGTTTTTATTTAACAATTTACTTAACTGCACCCATTGTCGTTAACCTGCTAACAGTTTTACTTTATTTGTACGTATTTGTCGCCAACCTGCCCCTATTGTCGATAACCTGGTTACAAATAGTCATTCACCTGCTTACCGCATAGTTCAAATACCTGTATCTTCTAAAAAAATTAAATAAATCACTTCCCTCCACGTGATATCGATTACTCGATTTTATTTCTACCGATCTTAATTAAAAAAAACAGCAAAATCGGAAACTTTCTGAAAAATGTAAAATTAATTCATCGGTGCCACTTTTTTGAGAACGACCCTCCACATTATGCTTTTTCGGTTCTTAAATTCTGTCTTTTTGTTCCTAAATTTATGTACCTGCTTCGCTGCTGCCCTTTTTGGAAATTTCAAAATCTCTTAACGCAAATCGATGATATTATTAAATTAAATTTGGATTCTATTTTGAACATTCAGCTAAGCGAGCAATCCTGGACTCAGGCATCCCTCCCCATCCGCTTTGGTGGACAAGGGATCCGCAAAATTTCTTGTGTTTCTTTTCCAGCTTTTTTGTCTTCCGTTCATAGCTCGGCCAGTTTAGTAGGTAAAATCCTTAGCGCATTGCCCTCAAACTACACGACTGCCGACTTGGAAGAAGCCAAAAATGCCTGGAGACTTGCCTACCCAAGCAGTAATTTTCCAGACAATTTAAAGTCTCAGAGGTGTTGGGATGACATAACCTCTAATCTAACTTATAACACCCTTATAAGCAGCAGCTCAGGGTCTGAGCGTGCCAGGCTCTTGGCGGTGGGAACCAAAGAAGCTGGCTACTGGCTACATGCACACCCATCGCCAAATACTGGTACTTTTTTAGAGCCTGAAACACTCCGAATTTCAACTTGTTTGCGTCTTGGTGTCCGGGTCTGCTCTCCACACATATGCCCCTGTGGCAATGAAGTCGATTGTCTGGGTCACCACGGACTTTCATGCCAAAAAAGTGCGGGCCGCTTCTCTAGATACGCCGCGCTCAATGACATTATCCGCCGGTCTCTTGCCTCCGTCAACGTTCCCGCTTTACTAGAGCCAACCGGTATCGCTAGGGACGACGGCAAGAGACCTGACGGTATGTCTTTAATTCCGTGGAATATGGGGCGAGTACTGGTGTGGGATGCTACTTGTGTAGACACCCTAGCATCGTCACACCTCCGCGGAACGGTAAATAAACCAGGCGCGGCGGCTGAGGCGGCAGAAAGCATGAAGAAAAATAAGTACAAGGGTCTCGGTGCGGAATATCACTTCGTTCCTTTCGGCGTCGAGACCCTTGGTCCGTGGGGACCCGGTGCTATTAGCCTTTTTAAGGACTTATCAAAAAGGCTAATAGAAACCAACGGAGACCAATAGAGCTGGCAGCTTCCTCGGCCAACGCTTAAGCATTGCTGTACAACGAGGAAATGCTGCCAGCATCTGTGGTACTTTGCCACGGGGGCCCTTTCTTAGTTTTTAGTTTTTATTTAGTTTGAATTTTATAGTATTTAGTTTAGTGATAAGTAGGTTTTATTTTAGCTTTAATTTATTGTAAATTGATTTGTTTATATGAGTGAATAAAACTTATATGGTTTTTATATTAAAGTGTAAAAAGATGCGTGGGTCCCGCTACTCAAACAGGTACCCGACGCGACATTATGACAGTAAAGCATCCGTCACTCTCACACATACATACTGGTCAGTAAGTGACAGATAAACGCAGCCATAATAGGCTCGATGCTGCGAAAAATCGGGTAAAATTCAAGGTAAACGTACAGTTGAACCAGTTATATATGATAACAAGGGACCTAATTGAAAATTAATCCTTTAACTTAAAGTCGCTGTATAATTCGTCTATCGAATTGAATGTGGTTTCTTAAGAAAACCACATGGCCGCGCCGTATCCGCACGAGCTACGACACGCGGGAGTTCTCGCGTGAGTTACGTGAGCTGATGCAGATTTAAGGTGACGGAGGGCAACGTCTTCCCATACTAAGTTAGTGCATGTATTTTCTGTTTTTTGCATCGGTACAATATTTTTTTTGAGACAATCTATTTAACAGTAAAAAATAAGTTACAAATAAAAAAAACACGTTCCAATAAAAATCACCTATACTCGTACTATGTCTATTATGTAATGTAGATGTATTTTGTCTGCCATTGCCATTACCTTGTTATTTCATCTTTGTTTTAAACGTCACTCACAAGTCGTATGTCTTGCAAGTGCGATACGTTCTAGGTAATTTAATGTTATGCTTAAGCTTCCATATGAATTGTCACAGCGATGAAAGTGACAAGGTACAAAAATGTACACATATTTATGAAATCTACTGTACCTAGTTGACTCAGAATCTTTTATTGTTTTGGGTTGATGAGTTTAATTTTCCGTTAAAGTTTGTTTGTTATTATCTGACATGACGTATTAATTCGATAGTAAAAATAACATGCTTCTTTGTATAAGCGAATTTCTAAGGTACGCCCATGTATCAATGTTTCTAATATACACAAATACCTGAAATAGCATGGAGCCAGGTTTGAACAGGTTGAACACGTCCATGTTGCTCTGGAACGTGATGGCGCTCACCGACGACTTCGCCTGGCTGACGTTGGATTGGGAGTGGCTACTTCGCACGGCGGACACCACTAAAATCACAAAGGGCTTTTGTAAAAGTCATGTATAAATAAAACTACACCTCTAAAACTAAGCAAAATAAAAGTAGGAGAGTAGGTATGACTTTTTAAAGCACCTGGAGATTATTTTTTTGCAAAAAAGTGAATTGGGTAATTTAGTAACGTTAAATTGAATGTGTAAGAAGCCTAAAATTGGTTTAGCCCCAATACCCTTGCCTTTTAATAAGTATTTAAATATCATTAAATAACTTCCAAACAGTTTCAGTTTCCAGGGTGCCTCAAACACTACTTAAAAATGATTACTGAATATAGAACCAAAATATTTGTAAAAATAGGAACAACAATAAAATGAACAATATGTGTGTCCTTGCGGCACCTACAGCGCTGATCTTGTTAGTAACCCTCTAATTCACTTTTTTTATCCATCTGAAACTCTATTCCTCTAACTCGTCATAACAAATTTGTCTTATGCCCGAGTAGGTATTTACTAACAAAGCAAAGAGTGACAATGGCCGACTGCGTGACGGCTGGCCGGTCACGATAAGGCGCACGATTTCATTGAAAAGTGCCCCAGATAGCCGGAAATAGCCGAAATAGCGATAGAAAATTTGACCATTAGGGTTGCCACCTTTCTTATCAAGATATATAGTATATGGTGAGTTATAGGACCAAAAAATATAGTACAAACAACAAAAATATAGTACATTTTTATTTATTTTTAAAGACATATTTTTTGTTCGAACTAGCTTCTTTCAATAACATTTTGTCGTTCAGAAACGTCTTTATAGACCAAAATTTATTTATGTTACCATATTTAAAGACTCTAATTTCGAAATTACATTGTTCTTAAAAATAAAGTATTTTAGCGTACTTTATGTCTTTCATATATTATAAAGTACGGACAGCCAAAATATAGTACAATACTATAAATATTATAGTACGGGCAACCCTTGTAACCGATTACAGTAAATGTTAAAATATCGAGCTACATACTAACTAACTAAAAGCGGCATGACTGTCAGCACGCTAAGAAAATAATGATACCTACTTTCGAGTACACTCTGTATTCTTTCATGAAAACCGCAATACGTGTTCAACATACACTTAAAAGCCCGCTGCGGCGGCCAGTTCTTTTCATCCACAGTAATAAAAGCGCGGCCACTTGTGCATTTTGAGAGGATGTAACTAAAGGGTGAGTAAAAAGGTGACAGTCGGATATTCGACCACGCCACGCCGAGTCAGAATTTAAATTAACCACTTCATATTCCGGTTCGCTCGCTGAAACATTTATATGACCGCAAAGCGGCAGCCTCGTATCATATAACGACGTAATAACGCGAATTTCTAACGCTTTGCTAATTATGCATGTGTGTAATGCATGCATACCTATCTATGTTGTGGGCGCTTCATTTGTAGGTATTTTATAGGGAGGTACTTGAATAGTTGGCCAGGTAGATTCTATACATTTTGTAATCGTATCTAAATGTTGATTGCAAATTTAATAAAATAACATTTGAAGTTTCAAAGATATAACTTCTAACTCTTCTCTTCTCTTCTTATAACTTATAACTTCTTGGTATAAGAAATTAAGTAGGTAAAGTTTTGAAACAGAAGTATTTTTCATTCTCAATTTTATTCCGCATATTCCGCATATGTGAATAACGGAGCCATATGAAAAAGAAAGTTACTTCCAATGCTGAAAAATGGGAATGGGTAGAAATGCGAACGTGAAGTACGAGTATGAATGCTCAAACCGTCGACCGAGGCCAGCTCAGCCGGTTTGTAAAAAAAAAAATTTTATACGTCGCGCTTTGTACCTACTTTATTTGCTATACCTATCGATAAAACGTGATGCTTCAATCACACGCATACAATTGTCATAAGTGGAACAGAAACAATGTTAAACGAACTTACAATCTGGTAGGTAGACTGTTTTGAGTTGCTATTACTGAAAATTCTTATTTTTGAACTACGAGTATAATCATTTGTTGAAATTAATTGTTAAAGTCTGCGGGTGATAAAGCCGAACTTTGTAACTTACGAATTGTTACTTTACTATTTAGAATCGCGTACAAATAGTATCTACTCAGTGAAATAAATAACGACGGATTAACTGTCATCAAACGAAATGGCTTGTTATGTAAGCGAGGACACGTTTTGGGTGCAAGTGGATTATAGTGGAATTTGCGGGATTATTGCATTTTATGCGTAACACGAACTGCAAACACAGACAAACCTGAAATTAACCAATTCGTTATTACTACCGCACATTTGTTCGTTCACATAATTATAGGACACCCTAATTCAGTGTGCAAAATCACCTGTTGAATACTAAATATGTAGAATACAGTAATGAGTAAGTGTATAAGTAGGTTTTCGTTTAGGCGATGTTTTACTCAGATAAAGATATATATGAAAAAAGTTTTAGTTCTTACTCAAACACACCATGTATATTGAAAAAATTGGAGAATCATTCATTAAATTATCATCCGGTGTGTTTGATGTAAGAACCAAAACGATTTTTTCAAAGGGTGATGTGCAATTTTGAATGGGCCCCGTCCCGGCCCGACCTGCAACAGTCTCGGGATGCATGTCATTAGGACCCAAAAAAGACAAAATACCTATTTTAGTAGCAAAATCAATGTGATTTTTTTTATGAAAAAAACCTTTCCTGAGCCAATTAAAGCAAGAATGTGTTCATTTTCAAACAAATTCCATACGATACGATTATGATTTTCCAAGAAAACCCCATACATATGGCGATCGTCGCCATAGCAAAAATACATCATGTTGCTAAGATCTATAAACTGGCACATGTTTCATCTCTGTTGGTGGGTGGGGACATTTTTGCCCATAGTCCTTTAAGAATGAAAATGATAATGTAATAAAATAAAGTCGAAAAGTATGAAAATGGCTCAACCATATTACTTGTACTCCGTTTCGCTATGCTGACTTGAGCTCAATTCCACCAACTAAAAGTAAAGTTAAATCCGAGATTAGTAAAAGCCAACAAACGAATTTCTAGGCCACTGTAGGTAGAACTACATCAAAGTGACGCATTTAGTCAAATCCTAATAAGTTTCTTAGAATTCGATTGACTACGCCACTTTGACATAGTTCCATAGTTAGAAATTCATTATTTGACTATTCAAACAATTTCGCCATTTAATTTCAGGTTTAAAATAACGCTCGAGTATTTCGTAATTAATTAAAGAACACTTTAGTCGGCTGATAGAATATTGTCCTGCACCCTTACTACGAATTAAGGTACCGTATTCGCTAGCGAGTCGAATGCTCTGTCCCTTGCAGACCTCGCAGTGTTCTTATAGAGAACGAGGGACAGAGCATTTGACTCACTAGCGAGTACGGTATTTGTAACTCATGGTACGGGTGCTGTTGCTCTATACAAGTCGTAGCGCGAAGTTCCGTCCAGGAACAAAAGCCTTCTGGAGCGACCGCTCTTTTCGAAGACGCCGTCGTCGCGACAAGACATCAAACAATTCACTTTGGAAATTGTTAATGAACTCGCTGAAGATAACCCAGTTTACATTTTCCCGGAAATAATATTAAACAATAGATAGGAATTTCTAAAGTTATGTTTAATTTACACTTAGCTTGAAAGGTGAAGCAGATACAAAAGTAAAAAGTATTTTCATTTAAATTCAAATCATTAGTGCTTGTTTTGTTTTAAATGTTTCCCCATGATAATAATGAATACTCCATTATAAATTCAAAACCGTAAATTTTCGTTGGAAATCAGACGTTATCAGTAAGTACTACCATTTTTTGTGTCAAAACATTTTTCTTTGTCGAGGCGCTACATATCATACTACCCTAAGCTGACCCCCGGTTGTTTCAAAACAAATGAATAACTCTTATCTTCTGTAAAATAAGAATCAGGTGTCCATTACTGCGTCCATCACCCTAGCGGCTTGTATCAATTAAACTAGTTTGTCCAAGTGAACGGGTAAGATGAAAAAATTGTCTGCGATCTAAGCTATCAGTCACCTTATATTTGAAGATCCAGGGGACGTGACTGTATTAGCACATATTATATTATAATAATCAGACCAGCGTTGGCTGGGACCGTTTCGGAACACTAGCACATGTCGTCTCATTTCCTTCATATATTTATTGTGTGTTTACTTACTTACTTTTGTACCGTGTAGCTACCACTTGGGTCAACTTCGAATAGTTTAAACTCTGTGTTAAACCAACAAGAACCGACTGTAGGGTGAAGTCACCAGTGTTCAGACAGAGACCAGTAGTCGGGTGGGAATTTTATATTTCGTACTCTTCCCACTCATACAAAGTATGGGGAGAGGCCGACTACAGGTCTCTGGCTGAATACTGGTGAGTTTACCCTACAAGGTACCAGTTAGGTCGGTGCGATAGCTCTTGAAAGGTGCTTTGGATTTTTACTTCTAGATGCAAGTCTAGCCTACTTTAGCCGAACCTGAAATACTTTTTAAGATCGCTTGCATTGGGGCTCTATTCTCTCTACTAGACAAAATCATATTGATAGTTTTAAAATTTAAAATACGAAAGTTTGTGTGTGTGTGTGTGTGTGTGTGTAGTTTGTTACTCCTTCGCACTGCAATGGCTGGACGGATTTGGATGAAATAACAAACACAGATAGCTTATACCCTGAATCACAGACCACTTACCCTATAGACTCCGCTTCGGAACAGTTTGTCTAGTATCTCATTAAGCCAAAATGGCGGGGCGCGGGGGGCGGAAAGTGCACCGTGATTGGCTAGTTCAAAGTCAACGAATAATCAAGTGTGCGCGTCGTGGTGCGCGCCAATAGAACCATGGCAACCAATTAGTGTTCTGTGAGCATAAGCATGGCTTACGGGGGCGCCTTTGTATGCGGAGTCTATAGGGTAAGTGGTCTGTGCCCTGAATTAACACATAGGCTACTTTTCATCCCGGAAATTTAAAAGTTAGTAAAAGAATAACTTTAAACGATAACTACGTGGACGAAGTCGCGGGAAGATGCTGTAAATCTAAAACGGAACCTAATTGCGTTAAAACATTATACTTATATACCACGACGTTTCGATCGTGTTGCATCGGTCTTGATCACAAACAGACTCTGCTCACATATTGTTTCTGACTATATCTATCTATTCCTTAGGCTTTTGATATTATTGTATTGTTAACGTTATGATCGCTCTTAATTACGCCCAGTCAAAAACAATACGATAGCATGTCAAAAGCAATAGGGTTTTACCGAGAAGAATTGAGCCCCTGAACTATGTACTAATAGCAAAAAGGTGGAACTATATGTGGCACTTCATTCCGGGTAACGCTTGGTCGTAAACATGTTGTAAAATTAACTAACACACGGGCGTTTCTGGTCTAAAAGTAAGAATAAGGTCAACGAGGATATTCTGAGAAAAACAAGGGTAGCAAATGACACACGTTGTAGACTCAGTTGGTTAGAGTTAAATCTTGTTTTTTTCCATTAGTATTGTACGGTATTTTATTGAGGAAATACGAGTAACTATGATTCATTTGTTACGGACAATGATGACATTTTATATGATGATTTTGCGCCTTTTCAAAGTGACCCATGCAACATGGAAAGGTCACACAAGCCTACAACAGCAAAACTGACTTTGCTTCGTCATGGAACACCACTTCACCCAAACTTAACGGGCCAAATTGTTTGACCTCAAAAACACAAAGTGACATCACTGAAAGTGGTAGTGATAGAGCCTTACCTGTTCGGATGGCTACCAAAACTCTACCCGCAAATCTGCCGCCAAGCAGCGACGATGGAAATGTTTGAGTTCCGGGATGGTGGTAAGGTAGCCATTGAACTAACTAAGGGCCAATAATTACATCCAACATAGTCCTTATGGCAGTACTTCACTTGCCAGTATTTGCCAAATACTGGTCTTGCACTTCTGACTTGTTACTGACTTCACCATCAGGGTTGGCAGCGCTATTTGCAAACTTGATTAAGATTCAACATTTTGACTTTATTTGTTTGATTTTACGATCCGGAATTAGAAAAAGACTTCCTTGATTAACTATATATGATCCTCAAAGCGCAGGTACCATCAGGAGGGCATGCAATCGTTTGCTAACCATATCAGCCGAAAGACGTCCACTGCTAGATATATAGGCGATCCCCAAGGATCAAGGAATCTTCCCCAGATTTTAATTCTATTACCTTTTCGATGCTATATAAAAACACAGTATTTATACCTACATGTAGTAAGTAAACAAAAATACGCGACAACGTCCTGCAAAGAGGACGTACTGGGGCCCGTTTCTCGAACACTGTTTCTTTTCAACAATATGATTTAAAAAGAGACTTCCACTTGTAATACAAGTGACAAGCGTTCGTGAAATGGGCCCCAGGTGTGGGAATAACCGATGTCGGAAAAATCAGTACAGTAATCTCCGTGTGCCGACCAATTATCGACTCCACGCGAATAAATAGAGTGACACAAACCTCCATATTAATAACAAGGCAGACATTATTTTTACCAGTGATTCGTTTACATGCTACACAATAACATGGAGTTAACCGTGAGTTGTTATTTATAACTTGATTATTTTATATTTCTTGCTATGTCTGTAAATAAAACTCCTCCGAGACTGGCTGGCTAACTGATAGACCAGGCAAATCTTAAACCGCTGAACATAGGGATTTGAAAGTGCGAAGAAATATTTCTTGGGTACCCTAGGGTCTCATTAAGAATTTTTTTTTCGAAAATAGTCCCCCGGCGGGAAGAATTAGGGAGAAAAACGGGTAACTAATTATACGTGTACGAAGTCCCGAGCGTCCTCTAGTCCTGTATTACACATACTTAAAAAACACATTGGTGTTTTTTTGTATTTGCTTTAGTTTATTCAAAGCGTATTAGAATAAAGTAATAAAGAAACGATTTTAAATAGGTACGTGGTCACAGTTAGCGCGTCCTTTATTAAAGAAGAAATGTCAAATCTTGTTGTTCTTCTTATCAACAACTATTTAGAATTTTTGTCTACACCCATATCATACTCGTCACTTTCCTGTAATATGTTCAGAAATGATAATTAAGCAAATGGCCTATATTAAGAAACCTGTATCCGTGGTTGTACTTTAATACTGGGTTTTGCACTGTTGGTTTTTGAGTCGCCTTTTATTCATCTTTTTCTTTCATATTTTTATTAAGGCTGTAGGTATATCAGTATTTCATGTAAATAAAATATTATTTTTAACTTCTGTCACTAAAATAAATAAGTTGTATTATATTAGTATTGCATATAGTATAATATCGTAAGTTTGCACAGCGCTCCGTGAGTCACCGAGGCGGTACTGGCTGAAAATCAGCGCTGTAGGTGTTTGACACCTACCAGCATAATGCCGAGTCAGTGTTCGATTCACTACCGCGAAGACAAACTCCGTGTTGTACTTGTTACATTGTTATTTTTTTCATTATTTATGTCTATTTGTGTGTGTTTCTGCGTAGTGAATAAATGTATTTCTTCTTCTGATTCTTCTTCTTCATGTTAACGTTAAAGTATTACATGCCATTAAAGTATCGATTTTCGATGTAGATCATCTTAATGTTCACATTAGAGTATGTCTGACCAATACCTTAATGTGAACCTTAAGATACAGGTACATTAATATACAGGGTAACTACAAATACAGGTTTCTCACATTTTGGAGAAAACTTATGATACTTATGCATGTAGATAAAGTTATGTACGCGACTATACACACGCCGTATGTGGCGTGGGATAAATGGCTTAAATACATACTTCGTATACGACTGAATTAAATGTTAAGTTAGTGAAACATAAAACTAAAAGTTGATGATGGTAGTTTAAAACTGTACCTGTACCTGCAGAATTCTTTTTTAATATGCAAGAGTTAATACTACCGATTCAGGATTCAATTTATAATAGTGTTTTTGCCTTTTATGTAAAAAAAACTGTTGCGTAGAAAATATTTTATGAAATAGGTCAAGTGGGGCTCTTTGCTTGCGCCAACGCGTACTTTTTTTAATTGTGAGTCCGCAACGCAGCTTTTGTAGAAACCCGACTGTGACTGTTTAGTTGTTTACATCTAGTCATTGATGACGACTGTGTAAATTTAAACCAGATTTAAATGAATAAAAGTGCTTTATCACCCTGTTAAGTTATAGTATTAAATAAATAATAAAAATAAGTTATTTTTATTGTACATTATTCAACCAACCAGATAATAATACTTTACAAACTTTTTGGAGTTCTGAAGTCAAATTAGGAAGCCTTATTAATATTTCACAGTGTCCGTCTAGTAAATTATTGAATAAACATTATGCGTTTGTCATAATAAACTTGAACTCTAAAACTGCCCAGTGGAGAATATGTTAAACAAATAACGAATTTAAAAGGAAAACTATACTACCATGACTTGATTTGTTCCTGAGATATAGGCGATTAAAGTGTTTAACTGTTGTTGTTTACTGACTAAAAATCATCACCAAACTACTTTATTTAGAAAATTTTTCAAACTTGTTAGTTTTTTTTGTGTTTGTATCAACGGCATCGGTGCCCTACACTGAGCATGATGCGACATCACTTTCCCGGTTTTATTGTTACGGAAATTATTCAGTAATGCCGTATTTTCGTACTCTTATTCTCTTCTGATACTATTAAAACGCTTACATTTTAGAAATACGTTGCGGTGGTCCTTCTCATAACACTATCTGAAATTACTGCGACAGCGGATATTAACGTCGAGAGGGCAACAGAATCAAACAAAGAAAATTTTCATCCATTAGAGAGTGAAGTACTAGACCAAAACAAGGGTGCAGAACCAACAAAGAATGCTCCGGCGCGAGTCAAGCGCCAGTACTACCCGGACCCCTACTACGGAAGAGGTATGTAATACTTATAACACTCAGTACCTCGAGCATTAACGCTTTCTTTCTATCGAGTAAATAACGTTAAAGTTATGTGAGCTAAAAACAATACGATAGATAACCCGGTAAACAATACGGTAGAGGCCCAGGCATAACAATATTTATTATGTACGATCACAAAAATTCTACATACATATTACTTTTCAGGCCCGTATTACCCAATACCCATACCGATATTTCTGGGCGGCGGATTTGGTGTAGGACCGGGTTTTGGACGAGGTTTCGGAGGTCGAGGCTTTGGGGGGAGAGGCTTTGGAGGTAGAGGTATTGGAGGAAGAGGTATTGGAGGAAGGGGTATTGGTGGAAGAGGAGGGATAGGGGGAGGGGGTCGCGGTGGTGGCAGAGGGTGAAATGATTTTAGGGTTCATATCGATTGGTGTACACATTTTTGCGCAGAATTGTACGCATTTTTTTTTTTTCATTAACGAACTATTATTGCCCACAGAATCAATAGGTTTAAAAAAAAAATATATTTGTAGGGTTCTGGAATAATTGTTATGATGTGCAACATTACGAGTACATTCTGCGCAAATATGGAGTAAAATAAGATGCATGTGATACATTTTATGTGACTGTGATTAGAAATATTTAGCAATTTATATAGAGTTTAATTTATTTACAGCCAACTATAAACGTATTTAAATTTAAAGTATTTGTAGTCGACTGTACCTTTTCCTTATTAACTTCCTTATAACATCAATGTTAAGGGGATTGTGAAGCGTCGTTAAAATCGCGTAACTGCACAAATTAAATAAAACAGCAACAGAATCCCATACAAATTTAGCTTCGAGCAATAACGTTAGAAACGTTAACCCCCCAAATCAAGTCCAATTTCCACGATTTTTGAACATGTTGTAGTTATTATAAAGAACTAGGTCTGTACGTTTATGATATTTGTTTTTTAAATTTGTTTCATCCTAAGAAACATTTTCTTGGAAACGAAAACGTACCGACATAGTTTTATGGAAATCATCTTCAGAATCCTCTTAAGTATTGAATTACATGTGACTGTATAAAACACATGAAAATGTATAGGATTGACTTAAGCTGCCGGACAGACGCGTCGAGAGCTTACATTCATTCCATACATTTGGACAGCTTTCGAAAAAGGATTTTTTTATGGCAAAGATAAAGGTACACACTCCTGATGGTAAGTGCCAAGTGGGATCTGAGATCATAGAGATTTAAATAATCATGACGACAATCTCAAAACTGCAATCCTGAGACTCCAAACGCGTTGCCAACCCTGAGGACTAAGAGGGAATACTCGACGCGCTGGTTTGTTCCAGAGTCAAGGATGTTATCTATGTATTTAAGCATTTATATAACGTTATCTAGTACCCATAGTATATACAAGCCTAGAGCTTAGTTAGTTTGGGACTAGCTCAATCACTGTGACAGAATTAGTAATAGTATTACAATACTGACAAAAAAACGAATTAAAACTGGGAGTGCAAAGTGTCAGAAAATTGCGGATAGTTGCTTGCGCAGCGACAAAATGCAGCGCTGTTTTTCAGCTAAAGCCCGAGAGACTAAACTATCACCGTGATTTTTGCTAGTAAAATTTATTCGGAATTACTGTCGTTTTAGCTTAATCACTATAAAAATAAACAAAATAGATACCAGGGTGTCAAAAATATTGTCCTAGTCCTAAACTAAGTTCTAGGCTTGTACAGTCAACGTCAAAAGTAAGTGATCAAAATCAACATTTCAAAATATCTATTGTCATGGCATCCCAAATATAACATGTTATATTAAAGTGCTAAATTAATTGATGTTTAATTAGTCAAAAGAAAGTGATCATAACAGCTGTGCAAAACAGAAGCCTGACATGACATTTCTATCAAAAGCGTCAAACGTGAATTGAATACCAAAATAACGACATTCCAACAATATCGGCAAAAGAAGGATTTATGGCAAATAATTCCAAGATGTAATAAAAACTTATTTTAAATCTTGGCGTAAGGGAGATTGCTATTTAGTCACTTCGCATGTTTTTCGACGAACATAACCGATATTAACCGAAGTACTCCGAGGTTGTCCCAAAACCAAGATTTTATAGTTAAAACTTTAATTCGAAATGTTCAACGATGACTTAAACTGTCATTGAGTTTTCAAAAATCAAAATAATGGTGATCACTTATTATGACACGTTATTGAGCTCATTTACTTTTGATCAACTACAATAGTCCGTAGCATTTGACTTAATGTATTGCATAGATAATTTTGGGACCCTATTTCATCAGTTTCTTTTGCTGTTGACTGTACTACGGGTACGGGTAGAGGAAAAGGGTGAACGTAACAGTAAATGAACAGTGCCAGCGAATGAACAAAGTAAGCATACTCGTATTTTCGCAAAATATAAACTCTGTAAATTTCTACAAAGCAAAGTATTTTTTTAGATTAGCAACGTTACTAGTAACATCATGGTAACATGGAATTCAACTCAGGTGCATTAGTTGCAAAATAACGGATACATAAAGTGAACGTGTCGCAGAAAAAATCTCCTTAAGGGTTCATTCACTGGTACATTTACCCTATATTCTTACATAGAAAACATTCAAGACTAAGAAACAATACTCGCGTTCATCACACAAATATCTGCCCTTCGCGGGATTTGAACCCTAAGCTAGCTTCGTAGGCAGGGTACTTCGTGTCTTGCGCATTTTGTTTTTAAAACACATTTTAGTAATAAATACCTGGCATTTCGAAGTGACTGGAACCGCTCCGGGAGTCCATCGCGGATTCCATAGACTCAGCATCATTGCCTGAATCATCTATAAAAAAAAGTTTTTTTAGAAGAAAACAAACGAAGACGAATCTGATTGTTTAGCAGTTTGATATAATACGGCAAATTGCTGAGTTATACATCTTCCCTGTGTTATTAGTCTTGTCACATGAAAATGCAATGTCATACAGCTAATTATTACGTCCAATTGATAAACAATCAATTTCCTTGACTATACATACTTTAACGACGCCGCTATCGTGTAACCTCAATTCAAAGATTGGCACATTATAACAATGGGAAAGTACCTACTATAGTTAATTAGTAGGTACTTAAATTATTTCAAGCAGTTTAAATATAAAGTAAATAAATTCTATGTTATGCTACAAAATTAAATACATATTGTTATTGAGAATGAAATTATATTTCTTCTTATGTTATTGAATACTTTCTTCATTATGTATCATAAAATATAATCTGCTTACACTTTTTAAAGAAAGAATTCGAGTTGTTTTATAAATAAGGGGGCTTATGAAATAAAGGGATGGGACACTAACCAGCGATTGTTACTGAGTTCACACTATACAAGTAACCACCGGTTATTGTAAAACTGTTTTAGAAGGATTAGAACACAATCTTACTAATATTATAAATGCGAAAGTTATTAGTTTGTTTGTTACTCCTTTACGATGAATGGCTGGACGGATTTGATTTGAAATTTGTATTGGAGATAGCTTATGCCCTGGATGCCGAAGAACGTAACTGGGGTGTTATTCTCTCAAAAACAATGGACGGGCGGACAACGAGAGAAATCGCAGCGGCGAGTTTAGGTAGTCCCGTCAGAGTGAACAAAACACATTTTAGCGCGTGTATTTTCAATTAAGCAGCCTTATACGTTCGATCCATCGGCAGAAACGATGCTGCTAAATTGAAAATGGAAACGCTAAAATATGTTTTGTTCGCACTGACGGTACTACTTAAACTAGCCGTTTGGACATTCACTCGTCCGTACGTCCGACCGTCGTTATTCAGAGAATCACTACCCTAAGCTATTGGTGAAAGTATGGCGCCTGCCTAACCAATGTTAATTGTTCGTGTTATTACAGTTGCACAGAGCATGGAACACAGTAGGTACCTGAAGATGAGTCATCCGCTAAATAGACAGAAATCGGCAATATGTAGTCTTTGGAGACTTGAAAGGCCTTATTCAGAGGCTCCTGTATTTTCGGGTAGTATTTGACCAGGTTGAAGAACGTCTGGCTCGGGATCACCAACAGATCGAGACTTCGGCTCGCGTAGATTGACACCTCAGAGCATGCTATTGGTTGCTGGAAACACACGTCTAAATTATATTTTTAATTCGACAAAAAGAGAGGTTTGACAAGTTTAAGGACTGTGGACTGCGGAAATATTCCAGAAGTTAATGGCATAACTCCTGAAATATATCCCCAGACTTTAGGTTCAGTTTTACGCAAAAATACTACGTCCCAAGACTTAGTTTCATCGCATGCTTGTAACAATCCATTGACGAGTTGTTTAAACGTTATTGTGCCAGTAGCTATTGCAGCGATGCAATGCAAAGATTTATAATCATATACCTACCTATAGAAATAAGGAAAATTGATAAACATATATTATTCTGTAATAAACTAAAAAAATATCTGTTGGAAAACTGTTTTTATAACTTAGATGAGTTTTTTGTTAGTAAATAAAAGCTAAGAAGATAGCTTTGTATAAGTAATATAATATAATTAAATACCTACAATAATACTGAGCTGCCAGCTAAAATTAGAATTAGGTTTTCATGTATTAAGTTTATTGCTGTGCCCTAACGGGGTTTATGCTGGATCATTGTACAATAATAACAGTTAAGAACTTGTAAAACCCATAAAATGCAAATAAATGAATTATGAATTATGAATGTATTACCAAAAGCATGCGGGCTATCGACAAATGAAACTGAGCCTTATAGTGTGTTTGTCTGTGGCATCGTATCTCCCAAACGGATGGACCGATTTGGAGGTTATTTTTAAAGGTTATTTTATCAGGATAGTTCTTAGCCAGGTTTCTTTGAAATTCGTTGGGCAGATTAAGCGATATGTTCTCAGTAAACGGGTTGCCATTGCATCGATGGCTTTTATCTTTAATCTTTAGCAGTTATAGGAATTTTAAGAATTAAAGTAGAAGGTAGTAGTAGGTAGTAATAAGAATTTTATTTGTTCATGAAATGAAGAAAACCGCGGTACGACTTACTATTAAAATAAATATAAAGTATGTTTTATACATCATATCACATCAATAACTCCAGAATCTAAAATATAGCTCTAGATGAAATATTTTCCGATTTATCAAAAATGTTATTTATTCGCAACACTGATTTATTTATTTGCTTTTCTTACCCCAGTAAAATTCCCAAACATGCCGCCCGGTCCCATGCAAGTAATCATTTCATTGTACGAACTCATAACGTCAACCTGCAAAAAATATGACCAAATACCATATTATATTTACGAAGCGGTTATACCAACGTATTCAGGGGGCCTATTACGGTTGTGTTCATCGATTTGGATAAACTTGGATAAAATATCTGTTTCTTTCTAGCCATTATGTAGGTGCGAGAGAGACGGATCATATGTCGAAATGTATAAATCGCGATAAAGGCGACCATAATACGGGGCTGGGGATAATAAATTGCGACCCGCCGTCGTCATTTCCTTACCTTACCCCGATAAATAATATATATATACTGTTGTACATCCTTGCATTGTATGACGGTCTCGTGCCTCAGGAAGTACATCTCGTGGAGGTGCTGAGTGATGACCCTGATGAAAGACCGCTCGACTTTGCCGAAAAGTGGCACTTCGCGTAATGTCTTCTCATACATAAATACTAGGGTATCCTCCATTAATGCCGAGTTCAGGCGCCGGCAGATTTGCTAAGAGACACCAAAAAAAAATGTTACTTTCAGATCCTGCGCCCTAAATGTTAAAACTAACATAACCAAACTTTTTAGATAAATATTGGATCAGTGATTTTTTAACAATTCTGTTGCTTTAAGTCAAGGGTTTGTGGACAATTTTGATAACTATTCACAAATATGTCGGATTATTTAATTTATTAGGGCTAAACATACTTATGTAGTAGTCATGTGAGCTGAAAAGAACACATGTGACATTAAATCACGTTATATATATTACTCCCGCCAACTAAATAAATAACAAATAAATTAACTCACGTCTCTTGACGAAGTGATTTGGATGTAATTGGAATATTCAATTCTTTCATTAAATAACTATTTTACTCCCAACCCACGTCTTTAATTATTGACCAATAGGTGTATCTACTTCCGAAAAGTTCTGATAAATATATTATAGGTACCTACTTAATTTTTTTTATAATCGTACCGTTTATTCTTAAAGTATTTATGTCTCTCACCTGAGGATTACTCCCATTAGTTCTCTTCCACAAATACTCGAAATACTTCAATGTCCTGGCGGTAAGCATGGGATCTACGTTTTCTTGGTACAGGAAATTTGCTAAATCCATTGTCTTTTCCTAAAATCGAGTTTTATCACCAAGTATAAATAGCTTATCTTGAAAACAATCAACCAATTTTAACATTCATGATAGCATCACTTGCATACTAACATACTCAGATAGGATATTATTTTAAACGAATCACTGTTAAATTCATTGCCGAGTCATTAACTGCAGAAGTTGTCCCGTCAGAGCTAGTAGAGCTAGTGTCCGACCGAAGTTTCGGTTTAAGTTTCGGTATTAGCCTAGATTCGGCCAAAAAACCGGTTTCAGCTGAATTGCAGCCACTACCTTCGCTAGATTTCGGACAGCGATCGGGCATGTTCGGTGGACGCTGTGGCGGTGCTGACGGAGTGTCATTTTGCCGCGTACAGTAATTTCCAGACTTGCTTGAAGTTACGTCAGTTGCATGTCTTGGTTATTTTTTTATGGTAATATTGACTTAATTTATTTTTCCCGCAAAACCTAGTTTAGGTCGGACTACTCAGGGGTGTGATTCTCTTAAAAAGGTGATCGGACGAACGAACGAGTGAATGTTGAATCACACCCCCAGAGCATTATTAACAAGTTAGCACATACATTTTTATTTGGTCGCAGGTCTCGACGAGGAAGAAGCTCGGCTAAAGCGATAAAAACGGTGCATCTGCCTTACGTCCCTACGAGTGCGCGGGGCAACTTAAGTCTACCGGTTAATACTTGGTAGACGAATAAAAAAATTGTTTATTTAAAAGAAGAACAAACGCCTCATATTTCTAAAAACTTACGGTGTGATCGAGCAAAGCGTGTCCCGCCGCCGAACGCGTCGACGCCACATATCCGCACATAAAAGCGAAGAACAGGAAACCGGTGATTTGCAATATCATAGCTATGATGGCGTCGATTTTGTTTGCCATAGGTATAGGGTTACAGGCATCTCCTGCAAATATTTTTACGGCATAAAGTAGGCAAACAAGTACATACAAAGGCCAATAGAAATTTGCAACACTCTGAAGACTGCAATGTGTTGCCAACTTTGAAGACTAAATGAAGGCCATTTTTTACATTGGTTACGAGTATAGTGGTAGTAAGGTTTTGGGCTGGTCTTGAGAGCTCTTTGTTAGCCATTAAATATAAGTGGACCATATGACATGAATTGACCTAAACTAAGCACTAGGCTTGTACTATGGGACTACTAACGATAATAATACTTATATGTATAGAGAAATACATACTTAAATACACGGAAAAAATCCAAGGCTCAGCAACAAGTACGTAGTAATCACAGAAATATTTGTCTACCACCGCTATACCAGCCAGTAGAAAAATAGTCTACTTGTTCAACAACACACGGAAAAAAAGTTTTTATCTTACCGATAAATATTTCAAGAGAACGGAAGAACGACGTTATATACTCCTGCGACGCGACTGGAAAGTTTTGAAACAGTTAACAAACAGAATGTGCTTCTCACTCGCTTTATGCATGAAATGCAACATCGCTGTTCAGAAACATTCGAACTGAACAAAACTGCTGTGAATTTAAAGATACGTGACATGACATGATTCCCAGTTTAAGTTATGTTTTAGAAATGGTTGTGAATCTTTATACAGAGTGACTTCTAATTGGTAATACTAAATATACTGTGGCTCGGTTGATGACGAATAGCGTATTACATTAACTCAGTTGTTTAAATTAGTCTTCGTTAAGTACCTATCGTTAGTTTTCTAATAAATAAACAATTCAAGTCCTTAAGTTTGGGTACCCTATATTTAATACCTGTCGTTCCTGTCACTGTGTCACTTATATCAATCTAATTTATACATAGTGGTAGGGTAACCGCATTAAGACAAAAAAGGGAAATCTTTTAACATAGAAATATTACTTTTAATTAAATTAGCAGCACGAGACTCAGGAGAGGGGTTTAGTTTAAGGAAGATGTGTGTAAAAAAATTACTTATTATTATCAATTTGAGGTCACTCAATACAAACCTTGATTACTTGTGATGATAGGGTTAAGGGGTAGGGTAATGTATTATGGCCAAAAAATTTCGTGTTCTAGCGGTTTTGGGGCAACCTACCAGCAGCGACCACGTGTTAACTTTGGCAAAACATGATTACCCTGTTTTGTCTCCTCGGTGTTAATTTTAAGCTTCATATTGTTTTGCATGTTAGTTTATAAGGTATTTGTAACTATGGGCCTTGTCGCCAAAAATAAAATTTTCTTTTTCTTATTAAACTGTCAAAGTTTTACGAGTAATGAACTAATGATATAGTTTGCTTTTTTAAATACAAGTGCTAGAAGTCATTTGCACCTTAGAGGTATGAAATTCCTCTGTTTGTATACTAGTAGTTGAACAATTACAACAAAAATAAAAATATATTGAAAAAAAAGTGTTTCTCGTATGTCTTATTATTTCGCAATTTTAAAAAAAAAATTAGTTATTCACCGTATTAACACACATGTCAACACAACACTTGTATATTCTATAAATAATCAACCCGCTATCTATTACAGTTCAAAAGGTACTCGAACGGACGGACGGACGGATAGCGTAGGCATATTAATAGGGTATTAATGGCCTCCTTTCGGGTACCGAACCTTAAGACACACACACACAAAACACACACGAGACAGTTTAAGATCATGTTTGAACAGACTTACTTTTCGATTCATATTTATTTCCATTGACCACCAGCGCTCGCGAGCAGTTAGCCATGATGATGTTAGTTAAAGGCGACAGATAAGGCGTGCAGTAGCTAATGAAAGTGAACGCAGTGGCGAAGTTCACAATCGTTAGCGCCAGGGGCAGGAACTTCAACAGTGTCACGGCCTGGTTGACCCGCATTATGTCACTTTCCCAATACGAAAGAGCCCCTATGATCCTCGTTATCTAAGTTTATAAGGAAATTTGTCATTATTAAACTCGGGTCTATATTAAAATCCTTAACCAAGTGTGTGTGAATTTTCATTTTCAATTTCCGCTCGAATTTTAGATCTTTTTTTCTTGTTATAATGCAACCCTAACCTAACCGCGGGTTTTTTTGGAAACCTTAAAAAAACTACAGTTTAGAATAAGCAATAATTCGGATTAACGATGCGTGGAAAAAGGTAATTAGAAATTCAAACAGCAACAGCGTCGTGGTCCGTGGTCCGTCACGCTACGTCATCGTGCTGAGAGGTACCCTTTTTGACAGTATTTGCTACTTGAAACTTTGTTATGCTGTATATTTGATATCTTTTCTTTTTGTGTAATATGTATCAATTATTGTCAATTAACCTATTTCTATTTCAAAGTGTCCTTTAAATAATTTTCATTATTTCCTCTGGTATGTAGCAGTTTGTAGGAAATTCGCTCTCCCAAGGGCAAGAGTTACTCAAGAGAAAACCAATAATAAAAAAGTAATACATTAAATATCATATGATTATAATCCAGAGCAGCAATAAAGCAAGAGGCCTCGAACTCTTTATAATATCAATATGCGAAATATTACAAATAAACTTACTTGTCCTATTTTATTTATTCTAAAAAAATCCATATTAGCTTGATTGTTAATGAGTTTGAACTGAAATAAAAAAAAAACGTTAATTCCAAATAAACCTGAAATGAAAAAATATTTTGTCTGTTCCTACTCACCAAATATTCAAAAGGGAATACACTAAATAAATCCAGTAGAAACCCATGTTTGGTGTATCGGGTGATAGTCAACAGAGGGTGGGTGATCAACAGGGATTTCTCGTTGTAATAACCCACATAAGCCATTATCATTATATCGATATACAGCACTACATCTATATAGCAGAACTTGATGTACAAGGAGTGAGCAACCTGCGAAAGTGGGAAACAAAAGTCAAACAAACAATGATTTTACAATACTTGTGTTACGACGGAAGAAGTATGTATTTTATTTTGAGGCTGCCGTTCTTGAATTTTCTCGAGAATCGAAAAGTTGGCGTGTTATTTTCCCGTGATATAAATTAAGATTGCGTAAAGGTAGCACGCTAACTTTTCCTTTTATAGCTGTTTATTAATATTTCTGTTAGGCTCACAATAATCTACACAACATGTGGGGCAAATACCAAAGGATTAGAGTTGTTGCCGGCGATGATGAAATATAAACCGATCAAATATTCGCTCTTGATTGGAATTCGCTGTCATTGCCGGGGACACGAAAAGCAATTATTTTTTAAAATTTTGGGTAAACTCACGATATATCCACACTAGTGATAGTGTTCGCACTGTTGTGTTCCGGTTTGAGGATAAGACAGCCGGTGAAATGACTAGCATAGAGGCATTCCACCTTAGTCCTCAGGGTTGGCAACGCATTTGCAGTCTTAGGATTGCATTGCAGTCTTGTGAATGCGAATGTCTATGGGTCACAGTTTCCACTTACCATTAGGTGGCCTGTGTGCTCGTTTGCCTTCTCTATGCCATAAAAAAAAAATAATGTAAGTACATAATGTATTTTTGTTAACTTGTATTTCTCAACAACTGACTGAGTAAACGTCAAACTAAACGTAATGGAACTTTTTTAAATATAAATATAAATAATGATGGTAAATTAGGTAGAGGCTAAAGCTTAATTTGGAATTGGGTCAATTCGTAAAAGTTGAGAAATCAGCCAAAGCAACGATATAATCCACGTGTATGAAAATGCGAAAATGTTTACTTACTGCTATATTGTAGGGTATGCAGAGCAGATAGTACACTGCCAGAATGCAACGGAGAAAGCACCAGAATTTCAAAAATATGCCGTGTGGCGTAATGCTTCCTGGTATGATCACGTACTTGAGAAATCTAAAGATATATTTTTTTATTGGCATATGTGTATACTACATGTTTCAACCATATAAGATACAGATAATAATCGTAAGTCAAGTCAAGTTATATATGAATATTTCTCCGAATTTTATGTTTTAACACCCTGTATACTGCCATTGTACTTATTTACACTTAATAAGAAAAAAGAGGTATCTTTATTAATAAACGAACGCTTCCCTCATAATGACCAATCGGTACTCTATGGTGAGCCTATTGAGTGTTGAGCATCGTTGAGCACTTAAACCTATAGATAGTTATGAGTGCACTCGTGGGTTCCCACGACGCGTGACTTTAGGGAACGGTACACGAGGAGGATATAAACACTCCTCAGTTGAGTCACGAAGCGAGTTTTTTATTATTGTAGCGTAAACACAGACTTCAAAATTAATAAAAGCACGTATACATACAGATTTTTTTATCGTTATTTACAATAAAGCAAAAATGAAGCAGCAACTATGATTATAAAGAATTAAATTAATATTTTTTTTGGTTTCAACAGAAAGCCTGTATAATAGCGGCGTAAATAAAAGCATTAGAGAAATGAAATCACTTCGGGCACAAAAGCAACTCTTTAAGCTCCTTACGTAATTGCGATTGCCACGGAGATAAAAAAATTAAAAAAGCGGTAACCTCACTTTAAGCGAGGAGGAAAATCCGCGGGCAGCGCGTGGCGGAAACGCCGGAGAAAACATGCCCGTCACAAAAACACCTCATTTTTCACGTAAATAATTTATTCTGTTTGTGAAAATAAAATCTGTCAAAATATTTATTGATCTTGAAAGCTTATTTTTCAAAGCGTCTAAAGCTAAGCCTAAGTGGATCTCGTGACCAGCCCAAGATCAAAATTTAAATGGGACCACCCCTGGGATATATACTTACCCTATACTTATGAAGAAAATATGAAAGAAAACATTAAAATCGACGGACCATTACCGAAAATGGAAATCGTGCACTATAGGTAAACATACATACCTTCACGCCTTTAACCCCAAAGGCAGAGCTACGGAATTACAATATAAATTAAAATAAAATAAGAATTGAGAACGTTCTTCCTCTTTTTAAAGTCGATTGACGATATATCAATCTATGATTTGCACGATTTGCCTATTATCAAAGCTTAATGCCAAGTTGAAAATATCACCAACTTCATCGACAACAAATAAACAACTACCATTAATATTCATAGACATTCTCTGAACCTTTTACAGAATTTCATGTCGCGGCATTTTTCGCGAAATACCCGCCATACTTCCTCAACTCTATTAATATTTACCTCATAATGCCTAACTTTTCGAAGGTCTGCGTGTAGTTAGCGCGCTCGTAGCGGCCGGTTAACACGACGAAACTTTCCTTTATCTCTTGCTGCAAGATAACCAAGTTCTTGTACGACATTCAACCAACTACAAGTATTAATTTGATGATCTCTTTACCGCTATCCGATTAGTTTTGGCGTCCATTCGCCCGGTCTGGGGTTTGGCGGTTTCGAATTCGGCTGCCATTTCTGAGACCTCTGAGTTTTCTAAGGCCTGGAAAAAACATTTAAAACGTGAATTTCACAGAGCTATGTAGGTCCTGTGAAGGTTCACTGCTTGTAGCATGCTGGCTGCATCTAATACATCAGTAATATTTAAACAGAAATGTTTTATAGAAAGGTATTAGTCGTATGATGTCCGCGTGAAGCCCTACAATGTGTAAAATGAAGTAAAAATAAAAGCAATAAAAATATTATGTACTTATCTGTTCAATGTGTTCATATTTGTAAAGACAAGCTTTTATTGCCGACTGTACTTTTTTTTGCACAGTCGTCATTAACTTGTCAAGACGATTCTAACAAGCCCTAATACGACGGGTTTATCATGTATAATTTAGGAGTTCCTATGGCCACCCTGGGTCTCCATCATCAAACCAGCGCGATGGTATTATATTATTGTGTTTTCATCACAACTAATGCCGTATGCAAATTTTCAGCTTCATCGGAAACCTGGAAGTGGGTCAAATTTAACTTGCAAGATTTGACCCTTACATACATAAATACATACATTGCAAGTTAAATAAAAGTTTTTAAAAGAAGACTCACGTACGTGAAAGTTCCCAGAGTCCACTAACGAGGGCTTTCCGTCGCAGGGTTTAATTTTCAAAT
The DNA here is from genome assembly GCA_963966035.1 of Acleris laterana. Classification (NCBI taxonomy): domain Eukaryota; kingdom Metazoa; phylum Arthropoda; class Insecta; order Lepidoptera; family Tortricidae; genus Acleris; species Acleris laterana. The sequence goes on along the minus strand of OZ014445.1, from coordinate 12,682,581 downwards.
ATTTCAACATTTACTCTATTAACCCTTTTTCACATACAAGCTTTTTTACAACAAATATATTAAGTAACAATTTCAACCTTAGTACATTGGTTTAGGGTTGAAATGTGATTGAATATCCGAGATGTGTTACTTGCTTTAAAATTAATTCCCGATATGTAAATAACTTGGATGTGTATTGTATTTTTTGCTAAAAAACAATTTAGATTGGCGCGAGTATAAAAATGGTAGGTAGGGTAAATACCCTACTGTCCCACAGCTGGGCCAGCACATGTGGGTTAGCATGATTTATAGGTAGGTATAATTTGATTCATTAGGAGTGTGGGGCGTGCAGTATGTCAAATTCCTCATTAAAATAGCAACTAACTTTACGAGTATTGCTTCAGCTAACGCAAAAATGTGTTTATCAAATGTGTGAAAATGTAACAATCATTAAAAAACTTTAAATTAAAGTTAAACCTTCATCAAATCTATTGTATAGTCCAGAATAATTAAGCATCCAAACATATAGACGTGGGTGGTGGCATTATTTTAAATACTTTTAGAAATATAATCTGTGGAAAAACACTAAAATGCCGACTTTTTACATAAAACTATTCCAGTTGTAAAAAATACGATAATAGCCAACATTCCTTACCAAAATATGCTAATCCACAAGGCAAAAGTTACAACAACAGTGTTTTCAACACATGCATCATTCGTTAGCGAGAGTAGTTAGCGAGCGGTTGAATCACCTTTATAATGGGCTGGCTGATGTCCGGGAATGCGCTCCAGCACTGCACCAGAGTGCTAAATTCCACGTGCAGCAATATGCAGTTAGTCGACGTCAAAACTGTGTATACCTGTAAAGTTAAATGCACTGCGGAAATGTGTGACGTAGTTTCCTAAAAGGACCGTCGTTTTAAAATTCATTATTTTGGGAATTAGTTTGTCGATTTTGGGTGGTTTTTATTAGTTTCGCAGTAGCTTAAAGATTCCCTGTAAGATCCCATAAAGGGATAAGTACTACTTTGTAAATACTATATGTGTTTCTGTCACTTTTTCATTATGTTATGATCTGTTTGTAAAATAAAGTGTTTACACACATAACAATCATACAATAAATACATTTAAATACACTTTTTAAAAGGCAAGTTATGTATAAAATATAAAGAGAGATTTATCCGACCGGGTTAGGTTAGACTAGGTAGAAGTTACCCAGCGACGAAAAAGTTTTTTTTTTTTATGGCATAGAGAAGACAAACAAGCACACAGGCCTCCTGATGGTAAGTGGAAACTGTGACCCATAGACATTCGCATTCACAAGACTGCAATGCAATCCTAAGACTGCAAATGCGTTGCCAACCCTGAGGACTAAGATGGAATGCCTCTATGCTAGTCATTTATTTATTCATTTAGTCTTTAAACGAAAAAGTCTCAGAAGGAAAAGTTGTACAGTCACCAGCAATAATAAAATAACCAACATTGAGATCAAAAATATCGGACATATTTTATTACTAGAGGCATAAGAGCGTGCCGGACTTTTGTTAGATACTATATTAATGCTGGTGCGTGTACCTACTAGCCTCCCTCGTAATGGAAGTGACTATACGCTGCCGATAAGCGAGTGAATTAATTAAGAGAATAATTTGACAGGCGGCGGATCGATGCTTGTTTGCCTCGGACGACGTATTAAAAATATGGGGATCCAATACTTACAAAATCGTTATCTTGTAATAATGGTTTTAGGGCCGTACTCAGGGTCAGCTAATAACGACTAAGTTATTCATTCGTGATGATTTTTCATATACAAACAGAAAAAGGAACAGGTTAAGATGCAAGACCTATTGCCGTTAAGCTACTTAAAGGATAATTGTTATTAAAGTTCGATACGAATCCCATAGTTGTGTTTTTACTTTTACGGTGACTATCTCAAGACTGCTAATGTGTTGTCAACGGTGTCAACCAAGAACTTAGACAGTTTTACCCCGCGCTGGAACAAATACCGTTGTTGCAACGGGCTTGTTTTAAGGTGGTAAGTATGTGTGGTAATTAAGATTATCAGCACTCACTTTAGGCAGCCCAAACAGCATCTCTAGGAGTCCGAATTGGCTTCCAGGCCCCACGGAAGACACTATTTTCCCCATGTGGTTCACAATGTTGCAGTGGCCCTAAAAGTTGCACTGTGATAAAATATACGTTCTATTACGGCTTAGCTACGACTTAGCGCGGCGGTGACGGTAGCTGATCAAATCACTAGGTATACATATATATCATCACATCATCATCAGTGGCATGCGTTTGTCTCTGTTATATTGTTATTTTTTCGCCAACAAACAGTCGCTGCCGCTGCCGCCGTCGCCAGACCGTTACGCTCAGTCCGATAACGCAAAAGTGTTGAGGGCCGCTGACGGAACTACCTTCTCGATGATATACATGTCCCGGCCAATGTCAGCGGCATGCTGCACGATCTCGTTGTCCGGTAGCACGATGTTGCGCGTGCTCGCTGCAACCGTTTGCAGAAAGTCTCGACTGCATTCCTAGTAACAAACTCATAATAAAATCATGTAAATAACGCGCGCAAAGACCTTAGCATATAGTTTGTCTTCTACTTTTAATATACACCTCATTTATGATTTTCAGAAGTATCATAGTTAGGTTGAGACTGCAAACTGGTCCTTGCAAACCTGTTACATGACTTTTCAATTTTTACTTTAACACTAGCCAAGTTCCAAAAATTGATTCATAGCTGTTTTTTTTTAAGCAAATTGTATGCAAAAGTAATGATAAAAAGAGTTACATAGACAGATTTCAAAAGCCAAGACAATGTGAAAGATCTGTTTATTTTTAGGTTATCTTCTAACAACGATAATGCAAGGAAACCAACCAATCTCAAAATAAGAGATCAGGAGAACAAATAAAGGCCACAGGGAAGCGTTAAAATTATGATAAACCATTAGACATGAACAGGGTACCTGAAATAGTGGGCAATTCAGCAACGTCTCTACAGTCTCGATGGACAACACCTCTTGCTGAATGCTGCTTGACATGTCTTTGAACAGCTCTTCAATAGACACAGCGTTGTTGTAATACCTGATGCAGTCATAATCCGTAGTTATCTATTACATTAGATTTTTTGTTATTTCCTTAACAAGGCTGAATTAAGGCTACACTAGCTGAACCATGAACAAAGATCAGGGTAGGGGTATTTGAAAGGTGGGCCGTTTTTGGGACAGAAAAACATTGATCGAAACAAAAAAAAACATCTGACATTTTTGAGATCCCAAGCCCGCCATAACCAACGGCATGCTTGCTGCAGCTTTATTGGCTAAGCTGTATAGTCAAGATAGAATCTAACCTAATGAGCATACGAACTTGACGTTAAATGGTTGTGACAACTTAACGCGTAACACATTAAGTAGCTTAGTAGATACCACATTTAGCAACAGGCATTCTATGCATAAAACTGTGGGACTCAGACATATTAAAGAAATCACAATCACAACGGATTACGTAAGCAAGCGATTTTTAACATTACTTGCATGAGTAGCCACCCGTTGTGATCTTTTGAATATGTATTATATGTTTATCGATCAGTTAGTTCCCGAGTTAAAGAATTGCTAATTCAAGTAAAGCAAATTATTTCGCTGAACCAAATACCCTGGATTTAGCTAACCATCTGCATAAATTACCTGGAGCAACTAAAGTTTGCCAATATACCTATTCTATTTAAGCCAAGCAATGAGGCTTATCAAGATCGATTGATGTCTGTAAATATACAAGCGGACTTTTAATCAGCAAATAACGGGAAAAAACATAAACATTCCAAGGTCCAATTACGAATTTATGAAAAGAATTCTGCTTACCATTGAACACAGAAAAACTTTCTTACTCGATCCTTGATTTTCCCGCTAACATGATTAACAGACAGGAAATAAAAAAGTTCTCGCATGGATTCCTGTTGAACAAAAAGTTAGTTTTATTTCACACAGTTTTGCTCATCAAATATGGAAACATGAGCACTTTGTTGATGGGTGTGTTTGTCCGTTATTAAAGAAATACTTCACGAAAATAACGTTTTATACTTTGTTGTAAATGTTTATAATAACGCATTGGATGTTACCAACCTTGAATCTTAAGCGCCTTTGAGTTGCTAACATGAAGATGCTGCAAATTTTCGCGATGTATAAAGAGTTAAGGTACGATCCCATAACAAATATTATGACCACCTGAAAGATCATTTGTCAAAATTTAGTTTCATGACTTTAGAACGTACCTACTAACTCACTAACTAGGGCTCTGACGACTAGGGCTCGAAGCTGCGTCAACCGGTGTTGTTTTGAAATCAACAAAGAAAGTAAGAAGAGGATAATTGACCGTCAATCTACCCGCAGATTCAGTTTTAGGTACCGAGATCATGATGATTGGTTTGCTAACAACATATTATTACAATGTTACGGAGACCCAAAGTTATAGCGAGGCAATAAAAGAGTATGGAAAATGTTAGAGTACTGTTTAGAGTAAAATTGGCATCAAAACGTTACATTCACGACTGCTTTATGGTAGGTATTTGCCGGTTTTCTACCACATCAAACTCTTGCCTGGACCATGATTTATTAAAAACTACTTGGTAAGCTCATTTAAAATAGTACAATTTTCTTACATATAATAAATCGTTAACACCCGGAGCTATGTCAGCTGTGCCAGCGCCCGTGAATGCTGAAGTTCCAAACAAGAGCATGGAGATCAACGGGTTCTCGTGCTTCGCGAAATTGGTCACAAACACCTTCGTCTCCCAGTACACGAGTTGGGTCATCCAGGAATTCTAGAAAAACAATCCAGACAGACTACAGAAGTGGCAGTATGAAAGGACCTCTGACAAATTCTTGGCAGGGAAAGGGATATTGTGACTACTATAGCTCTATCCTTTTACCTCAATAAATAGAAATTGAAAGGTTTTAATAGTTCATAATACGGCTCCAGTCAGAACTAACTTACTGATTAACAGTCATCGGCTTTCTTCTCGTTTCAAGGAAACGCGAATGATAGCGATAAAGTAGAAAATACTTAAAATTTTGTTTAAAATAAATGCGGCAGACCACATAGTATAATTATTTATAATGGATATCATTAGAATAACAGTTTGTGACTGATAGAAATTACACATATTCTGGACATTTAAATAATAATATGTTATCTTCACAAAACAACACAAATGAAATGTAATAAGTATAGATAGTTTGACTCTATTACAGTTCGTGAGAAACTTACTTCTTTGCATAGCTTCCTTGGACACGAGATCAAGTACAAGAAGCATCCAGACCAGTAGCTGAATATAGTAACCAGGAAAAAGAACTTCAGCAAGCACAATACCTGAAAGTATTAAAAGTCTCTTGGAGATAGTACCTGATATATTACGTGGAGGAAGTGTTATTTGTATGTAAAGATAGGTACGTATAAAACTCTTACTAACTGGCTGAGAGACAACGCACAATCTAAGCCGCTGGACCTAGAGACTATAAATTTGGAGCAAATATTCCTTGTGTACATATAATGTATTAAGGGTGCACTATGAAATGTGCGTAGAAGGTCGCGGTCTTCCGTCCATTGATAGGGTCTACTAAGGGGTTAAGTGGACTTTTTGTACATTGAAATCAATTAATGTAGTAGAGTGGGCTTTAATGTATACTTGAATCCATTTGGAGTCGTTTACACTTTTTAATACCCTGGGATCAATGAATGAACTCTGTTGCACTCTTAATTACATTTCGATCCATCAATAGATCTTAGTACATACACCACTATATATATGAGTATCCAATTATAGATTGTATTCATTAGACATAGTGTACTAAAACCCATTGTTGGATCCCGGTATATAAACATCCATCCATTCAGGGATCTTTGTAGACTTCATAGTATATTTAAAAAATGTAAACCAATCCAAACGGATTTAAGTCTAAGTACATTAAAGTCCACTCTACTCCATTAATGGATGTGAAAATAAAAAAAGTCAATTTGACCCCTTTAATGGATCCTATCAATGGAGTGGTAAATAAATGATTAATAATATAACAGTTTTAAATTGCTATAGTACCTTAGGGTTGCTCTTAAAGTTTCTTTGCCACTCTGCGATATAATCCCAAATGTGCCACACTTGAAGGATGGGGAACAGAGAAGCGATTTGGCCAGCTGCCGTCTCCCCGTACGGGTCCAGGGTGTCAGTGAATATGTACCCGGGGAAAACGGACAGTATGTCCATGTAGAAACCGATGGTAGACATTTTTTCTTCGGCTATCTCTCTAACGGTGACTTTGGCGATGTTCTAAAATTTAACATTTTATGTATTTAGGTACGTTACTATTTTTAATTGTCGGTTTCCCGCTCTATTTATTACCTTATTTTACGTAATTACATTGACCCATCCTCGCAATAATGTATGCTTTGTGCATTGTAATCCTACTATATTAATTATAAATGTGTTTGTTTGTTACTCCTTTACGCTCCAGCGGTTTTGGATATACAATTACCTGTCCTGTATGACTAAACTTTCAGAAGTATCGATTTATAAATGCGTTAATTATTATCGCTGTGCAAAAACATATATTAATGACTAGCTTCTGCCAGGGACTTCGTCCAAGTAGATTTTGAATATCGTTATTCCCTCGGGACCTTTAAAATTTTCCGGGGTCAAAAATTTGCCTACGTGTTAATTCAATTCAACAGTGGTCAGCAGAGTACTGCTACTGTGTGAACGCACAAAACAGTATTGTTCTGTCTCAGCATGTACGTTCACACAGCTACTCTGCTGTCCACTGTTCAGCCTCACTGTTCAGCCTCCGTGTGAAACCAGCATTATAACGACTGATATAACGTGAAACCCATATATTTCCATCAGCGTGAGAACGTGATTACAAGTATGTATACAACAATTGATCAGATAATCAGATCAATTAATAGGATAGGATGATAAAACGCCTGGGAATCACCAATTATTCAAATTTAACATTACCTTTTTTCCAGATGTATTTACTTACCTTATCAACAATAGCAGTTGTAATTTGCACGTAGATGTTGATCACCAAGCCAGTGAGGATGACTATGTTCAGTACCTTCTCGAAGTCAGTCTGCCCCACGTTGATGATGTAGGCGTAAGGGACAAAGATGCACACGTACAGTACCATGCAGAAATGCGCTGCCTGGAGCAAGCGGGTCTGAAATAAACGTGGCAGCTTTCAACCAAATTGTACCATGATATGAGAGCGTTTGTATGAAAAGCATAAGCGTGTAGAGTTGGAAGAACCGATATACAAACCCACATATCTACTACTACTCCCAAGGTCACAATCATGGTAGACATTGGTATCATATCAAAACACATTTTCGTTGGTAACGTTGCCTTATATTTTTGCCTCGTTACAAATGAGCCTACACGTACGAGCATATGCTTAGTGTGTTATGCGCTTATTCTTGTCAAAAGCGCTCTTAGATTTACTCCATATTATAGACGTACACGTACAAGAGTCATTTTGTGGCTAATTAACCTAAGAAATATTGTCAATTTTAAATTTAAATATTTGAATACTTTCACTCACAAAGTCAGTATCAGGCTCCAAAATCCAAGGAAAGTTTGCCCTGATGCAGATCTTAGGGGCGTCTATGGTCGTCACTTTTGGAGACACTTGGTACAGATCCAGATACTTTTCTGTAAACTTTGGCCGGCGGATATTGTTTTCATCTATAAAAAAAGTTACACATACACAGGCAAATGTTTGGTTCATTGATACATAAAGTATTTAAAGTAAGATAAAGTACAAGCTAATAGTATTAGTGGTTTTGTATGGATTTTTACTACTCGTAATAGTATGGGCTTGTACTTTATTATATTATGCACTAGGCCCTTGGTTGTTAGTGTTGTTACTGCTCGCCGCCGCGCAATGTCGTGGCCAGATCATGACAAAGGGATTACGATCACTATTTGAAGTAAAAGTTGCCTGAAAAGCATACGTTTCTTACATATTAAATAGAACTTAATGGTAGAGCAGGATTTAAGTAGTGGGAGCAGGATTAAAAAGGAAATTAAAAGGCTTACAATCGGCCAGTGGTGTATCTGGGTCTCTATTCTTGGAAATATTAACGGTTATCCAGTGTGATAGCGTTAGGTAATCGAAAGCTATTATGAAGCTGGGAGTACCGTACTGAATAGGTAGTAACTCAAAGCAAATTCTATACCTTTGTAATACAAATACGAGTCATCGACAAACGTCGGGTCTTCATCCTGTATTCCGGCTAAGTGGTTTTTAAGCACTTTCATCGGCCGATAACGGGTCCTAATTAGTCTCGAATCGGATTTGTCGTACGCCTCGATTGCTTTCTGGAAAACGAAACAAAACCTTTCACGGTTTAAAGAGCCCCATTTTCTTTATTAGTTGACGTCATCAAGTCTCACACTAAGCCTTGCCGTTTCTTAATAGAATAAGTTTTATGCTTTTTTTCTTCTAGGAAAGGTTAAAGGTAATGACGCTTAATTAATAAATATTAATAAGAATAATAAATTGAAATATCTACAATACTTTTCAGATTTAATAAAGGAGAAAATATTTTATTGCCTACCTTTCGATTTCTGTTTCATCTAAAGTTTGAGTGTTAAATTATTAAAATAAAAACTAACTTGTCTCTTCCGTGCCTTCTTGAGTCGGGTCTCGATCTTCTCCCGCACCTGGTCCAGCAACAGGGGCTGCTCGCCCAGCGCGCGCATGAAGTCCGTGCGCTGCAGCACCTGCCCCAACCTTACACTCATCAGCACTTCCAAGGATTACTCCATGTAGGTCGGTTCAATTATAAGATTTAGAAACGTCAAACGTTAAACGCCTATTCTCGTTAGACAAGAATCCTATTTGACGTATCTGGTATGATATCGGTATCTACCTATTGCCAAGCACCTTAAGCTACGCTTTGGCTAACTTCAGAGCTACATACATATAAGTGGCAAGGGTTTATCCATTTCATAGAATGTTTTACTTCGCGATATGTAATTCGATGGAGTGACGCTTTGGACCAAATGCTTTGGTGATTCAAGGGGATCCCAAGTGGCAAGAATTACGGTGTCTTAAGAAATAAATTAAATCGAGGTCACTAAGAAACCAGTAAAATTGTTAATGCAGAATAGTGTGTCCTGAAGTTTATTATTTATTTATTTAAACTGTATTGCACAATAAAAGAAAAGTACAAATGGCGGACTTCATGCCTTAAGGCATTCTCAACCAATCAACCAACTGGCCAAACAGAAACCAGATAATGGTTGTTGCTTAAACATAAATTATAGTTCTATAATTCTATATTACAATACAATAACATACATAATAAAATACAATAAGTTAAGTTGTGGAGTTATTGCCAAATGCAACATGATCAACGGTTGTATTATTGAATTTGATTTTGTCAATATAAAAGTCTATACCTACAATATGTAGCGTTTATTATGATCAAAGGACTTCCTTTGTTTACTTGAAAACGCCATAGAAATTAGAAATGTATCGTAAAACCAATCGCCCTATATTATAAGCTGCAGCTGTGCTATGTCCGTATTATATTAGATATATACAATCATCTCATAAGCTCAACGCAAAAAGTACTTTCAAAATAGCATTATTAAATCTGCGGTATTAAATTGGCAATCGTTAACAAGCGCGACGCCATTCATTGTCATAACGCTCCGGACAGCTGAAAAATCGTTGTTGCCACACTTTTTATTTCACTTTCCACGCTAATGTGCAAATGAGAGGGATACCACTCAGCCATTACTCATTCCCCTGTCGAGTTTATATTATAATAAGCCTATAATTTCTCATCATGCTAATTAAATTGCTGTTATAACCCACATCATTAATTTGATTACGTTTCACAAAATACTATTAAGCTTTATAGTATTGCTTGCTATAGCTCGTCCAATTTGCAATTAGCATAACACCGTTCATTAACCCAATCGAATAACAATCTAATCAGAATAACTAGATAAGCCGAGGGATAGGAAGTTTAAAAAATAAGTGCATTACCGCAATTCTGTATAGAGCAATACAAATTTAAACGTCATTGGTTGTGTTTTTTTAAGTAAGTGTATCTATTAATTTGTGTACGAATTTCATACGTGTGCACGTCATTGACATAAAAACTGCTAATCGTTAAGAAGTTAGTGATACTGATGTATGTTTAATGATGAAAGGCAAACAAACAGACAGTCTGATTGTTACATAAAAGTTCCGTAAGACACATACACTTAATGTCGGATTTTTAAACCCACAGAAAAAATGTATACAAAGTTACGTCACTGTCAAAGTGACATTTCAGGGGATCTCAAAGTTTGGGCCAGTAAGATATATAATATTAAGTTGAGATGTAATTGAAATTAAAATCGCATAAATGAGTCACAGTAGGAAAGCGATTACGACGGGAGCACGAATGGTGAAGCGAAGCGAGTGAAGTAACGTCTCAAATCTTTCAAGCAGCCGTCAACTTGTTAACACTGGTGTATCGAGTCAATGATACCAGTGGAATAAATGAATTATGCGTAAAAAAAAGGCTTTTGCGTTTTAAATTAACACAACAAAGAGTTTATATCAAAATGAAGTTTTCCATCAACTAATTAAATTCTTTAATCTTAATTACAATATACAGTTTTTTATTAGAAAGTCGATTTCTTATAATTGTGGAAAGTAAAAATATTTTCAATAGGTACTGCAAATGTTTTTCGTTTACGGCAACACCTTTGTTTACATTTTATCTGTGGGAATAAAAATCAGACGTTAGAAAAAATCACAACCGGTTACTCACGTAAATAATGGTAGATGGTCGGTACTCCTGAGTTGGAAAATGGTTTGCCATTCTTCATTGGCAAGTATGGACCGGACGTGACTTTAACTTAGTGGCGTAATTAGTGTTATGTGCAACCAGTGCTGTGCAACGTTCGAGAAAAATTATAATAAAGAAAACGGGGGTAGTTTCTCGCCGGTCACGGCGCTCGCACCGAGCAGCCGGGCGAACAGAGCGCTAGACAGAGGGCCTTCGCTACCTCGTCACCGGTAGATCACGTGACTTTTCGTATTGCGTGAACTACCAGTGACAGTGAGTGACGCGATTGGTTTAAAACGAAACAAATAGAAACGCTAGTTAGCGTAATGCATCTTGGCAAGGGCCTCTGCAGTGTATGTCGATCTGCGGCCGCGTCGGCTTATGATTAGGGGTTTCAAACGAGCCCGAAACATGTCGAGCGTGTTTCGACATTATTTACGTGGATTGTGATCTCTTTAATAGGTCAAGAAAGTTTCTGTAGGACTCGGATAAGGGTATATTTTTCGAAACGATTTTGTCTTTGATACGTAAGAAACGATTTGTTTCGATTTTGTTCTAACGGATCGTGAAAAACGTTTTTTTATCAAGATCAAAAGTTTAATCGTTTTAAATTAAAAATAATTTTAACAATTTTAACAGTTTTTTCCATTTGAAGCGTTTTCTGTACGAAGCTACGAACGAATATTACGAATAATTTCATTCTTGTCGCCGCACGCATGGTGCGGTTCTTCGGTTTTCGTTTTCGTTCCGAACAAAATATTGTTTAAAGAACCGTTCGAAACGTTTTAAAAACTTTAATATAGATTACGTTTCTGAGCCCTGATTTTCTGTTTCTGGATACTTTGGATGTGTTGAACAATTAACTTGCCTGCAATTCCACGTACGTAGCGGCCGTCACCGTTACCTTCGCCGGGATGGAGTAGAACAAACTCAACTCTCCAAGAACCTAGCAAAACAACAAGAGATTTTAAATTTTGGTTATCAGCTGTATTTGTGGTGGTAGGACCTTGTTCAGGGTTCGTCCGGATCGCTACTACTACTATCGTACTCGTATATAATAATTAGCAGGGGACAATGTCACACCTATTTACCTAGTTCCAAACTAAGCTCTAGGCTTATACAAATATAGTTATACTTAAGTACGTAGAAAACATCCATGCCTCAGGAACACATATTCGCACTCATCACACTAATATCTGCCCTTACCGGGATTTGAACCCTGGACCGCACGCTTCGTAGGCAGGGTCACTACCAACTAGGCTAACGCGTCGTCCTCCTCCGTTATCCTTTAACCTTCCACCAAGTAAAAGTGTTCGTAATGTTGTTCTCCGGTGTTTGGATATGACCACCGGTGAAATTACTAGCAAAGAAGCGTTCCATCTTAGTCTTTAGAGATGGCAACTTATTTGGAGTCTTAGGATTGCAGTCTGCAGATTGTAGTCGTGAGGATTTAAATGGCTCATGTCGTGTTAAGTTGAAATAATTGAATAATTTTTGTCCTATTAGTTCAAATAATTGAACTTCTAGTTGAACTTAGTGGAATAGGAATTTGTGTACCTTCACTTTGCCATTAAAAAAAAATCTTCTTAGCAATTATTTAGTAATAAGTAAGACCCACCTAATAGAAAACCGTAAATCTTACACAAGCTCCCATTCCCATTATACTTCAATTAGAATAAAACATTTACTGCACTGTAACATAGCAACTATCGATGGCTATTTTTTATTAAACTATAGTTTTTTTTTTTTACATATCAACGAGAATACTTGGTGGAAGTGAGGATATTATGTCATTTCAAGTCCCGAGGTGTAAGTAACAAATCCACACGTGTATCAAACGAAGTTTTTTTAATATTTGCGAAATCATTACAATGAAACAAATATAAAACAAAGTCATTTATTGTGTTGTAAAATTCAAGTACCTAAGGATAATTAAACCGAAAACAAACAAACGAAAGAACTTACAAAATTACTTAAAACTACACTAATCCAACAAACTGCTACCAGTGGGCATTGTTCCTAAAATGCTGGCAGCATTGCCACGTTGAATGGCAATGCTTAATCTTTGTGCCAAGTACAGGCCAGCATTTTTGTCACGGGATGCGTTGATCAGGCGCTTTGACAAATCTTTAAAAATACGGTGTGCTCCTGGTCCCCACGGTCCTAAAGTTTCGACCCCAAAAGGCTCAAATATGTAACTTCTATCAAGTTGACTATAAAACTGTATCTTATTTTAAAAAGACAACTTTACTTTCCATCATTCATAGTTTGATAAAAAAACACAGCATTTGAACAATTAAGGGTAAAAAATGGGAAAAGAAAAATTCAACTTTCCGCACAATACCTATGCAGCTACAAAAATGAAAAAGCACTACCTAGTTGGAAAAATCCAACTTTCCGCATATCAAAAAATAATTTGCGGTACATGTAAACTCTCGAAAAATAATAACATTGCGCAACTGTCCAAAACGTAAAAGCATTTATCTTTAAAGAAACATTGGGATTCGCGATAGCAAGATACATAATAACATTTTTACCATTTTTATTTTTAACAGCTAAAAGCGAGCTCATATAATATTTTTTTCATTTTTTAACCCCTAGGGAACCTCGCTGGGGGCGGGGGCTCGGCCGGTGGATCACGGATGAGTTTTTTATACAAATTTACAATTTGTAATTGTGGAAACCCCCGAGAGAGAATGCGTGATTATTCAGATGTATCTGCGGTTGATTGATTTTTAATAAATCCTCGTGAAGCTTTTGATATCCATAATCATATGCAAATTAAATATTTTTAGCAGTAAAATGGTTGATTTTGTAATAGAGGAATGAAAGAAAGCGGTGTAAATTTTGGTTCGTATCTTCCGAAAACTACTAACATCACATGAGGTAATAGTAATACCTATAAATACGGTGATAAAAAGAAACTGCGCGATTCTTAAATAATTGTAACATCTTATACAAACATGTGTTTACAGAATTATTAAGAAGTTTTTAAAGTTGTTGGTGATTATGTAGCTCGGCCTACCCCACTCTGGGAACGAGGACGTGACGATATGTATGTATGTATGTATTTTGTACCATACAAATAAAAAATTAGACTCCGGAGACTCCTGAGTGGTGGTATTTGGCCCCAACAGCCACAAGGTGCTGACACAGGATACTTTCAGAGGAGGATGATGTATGGACCCTAGCCTAGGAACCAATAGCAATGAGGAGTATTTTCTCGAACAGGAATTTCTAAATTCTACAACTTTATGGCGGCAAATAACAAGAGTCACAAACAAAATGTACGGTCTGTGAGTAGGTACTTAGAGGGTGCTCCGTGTTTTTACTTCTCTCTCACTTGCTTTTAATAAGAGCGTATGAGAGCGAGTCAGAGACAAGTACAAACCCGAAGCACCTTCTATAAGAGCTATCGCACTGTAGCTATGTTTAAATTTCCGCATTTATGTGACGATAACGTTTAAAACACAAAAAATGTGTGCCTACCCGCCAAAGTGCCATAGTACCTATCCGCCTATCCGGTGATATACCTCTTCAATTTGCCTAGCCTCCTTTATCTATACCAGCAAATTTAAATAGGAGTCTATGCTTACAGTCCCTTCCTTAAAAGCTATCATGGGACTCTCGTTGTCTTCGTCCGAGAGCATCTCGATGACTCCTCGCTTGACGCAGATCATGCCGTTCTTCACCACACCCTGGCTCCAGATGTGCTGCCCTGCCAGGAATATCTCATGCCGCATGTGCAGCGAAATCTGACGCAAAAACGATTCCTCTGCGAAGCATAGCCACTATTTAATCTATTTATCTTCTAATATGAAATGGAGTTCGTTGGTAAGAGTATCACTATGCACGGCAGGTTTTTTTAAAATATGTTCGTAATAGTCCGAATAACGTTTTCAGGAAAAAAAAAGGCAGTTGCGTTTCGGACTCGAGTCCTGACGTTTCCGCACCTACGTCGTATTTGTGTATTTGAGTGATGGCCAACACCTTTTGCACTATAATAGTCTAAGTATTCTAAACGCTGCACGATTATACATAAGGTTACTTTTACAGTTAAAATTACTAAAAATATCCGGTTAAATATTTAAGTAACCACTTATTCTTTTCTTTGCTGCAAATAAGTTCCATTATGTATCGCTAAAATAAATGTGTCGAATAATACATCACCCTGTATTCTGCTGTCTTACCTGTTTCTCGAAACAGCAGCGTATGATGAAAATGTGCCACATTGATGTCGAAAATAAGCTCCATCTGCAGAGTGAGGGGCAGCTTCTGAAGGTGGTCAGAAGTCAAGACGCCGTCTTTCATCTTCCAGAGTTTCAGTTTATACCTCTCCGCCTGATCGGCCAACCATGCTGGAGCTCCAGAAACTTTCAAGTAGTTTAACATGTGGTGGTACTGCAATCGGTACTTTTATATATTTCTTCCCCTTGTTTCCTAAACCTATCTCGGTACTAAAGTTTTTCAAACCCTTTGTTGATCGAAGTTCAAACCTTGTGATTCTATACGAGTATATAGGGTGAACCAAATTAAACAAAGTACACTCAATATTGAAGGTACCAAATTTTACTCAAAGTAAACACCTTTTCTTTTAAATATTTTAAAAATAACTGCAAAAGCCAACTTAAGCTAGATTTCTCCTCCTTTAGTTGATTTGATATCTAGCTCACGACTTTTATTAAGTCTGTGAATGCGGTTATTTGTAAAGATAAGAAAAAGTTAAATTGAGTAAGAGTTAGGTATTCAATATTTAGGGTATATATATCACTCCAAGGGACATTGTTTTGTTCCGGTACGTCAGAAAATATTACAATGTACAAAAACTAATGTCTAATAAATTGTTCAAGCAAGATCCATCAAAATAGGTCACTATGTATACAAATGTGTAAGTACAGTGGCCTATTTTCATTGCCCTTGAGGTTATTTAGTATTACTCACATCATCTACGAACGTCAAGCGCCGGCTGCTCGTGACGACCAGTTCCCAAGTCAAGAGCCCGATGAACCGGTACCGCATGAAGATGAACCCGATCATCATTATGGCTGACGTCAGCCACAGCTCTTGGGAATACTAAGCAGAAATAGTTATTTGCACAACAACAGAACAATGTTGGTTTTTGCTGCGAGTGTTGATTTTGAATCCCGAGTAAGCGAAGGATTAAATAATAGAATCACGGGCGTAGTGAGTGATCCTAGGTTAGAATACTGAGCGCAGCGAGGGATTCAAAGACACAAGATGCAAATTACTTTGGTCTCGTGTCGCACATGCAACTTTTTACCTCAGCAGCGAGAACCTAACTAAAGGTAAAGAAATAGAACGGTAAAATTAACCCACATGCTTTTTACCCACCCATTTATATTGACCCAGCACTATTTTCGTAATGCTCAATAAATTAAATGTTCATTTTGTCTTACGTTCGCAGCAAAAACGAATTTCGCTCACTTTATACAGAAAAACCTGCCTTTTTGAGGTGTTGAGACGAAAATGTTATTTTTACCCTAAAACCATAAAGGTTGTCACTACAATTGTACTAATACAGGACGCAACACGCTTTGAGGCCCTAGTGAAAAATTGAATATGTCTTCTGAGTTTGGAATAAAAAGAGAATAAGTGTAGTATAGTCTCTATTTGATTCATACTCTTTTGTACCACAAGCTTAGTCGACTTACATCCTTAAACCAGTGCCACAAAGATCATGGGCACTGGAGCTCAGAATATAATATAACAGTACAAATACCTACAGAAGGCGAGCTTCCTAACAACAACGACATTAGAGGTAAGATAGGATGAACATGTGACTAGCTACTCTGTGCTTCTCTTTCTATCACTGTATCTATTTGCATACAGCACATTTAATATAATAATTAGAGTTGACTACATCAAGCTTAATTATGTAACTTGAGAACGATAATCGTAAAATATGTAGTAACTACTATAGTCCGTTCGCGTTAAGAATGCATTAAATGGCCTGTGTGATCGTTTGTCTACTCTATGCCAGAAAAAAAAACTAAAAGATTCAGCTTAATGAATAAACATAAACCTAATTTTGAGCGACTTGATTTTTTAGAGGGCGTGTCTAGGCCGGTGGACAGCGATGATTTAATTTACTACTGCTAGAAAATAAAAATCATTTGTTCCTTGATAAGAGATGAAAAATAGCTTCATAGGCCTTTTCAGTATGATCTAAACGATCGGTCCTAGGGCAAATATTTTTTCCACTAAAACACCCTGTATAATATTTTTACGTTGCAGGACATTCTAAGTTCATCCTTTTTTATCAAAATCCGCTTAGCCGGTTTTATGCCGGCTGTGTTTGCATTGCATTCGTTGTAATAATATCTCGAATTGCATTTCCTCCCGCTCGTTAATTCTCAATCGCAGATTTTCTCTAGAGTACTCTTTACATTTTTCCCGGAGCATACATGAATAGGTCAAAGTATGTAAATTGTATATGCAAAGTAGGCAATAGAGTTGTGTTAGTTTTACAAATGCCTGAAGACTCGATCGCAAGGCTTTCTAAAAAGGTTGTTACTTAAATAAGTATTGCAAATTATGTAAACAAAATATCACTTGTTATTAAATTTAGGATCAAGACATTGTGCAATTGGAAAAAACGCTATCTTGAATAAATTAGGTACTTGTGCAAATTTTACTCCGTACTCAATATGTTTACTCGTATTTGCTACTTGCCCGATACTCATGCACATACTGTGGGGCCAGACTAGTACAAAATCAGAGAATATGTAATGGTTTGACATAAGCTTTCTTAGATCTACAGATTTTTACAGTTAGCTTTCGGGGAATGCATATTTTCAAGGTCTAATGATAATTTTAGAAATAATTTTGAGTACTTACGACGGGGAATGCATCTCCAAAAATGACGTTAAAGTATCGACACGAACAGTAGTACCAGCATGCTAAGTAACTGCGCAATAAAGGAAAACGGTCAGTTTAGTCGTGATTATCCCAACACCGGAAAAAACAATTGTGTGCAACAGAAAAAAATGCAGACAGCTTCACTTGAACCTATTGTTTTACCTCTTGAATCAACACATCTCACTCATTATTAATTAAAGTACCTGGGAAATTTAAACTGATTTTCGACCCACAAAAAACTGAGCCCTTTTCACCTCTCGTTCTACAGGATTCAATAATACAGTTTCATCCGCACTCAGAGACATATTAGAGACTGTTAACTCGTTCCTTTTTTAAACTAGTGTATGAAATTTCGTCACTAAAAAACGACTTAATCGTCATTAACTGACTCCGAGTGCAGCTGTTAGTTGTTATACTTGTTGAATCTCAGTTTTTCAGAGCCGACGTGTGGCGGGTAGCCGAGTGGCTCGCCTGCGGCCGGGTCACGTACGGGCTGCTTGTGCATGTTGTACCAGAGGCAGGTGCTGCAGTGCAGGAACAGCACCACGAAAGTGATGTGCTCAACGAACATCAGGAACCGACGGGATTTGTGCATCTATTACAGTTAAAACAATGCGATCAAATAACATTCAACAATTTTCATATTGACAATAAGTTGTGTGTCGGTGGTTTAGGGTGTCAATAATATAAATATGTAATAATATGTACCATATAAATATACGTACAACGAACTACCATATTCTAAAATGGATCACCATGTCTTGATAGTATTGAATTTAATGATGTTGTATAAAACAATACTACTAACAAATTGATTGATGTGCTGACTGAACAGAATCAGCCTGTAGATGCGGCCAATGCACAGCCACCGACCAATCCAAACCAGCGTCTGCAGGTTTCTCTGACCTTGGACTAAAACGAAACGACGAATCATGAGTTAAGTAGGTACATTACTGACATTTTGAGACTACCTATACGGAAAGAATCTTAGTCTCTACATTGGACAACAATTAATCCTTAATAACTAACTTTTGCCCGCGACGTCATCTGTATAGAAAACTATTATCACTATTCCCTCTGAATCTATCCTATTTCAAGGGATAAAAGTATCTCAGCCCTTTCCCAAGGTTCATCGATACCAAAGCTGCTCAACTTTTTTTTATTGTCGTGCCAAACAGACGCCCATGCCATTTTAGTGGGATTATGGAATCGGCTACCGACTGGCATTAGGCAATCACAAACGGTAGACTCCCTAAAAGGCAAATTAAAGAAGTTCTGGCTTGACTCTATCTCCTAAATATCAATTATCCTCTAGATACGTAAAATGTAGTTTATGTATGTATATTTAACTATTAATATGTATATTTCTATATCTATTTATGTAGGATTCAAGTAAGGATAATTAATCAGAAAACAAACAAACGAAAGAACTTACAAAAACACTTAAAACTACACTAATCTAACAAACCGCTACCAGTGGGCATTGTTCCTAAAATGCTGGCAGCATTGCCACGTTGAATGGCAATGCTTAATCTTTGTGCCAAGTACAGACCAGCATTTTTGTCACGTGATGCGTCGATATTTATATTTATTCATGTAGGTATTTGAATGTAGTTTTATTTTAAATTTAATTATATAAGTTTTATTGGTCTTCTTCTTGTACACTTGTTTACTCGTTGCACAACCGTTCACTCATCTCAATCTCTCAAGGGTTAGCTGGAAGAGATCCCTTAAAGGGATAAGTTCGCCTTTGTACATATTTCTATATTAATTGTATTGTTATGGTTTTTCTTTTGTACAATAAAGTGTTTACATACATAAATACATGAACATACATGAACTGAATTATAGGACAGCGGAAACACCCTTGAGTATAAATTTAATTCATCAAAATATTCAAGGTTTTTCCAGCAAAGAACTAGAAATAGGGTTATTCTTAGACAATGAAAACGTACAAATTATGTGTATTACTGAACATTGGCTTCGACAAGACCAATTAATTTTTGATTTTATAAATTTTGAATTAGTTAGTTATTTTGCTAGAAAATGTGCCATTCATGGTGGCTCTTTAATAATAGTTAAAAGTACTCTTAAATCCAAAGAAAGAAAGGATATTGTTAAGCTATCAATAGAAAGGATTGTAGAAATTTCTTGCGTCGAACTAGACATTTATATAATAATATGTGTTTACAGGCCACCATTGGCTGATTTTAGCACATTTGAATCTACTATGGAACATGTGTTAAAGTTAGCATGTAGTGGCCTGAAGCATGTTGTAGTTTGTGGAGATTTTAATATTAACTTACTCGAAAAGTCAAATAGTACTACTAGGTTACTTAGTTTATTTAAATCTTTTAATTTAGGTAATCTGTTCTTCGAACCCACACGGATAGGTATTAGTAGTGCAACCTGCTTAGATAATATTTTTTGTAATTGCGAATGTTTGGATAAAGAAATATTTACAGATGTAGTGCAAAATGATTTTCCTTCGGGAAAACTCGGATCTCAATCGGAATACGATGGCACCCGAACTGTCAATCAATGATTGTATTAAATGAGTGACGTTTTCATGTCCATTAAAATGGAACTTTATTGTTTAGTGTCAAATGACAAAGTGACAAATGACAGCATTTGTCAAATGACAAAGTGACAAATGACAGCATTTGTCATTTGACACTAAACAATAAAGTTCCATTTTAATGGACATGAAAACGTCACTCATTTAATACAATCATTGATTGACAGTTCGGGTGCCATCGTATTCCGATTGAGATCCGAGTTTTCCCGAAGGAAAATCATTTTGCACTACATCTGTAATTGTTTTAATTCGGACCATAGTGGTCAGAGGGCATCTTTTGTAAATGATTTTTATCAAAAACCTCAGACAATAACATACCGACCTTTAACTAGTAATCGTTTGGAATTATTCAAAAATAAAGTTCGGAGTAATATCTCAGTGTTACCTTTGTTACATAATGAATGTAATAGTATTTATAAAGACTTGTTTGGCTTAATTCTGCATCAATTTAATAACAATTTTAAAATTAAAACTATTTCTGGGTCGAAAACCAAGTTTAGTGAATGGGCTACTGCAGGCATTCATAAAAGTAGAAATAGACTTTATGACCTATATAAAGAGAGGGAGGACAATAAGAACGCTGACTTCCTAAATTATGTTAAGAATTATTCGAGGACCTTTAAGCAAGTTTGTTTAACTGCTAAGGCAAATTTTCTTAGCCTTAAACTCAAATCATCTGATAATAAAGTAAAAACCGTATGGAATATTATAAATAGAGAAACGGGAAAATCAAAAACTCGCGATAATAAAATCACCCTAAACACAGGTGACAAACTAATCACGTCAAATAAAGACGTGGCCATAGCATTTGAAGATTATTTTTCCAACATAGCCATAAATACTACGAAATATCTTAAATCATCCGCGGTTAAAGCTCAATCATTACTTTGCACTAATGTCAGTAAATGTAATATAAACTTTGAATTCAGCCCGGTAAGTTCAGTTTCAATAGTCAAGGTATTTAAATCGCTTAGTTTAAAAAAGACCGAGGATTTGTGGGGCACATCAGTTAAAGTACTCTTTCATATCATAGATGTAATTGCACCCCATCTAGCATTAATTTATAATAATTGCATATCGGAGGGGATCTTTCCAGATCTCATGAAAAATAGTAAAGTCATACCTCTTTTAAAATCGGGCGAGATGAGTGATTTAACAAACTTCCGTCCCATTTCCATACTACCAGTATTAAGTAAAGTCTTTGAGAAGTTAATGTTAAATGATATGTTAGGTCACTTCAATAGAAATAAACTGCTTAACAGTAACCAGTTCGGCTTCACCAGAGGACGATCCACTATTGATGCGGCTTCTGTGCTCATTAAATATATATATAACAGTTGGGAGAAATCTTGCGATGCAGTAGGAATATTTTGTGATCTTTCTAAAGCTTTTGATTGCGTGGATCATACGACCCTTATTTTAAAATTAGAACATTATGGATTGGCCAATAAAGCTTTAAGTCTTATGTCTTCTTATCTACGTGATAGAACTCAAACAGTTGTTGTAAACAAAACTCAATCTGTTGGAGCTACAGTGAAAATAGGTGTGCCACAAGGCTCTATTTTAGGTCCCTTTTTATTTTTGGTGTATATAAATGACTTGCCACCAACAGTAGATAAACTTTGTGATATTGTACTTTTCGCTGACGATACTTCACTAATTTTCAAGGTAGAAAGACAAACTGTAGACTACAGTAGGATAAACGCCACCCTAGTTAAAGTACTTAATTGGTTTACTTCCAACAATTTGCTACTAAATGCTAAGAAAACTAAATGTGTTAGATTCTCTTTGCCTAACGTTAAACCGGTAGATTCTAGAATTTTTCTAAATGACGAGTGTTTGCAAATGGTAGATAAGGCAGTTTTTCTAGGCATAACAATAGATAAAAATTTGCAATGGAGTCCCCATATAGCGGTACTGGCAGGTAAACTAAGCTCGGCAGCTTACGCCGTTAGGAAAATTAGACAATTAACCAATGTTGAGACAGCTCGCTTAGTTTATTATAGTTATTTCCATAGTGTCATGTCGTACGGTATTTTGGTTTGGGGTAAGGCTGCTGACATTCAAACTATATTTGTTTTACAAAAACGGGCCATTCGTTCTATTTACAACTTAAATTCCCGTGACTCCTTAAGAGAACTTTTTAAAGAAATTAATATCTTAACTGTAGCGTCTCAATTTATTTATGAAAATATTATTTATGTTATTAAGAATTTAGATTCTTTCACCAAGAATTCTGATGTACATAATTTAAATACTAGAAATAAAAATAAAATCGCTATTCGTAAATTCCGCGTCCGTAAAGTATATAAATCATTTGTTGGTCAATGCATTCATTTCTATAATAAATTACCTGACGTAGTTTTAAAGTTACCCTTTCCAGCACTTAAAAATTACTTGAAAAAGTCGTTAATGTCTAAAGCGTATTATAGGGTCGAGGACTATCTAACAGACAAAAATGCATGGTCTAAACCCGAAGCATAGTCATTAATAATTTGATCAATTGCAAAAGCTTTATCTTGTCTAGGGGACACCGTTGATGTAGGAAAACATATCGAAACTTTTATGTGGTCATCTTGCACCGTGTTATAAGTTATAAACATTATGAGTAGGTGGGTTTTAGTTTTTTTTCTTGTTTTTTATTTCTCCTTTTTCTTCCTTTATCTCTCACGTAAGATTTTTTGGCATGTTTTCCTGCTGATCTACTTATGTTATTGGATATTATATTGAATTTAATATTTATTGCTTTATATAATGCTAGATTAAGTAGTACCATTGTAATTAATATGTTTAAAAAATGACTGACTGCTGAGTTTCTTGCGGCGTTTCTTCTCAGCAGTGTCTCTTGCGAAGCGCTGGTAGATTCTTGACGTGTAAAAGTGCCAGAACGGCCTACTTACTGAATAAATGTCTTTTATCTTTTTTTTTATCTTTTTTACATACATACAATCAGCTACCGCGCGAAACTATGTCGGATTCTATACCAAATTTTATTAAAATAGTAGTTATAGTAGTTTATTTGAGAAAATGAAGAAACAACTGATTAAATATAAAATTATATAAATGGACAAATTTCAACAACGCTGTATAGCAATGATACACCATCGAAATATAATATGATACACATCTAAAACCTACCAGCGATTCCCAAGGATTCTTTAGTCGGGTTGGGAATCGCTGGTAGGTTTTAGATGTGTATCATATTATATTTCGATGGTGTATCATTGCTAAGACTTCATTTAAATACAAATATTTAATGGTAAATTGGTTCGTTTGGTTGTTTACATATTTGCCAATTGAATTGGCACAAACTATAGGTCAATTTATGTAAAATCGTCCTCTTATAATTATCAAATAATGAATACGACTTACATATCAACACAAATGGAAACAGACTGATGGCGTCGTATACAATCAAGAGAATGTTTCTTCTGTAGATCCGCACGTGCACGCGGAGCAGGGTCCAGAACGTGTGCAGAACATACACGAGCAGGTCCACCAGGTACACCAGGTCGCACACCGTGGTGTCCAGATAGACGCTAGGCGTATCCAGGTAGTAGGCCAGCAGGAGGTGGACGATGTACTGGTAGACTATGGTCAGCTGGACGAAACACTGAAAAAAAAGTAAACTTTGTTTATTTCTTCTTCTTCTTCTTAGCCGTTCTCTACCATATTGGTGTAGGCCTCCTTCAGATTGCGCCATCTAACTCTGTCTTGCGCCACCTCCATTCAGTTCGTCCCTGCAGTTTTCTTGACGTCGTCCTTCCATCGCATCTGTGGTCTCCCTCTAGGCCTCTTTTCTCCCCAGGGCCTCCATTCTAAGACCGCTTTGCCCCACGAGCCATGTTTACGGGCTATGTGTCCCGCCCACTGCCACTTCAGAGATGCTATTCGTTGAACGACGTCGGTGACCTTACTTTGTTCTCTGAGCCAGGTGTTGGTCTTACGGTCTCTCAGCGTAGTTCCCACGAGCTTCCTCTCTACTTTCCTCTGAGCGACTTGTATTTTATTGATACTCTCTCTTGTGAGGACCCAGGTTTCCGCTCCATAGGTAAGTACTGGTAAAATGCATTGGTCAAACAACCTGGCTTTCTGTTCCGCTGTAATGTTCATTTTCTCTACTCAAAGTCTACTTTTGCGTAGGCGGCCCACATGAGACGTATGCGTCTATTTATCTCGTTCACTTGATTTTCCTTTCCCATCCTTATTTCCTGACCCAGATAAACGTACTTCTCTACCTTTTCAATGGTGGTTTGGTTTACTTTAATTGTAACATGTGTGGTGTCATTAGACATAACTTTTGTTTTGTTGTTTTGTTTTTTGTTGTTTATTTATTTAAACTTATTTTCACAGAATTCAATAAAGTACAAGTGACGGACTTAATGTCTGACGGCATTGTCTACCAGTCAACCAGTAGGCGAAACAGAAAATAAAGCAAAGGACGGTGCAAAGAAAAATAGCATTTAAAAAAAGTTATTTCAATAAAATATTTACAAAAGTAAGAGTGTACCTAAGTAAGTAGGTAAGTATATAAGTTTCCAATTTATACCATGTTTTCTTTAATTTTTGTGTTTCTAGGTCAATTGGACGTACTTTTGCAAACGGGAACCTACCCACAAAGATTTTGCAAACTGGAACCAACCCACAGTATTCAGCTTGACAGTTGACATTTTATTGCCAAATCTTTGTGGGTTCGTTCCCGTTTGCAAAAGTACGTCCAATTATAAAAAGTGATAACGATACCCAGCCAAAAGCTATTAAGAAGCCGAGAATACTGTACACGTTCACAGTTTTATTAAACGCATGAGTGAACATATTTTGGATGCACAAAAATATACTCAAACTCAATGTGGAATGGGTTTCCTGTCATCTTAAATTCAGTCGGACAGCCATTTGTCGAGCTTCTTTACTGTTATTGTTGGTACCATCTGGCCACATATTCTCCTAAAGAAACCCAACCTTTCTTTTAGAAATTACTTGGCCGAATTTATATTGTTTATGCGCTCTCTCTGGCCATTACAGCACTTTGCGTGTGAATTATTTGGCAACACTCGGCAGCCCATTAGGGGATTTATAGACTTGCCCTAGCTGGTAGCTAGCTCGGCTAGCTATATAATGCACATACGGAGGTCATAAAATTTCCTAGTTAAATAAATGGGCGATTTGCCCGAAAATATAACTACCTACTGTTTATTAATCAAACTCACTTCATCGCATCGAAACTACGAGTATTTTTCTGTAGAGAACGCAAAGAAAACAGAATTAAAAATATGAAGGGAATATATGAAAAACATAAAAATGTAGGAAATCTTAAGGTAGGAGCATACAAACATCATATACTTACTACTATAATTGAAGTAGTAGCTTCATTTTCGAACGTGAATTACCCTCCCAAAACGACATTTATGCGACAAAACCACCGACGCATTATATATGCTAACGGCCTAAAACCGGCCAAAATGTTAAAAGCCTGTTTCGTTTGTAGGTTCTATGTAACCATAGTCACAGGTAAGCTGGTCGAATATGATAGATAGGGGATCAAGGCAGGGCTGTGACGTCACAGGCGATCAGCCTACCTCATGCAAAGAGACTATGCTATATTGCGCATTGTTGCACTGCACTGCACAATTGGAATGCATATTAAGAGAGAATTATGCGGTATGCGGCGATAAGTGGTTACACCTAAACGGTGGCTCTGAAGTGCATCGTTAGGAATTTGTAATCTATAGCATCGTTTGGCTACCTTAGTTAATGGATGCATGTTAATTGTGTTCCTCTACTGTGCTTGTATTTATCTTTGTTTATTTAATGCGGAGGTTTTTTGTAATTAATTAGTCATTTCTCGATGAAGGAAAAATAAACAGACAAAACCATTATACATCTACGGAAAGGAAACGTTGCTTGTGAAGTCCCTCTGAACCGTCGTGGAGACGAGGTCTATAATAAAATATTTAAATCTGATCCGGTCGCTAAAGTTCACAAAAATTAAGTTTTGTATTAGGCAATCAAATACGAAATCATTAGATTCTAAAATCGACTCCTAGGTGGCCTAGATTGTCTCATCCCGAGCGCTCCATAAAATACCCATGTCCAGAACTTTTTTTGTTTACCAGCGGGCCTAAATAGTACGGTTGCGTTTACCGCGTGACAAAATCTGGATAAAGCATCTATCACTGTCATGCTGATATAAGTGTCAGAAAGTGACGGCTGTTTAATCAACATTCCCGAATACGTTGCTAGTCTGGAGAGGCGAGGAGTTTGTCGTTTGAATATCCCTTGATAATTAATTAATTAGTCTATAACGATAGAGACGCGTGGAGCCACAAGTGAAATAAATAAATATCGCAGGATAATCTCGCACTGATTGACCTAGTCCCAAACTAACCTCTAAGCTTGTAGAACGAGTAGGTACTATTGGTATAAAAAAAAATACCAATAGTATTATTATACTAGACAACGATAAACTTATACAGAGAAATACATACTTAAATATACAAAAAACATCCAAGTCTCGGGCACAAATACTAGCGCTCATCACCCTAATATCAAAAATTCAAAATTCAAAATTCAAAATATTTATTCAGTAAATGAGGGCTCTTTTACACGTCACGATCATTGCGGAAAAGAAGCGCCGCAAGAAACTCGAGCAGAAGGTCATTTTTTCAATCATAAAAACATAATAGTACTTAAAACTAAGTTACATTAAGTAAAGTAAGTTACATTAGGTAATAATCAGCCCTTACCGTAAAACGGGGTGAGTAGGGACACAACCTAAAATGAAGCATATGTTACTATTTATAAGACTGAAATTATTTCCAATAGACGTAACGTTATTGTCCATTTAATACTCATTCCTATTTGTAACAAGTTATGACTTATTTTAGGTTGTGTCCCTACTTACCCCTTAATCCCTACTCACTCACCCCGTTTTACGGTACTGGGACTTGAACTCGGGACCAATAGCTTCGTCGGCATAGCACTACCAATTAGACTTACTTATCGTCATAACTAAGTGAGAAAATATAAGCTGCACCAGCAGCTCTCGTCAAGTTAAGAAGCGAAGTCATCGAATTTGGTTGCGTAATAAAATATCACAGAGTTTTAACAGAGTTACACTGCGAAGTTCCTTAATATCCCTACAGAAAGTAGTCTATTCTGAACTGATCCAACATTGATGGCACTGAACGAGTTAATCCGTTTTCCATTATGATGCCGTGGCCCGCACGATGCCGGTTTCTGATGAACGCCCGTCCCGGATATCCTATTCGCCCAATAGCCAATTACTTTGTAAATCATGCACCTAATCCGTATATGGCTTGATTAGTTCGTACATAATGCGTTAAGCATGAAGTTGATTAAATGCGTTTCGATCGCTCCTGTTCGGAAATGGAAGGTTTAAATGGAGGATTTACAAACTGAAATATGATGAAGATATTTTAAACTTTTGAATTGAAAATTCAGGATTGCGGTTTTTTTTATTGGTCCTGTTTTATGAAAACGATTGATTAAATAACACTTTGATTAACGTTTGAAGACCCAGAAAAAAGTTTATGGATAACGTTTGTTTACAGTACTATAGCTAGGTACTTACTTAATATTTTTACATTAGAATAATAACGGTCAAATTCCACAAGTTTCTTTTAGTAACGGAGATAATAAAATATTTATCTAAATCTTCTTAATTGTTAATTACTTGAACAACATAAAAATATTATTATAAATTTGACTCTTATCTTATTAAACTTCATTTAAGACGGCATTCTTGAATTCCGCCTCTTCCATACAATTTCACCGAGAATCATTTTACTCAATGGAGACGGTGAACAGTAAGCACAGACCAAAGTAACGTACAAACAAACACTCCTCATATTTTATATTAGCTTTTGCCCGTGACTCCATCCGCGCCGAAGTCGTTCTTCCGGATATAAATTACCCAATGTCCTTTCCCAAGGTGTAAACTATCTTCATAGCTAGTTTTATCAAAATTGGTCCTACTGTTTAGTCGCAAAAGCGTAAAAACGACCAGCCAAAGTTACTTTCATATTTTGCGGGTGGTAGGACCTTGTGCAGGGTCCGTCCGGATCGCTACCACCGTCTTATCCATTAACCTACCGCCAAATAGCAGTGTTCGCATTGTTGTGTTCCGGTTTGGGCATAAGACAGCCGGTGAAATGACTAGCATAGAGGCATTCCATCTTAGTCCTCAGGGTTGGCAACGCATTGCTCTTAGGATTGCATTGCAATCTTGTGAATGCCAATGTCTAAGGGTCACAGTTCCCACTTACCATCAGGCGGCCTGTGTGCTCGTCTGTCTTCTCTATGCCATAAAAAAAAAAAAATTAAAAAAAAAAAAACTAGGTATCTACTGCGTGCGACTCCGTCCGCGTAAGAGTAGTTTAAAATCCCTATTCCCTAGGGAGGTGTCCTATTGCAGACTATAATCTATCTCATGTGCCAAATTTCATCTAGATCCATTCAGTTGTTCTGGCGTGATTGAGTAACACGCATCCAAACTTTCACATTTATAATATTACTCGCTGTCTGCACCCGGCACCGCCCGGGTGTAATTTTTTTTTCATACAAAACTTATTGAGTATACTTTACGACTTATTGTCATACATACCAAATATATACCTATGTAAAAAAAAACATTAAAATCGATCGAGCCATTTCGGAGGAGTTCGACCACAAACACCGACACGTGAGATTTTTATAATAGACTAGCGGCCCTCGCTTTGCTTTGGTTTATAAGAGTTTTCTGTAACACCCGTACATAAAAAAAAAATATTATGCTTAAACACCTTCCTCTTGACTCTATCTATTAGAAAAACCGCATCAAAATCCATTGCGTAGTTTTAAAGATCAAAGCATACATAGGGACAGACAGACAGACAGGGAAGCGACTTTGTCTTAAACTATGTAGTGATGAAGAAGTAAGATTAGTAAGATTGGTATGGATACTATCCAGTATTGTATTACAATAGCTTAGTACCTACGGTTAATACATAAGTGATAACAAGGTTGAAGTTGTAATGTAGAACCCCACCTGCCACCACATGTTCCATGGCGCCATGACGACGGACATCGTGACCTTGGACAGGCGCCCCTCGAATAACCTCTGGCCCCGCAGCCCATGGACGTCCCCCCTTACTTTCTCCCGCGAGCGAATATGGTCACGGAACGAAATATTTGTTTTCCTAGATCTGGAACAAGACAAGGAGAAACCTAAAGCGCGCGGCCTGAAGCAAATAAGTAGACACTTTATGCACTGAACAATCTACCACAGTCCTTAGCTATTACTTTGTCCGTGGTTGTATAGAAGATATCTGGGTAGTGATTCTCTCAAAAACAACGGACGGCCGGACGAACGAGCGAAATCGCTGCGGCGAGTTTAAGTAGACCCGTCAGAGCGAACAAAACACATTTTAGCGCGTGCACTTTCAACTAAGCAGCCTTTTACGTTCGATCCATATCGGCAGAAACCGTGCTGCTAAATTGAAAATGCACGCGCTAGTATATTTTTGGTTCGCACTGACGGGACTACTTAAACTCGCCGCTTGGACATTCACTCGTCCGACCGTCCGACCGTCATTGTTCAGAGAATCACTACCCTGGTAAGACCGCCTGTTGTATGCCTATAATTATTCAATAAAAAGCTTGAACGATGAAGCGTGACAATCTTTGTTCCTCCAGCAATCTCTGTGCAAAAAATCACGTCGTCCGTTGCTGTGTGGAAGAAGGACAAACACACTTCCGCTTAATATGGGATTGTGATTATATATTTACCCGAGAGTCCCTATGGACGGTTCACTAATGCTCTGGATCATTTTCGTTGTTAATATGTTACTTATTTCATGAACTTTTAAATGATAATTAACTTATTCAACAAATTAATTCATGACCATCTAGTACTTAAAAAAATAGAAATTATGTCATCTGGGAAAACTGGTCAAGCGCGAGTTGGACCCGCGCACCGAGGTTCCGTAGCGCCGCAAATTAGGTATTATTATATTCCGATTTGAATTCGATTTCGAATCGAATCAGCGCCAGCCCAACTCAGACTTTACAATTTTTTGCATTTGTTATTTTTCTTCAAAGTTTGTACTATACTTAATCATATTAATCATAGGTGCCAAATTTGACACAGCAAAATTAAAATACTTTGCAATAAATCTATGGAACTCTAAGAAACGAACGGAACTCAACTAAATGCTTGTATTATTAGCTATTATTAGGTTTCTTCATTGGAAGGATCCATACCGAAGTTTTAATTGAGCTGCGTCAAAACCGCATAAAGTAAATAACAAAATCATTATTTTGGAAATAACCACATTGGTCCACGTAAAAGACACGTTAAAAACGTGACGCGTATAGATGCGTCACACGTTGCGTAAGCGTATTTTAAGCTAAATTTGTTATCTATCTTTAAATTTCTTAAGGAAACACGAAATTTTGACGTGGTTTTTAATGAAGAAAGCTAATTTAATCGGGATGCTTCTTAGCTAGATTTCAAAAAAAAATTGGGCCGTTTAAGAGATAGTTTATTAACTTTGAAAGTAGGAGACGCCATTACGTTGAGGTTTTTATCTAGGTACGGTCGGCCTTAAGTATTTGCACACTTTAGTACCTTGTCACTGTAAAGTCGTTTCCACCTGCACTAATCTCTCAAAGGCGTCAAAGTGACAAGTTAATTAAATGTGCAGCTACTTATAAGGCCGACTGTACTTTTAGACCCAGACGGGATTGATCGCATGACTTCTTTATTTTTTTTAAATGGCGGTCCACCGTGATATTCCTCAGTGATTTCGCCAGTGTCAAGTGAGTAGAGTAAATCAGTAGGTAAATAGAATAAATCAAAAGAAAAAGCCGGACTTTCAATCGGCCATCTTCCCTCCCGGAAGGTTCTGATCGCATAATGGCATAATGTCTCACATATATGGTATGTCTAAAATGTCCATCATTTATATTCTCTAACCTCTGTCAGCTGTGTCGAATAAAAAGTAACTCTATGGATGCTGTCACTGCGATTTGATCATAGAACAAGAACATAGCATAGAAACATGATTATAAAAGCAACAAAAAGCATGTAATGGCATTCATCATGACTTAGTAAGATGTCCCATTTACTCTTGCGTTATTTGGTAAGTCATCACAAGCTTTGAATAGGATTTGTCTATACCATAGTCCGGGCAACAAATGATTGTGGACTCAAAGGTTGAAAGCAGAAAATTAGACTTCGGAACTTTATTTCGACCAGTTAGTAGGAGACAAACATAACTATTAAACGCACCCACTCCTCGGAGCTAAGCCCTTTTACAAAGAACGTTCAATTCCGAAATAGAAACTTGTGCTCTATTTTATTTATAGTTTTATTTTGTTAATAAAGGTATCTATTATCGTAAAATTGTTGAAGTTTTTTGACAATAGCAGGGTAAGGATCCAAGCTAGAATATTTTAAATATGTCAACAGATTATACTCAAATGTTAATGTTCACAAGCTATAACTTGTTTATTTGTATGTGCAAATGTAATGAATCTAATAATACAAGTATATCGACTTCTTGATTTTATCATCAAAAAGGAAGACTCGAAAGAAGTCTAATTATTATGGGGTATTTTACATTGTGACCGTGACGGTACGAAATGAAATAACAACAGAGTTTTTGTTTCATTTTCTCGAAAATCTAAAACGTGGAGAAAGATAGTTGCAAAGTTCAACGTATAGTCCGATTTCTAAGCTATGATCATATTCAACCAATTGTTTCCTTTAGTCATCTTTAATTCATCGCGGCGTAACTAAAGCGATGCACCTTAAAAAAAATAGCAATACTTGAGCATATTAATTTTCAACTTTCAGCCCACAAACCACACTCCTTTCTTCCGTTCTCTTCGTCCTCGTGTATAAAAAGGCCGTTGAAAATTCAGAGTTATATATCTGGTATATAATACTGATTAGTTTAAAATTTGACGTAGCATTTAGAAAAAGAACTTCATAACCAATTTCACTTTTTATTTAACATTTTCTACCATATACAAGATGCCAAATTTTTTCAATTATATTATTTGGTTTTAAATTAACAAAATGCTAGTAACAGCAGAACAGAACACAGATTTCCAAGATCTCGTTATACCCACTGGCAAGTCAATCATCAAATTTCTTCAAGACAGTCGAAATGGAGCGACTATTGCTGATATACTGTCCCATATAAGGGCAGAGTTCCGGACGCCGGATACGGAACAGCTTAACAAGAACGTAAATACTATTTTGGAGAGAGGGACAGCTTTGGGATTTCTGGAAAGGAAAGGGTCAAGGTTTGGGCATTGGACGGTGCGGGAAGAGAGGTGCGGCCGGAGACGACGACGGCGCCGTCGCCGTAGCTGCTGCTGCGGGCGCAGGAGGCGCCGGCGCAGGGGCCGCCGACGCCGCCGCCGCCGCCGCCGTTGCTGACGTCTCAACACGTGCTCAACTTTATTGTGAATGTCTGTCGTCAATTTATACTCAAGGCTGTGGTAATAAAAATTGTGTACTTATATTCTTCTTCTTTATATTCGGATTAGTTGATGTAGGTACCTAAACATATTTTTGAAAGTTTGCTCGCTTTGTTACCGTGTTGCTCGAGCTACTCTAGTCACCTGGAACTTTTTCGTCACATCTTGCGTTACACATTACACTAAAAAAACTTGTTCGACCTGTGACGTGACATCTGTTAAATATGCATTGACATGAGGCGGTTCAAATATAGCGCTGGTTTAAGTAGGAATATTGCTTTTTCTTCATTCCAGATGGCTGAGAAGTGAACTTAGCCACGTAGGACATGTTGTCTAGTAAGTAAGAGCTATCAAAACGTTGACCATATGATAACAGGTCAAACACTGTGGTTTTTACCGCCTAGAATCTCGCGTCAAAAGCAATATTGTTGTTGGCCCTGGGCACGTTTTACCCAGAGGGGCTATTGCCTAACAAACTCGCAATCGCAATTGACTTCAGAGTGGAGCAATTGTTTTCATTTTATATGCAGACAAGCCTTCGATTTCAAAATGAAAACGATTGCGATTGCGAGTGCGTTAGACAAAAACCCCTCTGTATAAAAGAGGCCTTGAAGTCGTGGTTGAGGCTTTTATTCTATAAGGCAAGCTTGTGCTTGGTTTGAACAGTGGTATTACGATATTGAAGTATCTAAACAGAATAAAGGCACATTTAATACTATTGCATCAAATCGCATTGACTAACTGCCGATTATGATATAGTTCGTTGATTTCGAGGATCCATGCAAGGTATTCTTATCCCACTTGGCACAACGCTGCATGCAGATGGACTGATATTGATTAAAACCGCATTTCCTTCGACTACCCACTGTCAGGCATGCACCAATTATTAACTGTGAGCAAGCACTATCAACGCCACACCTGTACTGTACGGCTGTGAACTTTAGGTCGATGGTATAAGGTCCAGAGTAGGTGTGATGTTCACTGTGGTTGTTAACATAGCTCTGGCATGGTACTCGTAGTAGTTCGGAATGTGGTTTACAACGGTAGTCCTTTATCGTTTCTTGAACAGTGATTGTTTCTAGTAGTAAACCCCTTCGATTCAATCTAGGCAGATAGTTATTTTAAATTCTATCATCGATCATCATTGAATGAAACTTTTCAAAGGTGTTTGAGTTGAGTTTACAATACATATCTATATATCTACATCTACCTATACATTAAATATAAAAGAAGAAACTGACTGCCTCATCGATCAACACACAGCCAAAACCGCTGGACCTAGGGACTTGAAATTTAAAGGGAAAATTTCTGGGTGCCCTAAAAAGGATTATTTAGAAACATCCCCTAAGGGCTTAAATAGGTTATTTATACTTTGTGTTAAATATCATATAAGAACAATAAGGAAAGAAAAACAAAATGATGGTACCTAAATCCACTGGCGATCATATCGATAAATAGCCATTGATTTTATGATTTTAAAGACGTGCACATCGAGTTATCTCAAAAGTATGTTCATTGGACGGAACGGATTGGCATAATATTTAGACAAATAAAGATGGCTGTAGTTGCAGAGTAGCGTCAAGGCATTTTTTATTTAATCGTCGTCGTAATATAGGCTGTTGCATTGTGTGATAGATAATATTACAGTCACATGCATGTTTTATTCATACCCTTTGTTCTCCGCCTACCTAAAACGGATTGTGCCTATACTACCGTCATAGTCGTAAATACCGAACAATAGGTACTTTACGTTGTACATCGAGAAAAATACATTTGCCTCACCCGTCGCACGAACGCCGCCTGAGGTCTATTAGAAAAAAATCTAATACACTTTTATGTCTCATCTCGGCTATATCACTAAGCAGCTGAAATGAAATGCCATATTTCGGGGATATTGAAATTTTACTGCGAGCTCTTGCCGTCGGTCGTAAAGAGCGGGACGGACGGGCGTGGTGCTAAACCGGGAAATACCCTGGATGAGGTGAAAGTGCCTCCTAGCGTCGGGCCATCATAAAACGCCCCTGTCACTGCTCTAAATCGGTTAGTACTAATGGCATTCGGAAATATTATTTCAACCCGACAATATATCATTTGAATAACCTAGCTTAGTTCTAAGAAATGATAGAGGTCAAACTCAAACCTCGCGTTACAAGCGACATTTGTATGTATAGAAAATTAGAACGAACCGAATTCAATATTTTCTTACTTTCGTGACACTCAAGAAATTCTACACTGGAAATCACCAACCTACCGGAGGTGGTTGTACCACATCTACTGTCAATTAGCAGTTGAACTCGCGCTTATGAAGTTTTCAAAGTTATATGTACAATATGCATATTATATAATTCCTAACTTCCTCCCATCGGACTTCAGTTAAGTAATACAATGCAGTCTGAAGAGAAAGATCTTTTAGTTAATAGTCAGTCTTTACATGATCAAGAGTTTTAATTTGTAAAGTTATCAACGTTCACTCGGCCGTCTGGTTTGCCAAGTCGAAGGGAGCCTTGCCCGTTTCCTCGAAGTACCTAATAAGAACTTTTCTAGCGTACATTACCCGGTGCCTACATTGTAATCAATGGAAACGTTAACTTAACTCTTAATACCGGGAGATGATGGGCATGAAGTACTAGCTTTTTACAAACTTTTATTTTTAACTTGCAAACTTGTGTTACAACTTGTGTTTGTAACTTGCAAAACTGTGAGTAATTATGTATGTATGTATGTATGTAAGGGTCAAATCTTGCAAGTAAACTTTCCGGTGAACCTGAAAATTTGCATATACCTTTAGTTCTGATGACAATACAATAATATAGTATCATGGAGCTGGTCTGATAATGGAGACTCAGGGTGGCCATTGGAACTCATAAATTACACTCGGCTCGTTAGAAACGTCTTGACGATTAAAAGCCAAAAAAAAAAAGTTGCCAACAAACACTTGTCCCAAAAACTAAATTTTTGACAGAAACTTATTACAAATTCGTGACACCACTTTAAACAATGAGCCACCATAGAATTCTCAATTGCAAATCATTAGAAAATAAATACTCCATTGTTAATCATTGACTTCCCGCGACAACGTAATGGGAGCTTAGCGATCCTACAAAATATACACATCGAAAGGTTTCGAACATTACATCTCTCGGAAACCTATAATCAAAAACCTACCGAAACTCCTGACATGCTATTTATCACCAAGCTGGCGCAAAAAACACAGTTATAAGTAGATCGCGTTAGTTTAAAACACTGAGCCGAAGTATAAAGGCTCAGCTTCATTGGTCGAAGCCCGCATACTTTTCGTAACACATTGCATCGCTGTAATAGCTCCTGGCTGGATCATTTCAAAACAACTCGTCAATGGATTGCTACCAGCATGCGGGCTATCGACCATTGAAACAGCCTTAAAACAAAAGTCAAAGTTTAGGAAGCGCCGCTCGGGAATGGGCACGTAGATTTACACTGTAGGCGGCCGCTCATATAAAATGAAAATATGCGTCCAAGCTGTAGCGAAAGAATAATTCATATTCGGGCGGGGGGGAGCGAGGGCCGGGGTGGCCATCCACTTTGCATAGGTAGTTATTTTGGCGAAATCCCGCGCACCCAGCTCTCATGTAATTAAGAGATTAAAGATCAGCGAATGGCGTGGAGCGAGCGGGGTTTTTCATAAAAACATTTTCCAGCTTGCAATATTCAGTGTTAGCTATTCAAACACATTTTCATACACGAATTGTGTTGCTTTTCCGAGCTCTTGAAGCGTGTATCATTATGTAATTCTTTGCGCTAGTTCAATGAGGAAAGTTTGAGCAGTTACAGTGATTTAGGTGGAAATTATAGCAACACTACTAGTCTTCGGGAGGTAAAGTATGGTACTTAGTTGTTGTTTGAAATGTAATCTAACTATTTGACTATCAATTAATTATAAGGTTTATGCGGAAAACTTGGAATACCGTTGTTGGTGGCTTTAGATTATAGTTTATCATCTGAAATACTACATCTGACATACTTACTACCCTACAAATATTTTGCAATCGTTACGATACATTTTGAAACATTACAATACAAGTACTGGAAGGATATTTTAATGCCTGGACATTCTGAAGGATGTATTAAAATGAAGAAATTGGGAAAGTCTGTCTAAGGGAACTCTTGTAACAAGACTGACTGTAACTACAAGAGGGCGGCGGCAGAAACGTGTTACATATGTTTAAGCCTAAATTTGGATAATATTATTGCTGATGACTGTACCCATTAGGAATACTATATGTAAAGGAAGTTGCGGCCAATAAGATTTTCTATAAGTTTTTAAACTAAAACACTTTTTGCTGTTACTTTTAAAACATAAATCAGGCATTAGGGTAGTTTTTTTTATAAATATTTTCAGACATGTTTCATGTTTTTGTAGGTACTTCTAAAAGTGACACTATGAAATGAGTCCCAACTCGATAGATACCAGCTTAATGGTCATTTACATATTAAAACTTTGTCATCAAATTTGCATAAGAATGCAAAATTGAGCAAATTCTAAGATTTTATTTCATTACTGTTAGTTATCAGTGAAGCTAATATAAATGTGTTATAAACGATTTAAAATGTGTAAACAATGTGTACAATAACCAGTTTTCTTATTATTTTCAATTTTAAATTGTAGCTGCTTGCTCCGATAGTCTACTTGAGCGTTTCCTATCTAAGTGAATCAGGCACTAAACGCTATTAACTCCGGAACGGCCGGCGCGGCGAGCGCACTTCCTGCGTGTTGGCTACACTGTATCAGAGTAACGACTTGTCACAAACGAGGGTAGTGTTGTGCCCCGCGGCGCACTGTTAAAATGTGAGCAAAATAGCAAAATCACATCGGCCGCCATTTTGGACAGATTGAAGTTAACATTGACGTGAAATGGCTTTATTACGTACAGTATTTGAATGTAAGTATACATTTTGAACACATTTATTTCTTATCGTATGTTAGATTCATTGTTTTATATAATGCTAGGTTAAGTTTTATAATTGTGTATTTAAAAAACGACTAACTGTTGAGTTTCTTGCGGCGTTTCTTCTCAGCAGTGGTCTCTTGCGAAGCGCTGGTAGACGTTTGGACGTGTAAAAGTGCCCGTGCGGCCTACTTACTGAATAAACATATTTTATCTTTTTTATCTTGTATGTAAAGACTTACATACATACATACATTAAATCACGCCTGTTTCCCAGAGGGGTAGGCAGAGACAACTTCTTTCCACTTGCTACGATCTTGACAAATTTCTTTCGCTTCTTCCACATTCATACATCGAGTCATGCACGCACGTCGGTTTCGGGTACTTAAGATTCGGCCCTTTTCCAGTATTTCACCGATTTGACTCGAAAAAGTACGCCTAGGGCGGCCCCTTCTGACTCGTCCACTCACTATCGATCTGTATATCTCTTTCGTCAATCTTCTTTCATCCATCCTTTGTAAAGACTTTAATCAGTTTAATCACCATTGACGACACGTTATATTTGGTATTCACCTTGCCTACGAAACTAGCGGTCCTGGGTTCAAATACCGGTAAAGGTCTAAATATGAAATGACCTTTACATCTCAACGCGTCAGTTAGAGTCCTATATAACAACGCGAAACGGGTGGGTTTTTAAATTTAATCAGGTGATGGCACACCATACACCAATTTAAATGACACTGGTAAAAACATCTTAGCCTGACTGTGCAAAATGTAGAATTACAGAATTAATACCCCACTCTGGGAATGAAGGCGTAAGTGTATAATTAAATAATTTCTAAAACAATGTATTTTCGAATCTCACTTGTGCGGTGACTAAACTTCTCACGCATATTAGATACGAGTACCCACTAAATATTTTTTCATTATTCGTCACTATATCAAAATCCGACTCCATGAACTTACATTTTCCGGAACATCTTAAGACTGCGCCGAGCGTACGCCGGAAGTAGGTACAGTGGCGCCCTCATTTCTATTATTGTGTTTTCCAATAAACTAAAGTAAATTCTTGAAATTGGTTGGTAGGTTTTTCTATTACAAATGAAAACACAACTTATAGAGTATATCACATAGTTTAATAACAATTCACCTTCGAGTTATCAACTTAACGGAAAAAAGCGGCCACCTTTTCCTTTAAGCTTACTACTCAAAGGGTAACTGTTATTAAAGTTTGTTCCGTATCCCATAAATTGTGTTTTTATATGCGCTACAAAAACGTATTGTACAAAAACACACAATAATAGTAATGAGGGCGCCACTGGACGTCGACGTTTGGTCGGTGCAGTCTTAATTTGTACAACGGTTTACTTAAACAAACAAAGTAAAATATGCTTTCAAAGCTTAAATTTTAACATAACAATTTGGCAAACGGAAAAGTCGCGACCAAATAGGTACTCAACGCGAAAACGGACTCTAAGCGAACAAACACTAGCAGTATGTAGTCATATTTTTTTAGTTTACATGTATATTTAATTTTAAGATAGGTACTTGAAATTTTGTATCACTTTAATCAAATAGGTCATGACGCATTTAATTCTTGGCACGCAACCGCAAATAATATAATACTTACACCAAATAGACCAAAATAATTAAATATGCGTGACACGTACCGTCGCAGTCGTATCTATATAGTCTAATTATGTGTACACGTGTAATGAGACAATGTAAAGGGAAGGAGGCATGTATTTTACAAAATGAAGCGTGTAGATTACATGGGTGAGAACATAGAGGACATCACGGCTTACAAATGGAAAACACTATCAACGCCAAAGGGAAGTGCCCGCGGGAAGGCGCGAGGTGGGTAACGCACGAGTGGTTGATTCGGGCACACACGACAATTAAGTGCGGCAAATGTTACAATTTACTATTTTCCTTTTATTTTACAATCCCTTTACTTACAATTGCCAAAACTATAAGTACTGAAATCTGTAAAATATCTAAAATTAAAGGACATAGGGTGACGGCACCAGTTTTGGACACTTAAATCTTAATTCAAACCTCATAAGGTTACAAATTGACTATCTTAAAATACATGAATAACCCTTATCTTAAGTAATATAAGTTTCAAGTGTCCATTATTGGTTGGTTCCATCGCCCTAACGAATTTAAAAGGAAAACCAATCACAACTATTTAGTCTTTATTTGTTCCTGAGATACACGCGACTAAAGTGTTTTTAAATAGTTCATAGGTACTTGTTGTTTTACAAGCTTTAATTTGATCTGCACTGTTTGTATGTAAGTATGTACGACTAAGTTGTCCGTTTCAAATCTTGTAAGTCAATTTAAATCCAGTTTCCGTAAGTAAAACGGGCAAAATCTTTGACAAAATATGTAAACCTGAGATGACAATGCAATATTCTGAGAGTTAATCTGAAGATGAATTCGAAAACTGGCGACAGAATATCTATATTCTTAGCATAGACCATTATGGTAGGTACTCATTAGTTTGGTCTTGATAAGCAGAAGAAGCAACAAAAGCTTGTAGCTGTTCCAAAATTAACATTTTCGACAGAAACTTATTTGAGTTAAGTTTTTGTGTTTGTAGTAACGGGTTCTGAACCCAACACTGAGCATGGTCCGACAAACTCTTACCAGTTTATTTTCATTTCGAATTATTTAGAAGTAGAAAGCCGTGTCGTCCATCAATTTTGCACTTTCGAAAAAGCCTTTTGTATAATGAAACGTAATATAATCTGAGGCACGTTGTGACAGATGATTAGAAAATATTCCGATTACACTTTACATTTTTCAATGCTAGAAATTTCATTTTTTTGTTTTGAATAGCTCATTTATAAAACTCCGATAATTCAATAAAAACTTCAGCTTAATTTGTCTGACCGTGTGTCACAACACAAGCCACAAAAGGCTCCACAAAACGGCGTTCTCTCAGTCGCGACGTAAAAATGGTGAGCAAAGGTAGCTGCATAAAAGGTAGTAACTTTGTGCATTCCGCCATGCTGCAGTTACTGACTGCACTTCTAATTAGTAATGCTCGCTTTGTAGTACTGCATCAAAGCACTGCGTGCCGCCGCTACTTCCCGACCCTATTGTAATAACTCTGCTTAATTTTTCATATCTTTTGTTAGAGCCAATTGCGCTCTTTGAAATAATGCATTATTTTCAAAGGCACAGCTGCACTTTGAAAAATATTTAATTGTGCAGAAACAAAGGCCATTAAGGAGGTTGGAAAGGTAGAAGCGATGTGGAGCCAAACCGGAAAAAGCTTTTGTGTGTTAGGCTGTCAGTAGACTTTAAGGTATGTTTCGTGAGCGGCTCTACGTGTGTTGTCTGCCATCAATTGAAAGTTCATTTTTTTACAATTCGTAACGTTTTTTTATCTTAAATAGTGTCAATCGAAATGTCGAACGTCATAAATGTCATAATATTGTGTTTAACGTTGTGGACCATTAATGATATTAATTAAGCGTTATGCTCTGCAGTTTTTATGATCATCAATAAGTATGAGAAAAAATAACACTGGAAATAATTTCTTAGTTTCTATATTCGATACAATAAGCATTGTGCCACAAATCCCTTCATGCTTCAGCTTCGTGACCTGCTTTTCGATTCAATGTAAGAAATTCGGTCTTTTGCATAGCCGTAGACGAATTTTAACATTTAAAACAAACCCCTCTACCACAATTTTATTCGTCCAGTTTTGCTTCAACACGATTCGAACCATATTAAACCGTAAAAAAGCGTAAAGAACCTAATTTAATGAGTTTTACTTATTTCTACTGATAAAAAACTCGCCTCGCAAGTACATCTCACAAACGTACCTACAGTAGAACTAGATTTTTTATTGTTCTCTGCAGTCTATCACTGTAACTCTCCGGCACAACAAATATAATGACAGAGAGAGTGTGACAGCAATAAACAACCGAGTACTATTAACACATTCACCGCCAGTTATTGCTACGAGTGCTACAGTGTACCCGACTATCGGGTCGTTGGCACTGAATGTATTCAAACTCTGGTTCTTCTGTAAGTACTTGTTTGCCAAGTAATCTAAAGCGTTTTCTAACCAGATGTACTCACTCGTTAAATACGTTCCTATGTATGTATCTTTCAAACATTTCCGCATGCTCTACCTGTAGGGTATAGTCAAAGACGCAATTAATGTTTGCTTGCATCGTTGCGGAATGAGTCATTTCTGTGAAATTGCTTATTCGCTTGGTACTCGGTGTGGCAATCTTAGTCAAATACCTATTACCTATGTCGCTTAATTTTGTATCCATCAAGATATACACGGTGATTTTTTATTAATGGCGATCACGTTTATTACACAGTTACAAGAAACAAAACTTATTTTTTTATGTAAATATTATATTTTGAAACAAACTTTTAATTGAAATGAATTGTCACCCTACTAATTGTTTAGTCTATGAGTTAACAACACTTAACTGATAAGTTCATTGGCGTAATATCTGTCAAATTTCCCGCCAAAGCGATGGCACTTGACGTATCTACTTCACTTCAATAATTAATGTAGGATGTCCATGTATCCAGTGGTCATTGGTTTTAACAATATCATTAACTTAAATAAATTAAACAGTGAGTTAATTGTTTGAGACATCAACCATTAAATTCAATTTTTGTTGCTTATTAATAATTTTCAACTCCTGATCACCGATAAAAAATCACCGTGTATTTACTAATAATGTCTATGATTACAAAATACCGTTTCTTAGAAAGCATCTTATCATTTAGCCTGTCTCATACTACTAATGAG
The DNA here is from genome assembly GCA_963966035.1 of Acleris laterana. NCBI lineage: Eukaryota > Metazoa > Arthropoda > Insecta > Lepidoptera > Tortricidae > Acleris > Acleris laterana. The sequence continues at coordinate 12,640,094 of OZ014445.1, read as the reverse complement.
TATTCAATACAATAAAAACAATTAAAGGGAAAAATATGAGGAAAACTTACGCAAATAGTATAAGTTATAATTCTTATGGCATGAGTCCAACTTTTTAGCATAGTTCCAAGTTTTTTACCATAACTACTTTAACTATTGCAACACTGCACAAAGAAGGAACTTGCTTTCCGAGATTAACTAGTACACTGTGGATACTGTGGAAAGATGAAACATAAGACGTTCAGTCAAGATATGCAAATGGAATCATCCCGGATGTTATCTTTACGTAGGAAATACTGGGTATTCCCAAAGAAAGAACAACATTTAATGAAAAATATATATTTGAAAAAATTTACTTTGTCTGAAAAGTCTTTCTCGCCGTATTCTGTAAACAACACAGTCAAATAAAAGTATAGCTTCTGGTGAAACATGAAATTCTGGATAATGATACATGTTAAGAAATTCATGTCTATATTTCAATAGAATTCGCATTTCATAGACTTCTCCGATACAACAAAATTAAATATTGTAATTGTGGTGGTGTTCCTTTTGTACGCGTTTTTGTTGTTATCGCGTTCCTGACTGAAAAAATGGCAATATTGGTTTTATGCTTTAAAAAGAAACACAAATTAGCACAACATTAATAGAAATTCTTTGACTTCTAAGAACAAATCAAAGAAATAATATTTGCTCTTTAACTTTGCCACATCAAATGAGTCATTCGCGATTGAAGTCTCGCCGAACCCGTACAACGCCCTGTCTACATTTAACGAGAAAAACAAATAAAAGCTACTAAAATCCGTGAAAAGCAAATAGCCGAAAGGTCCACTTAGGGACAAAGCAAAGGGAAATACCGGGGAACTAAGTTAGGGCGACATCAGACAGTCTGGTCCTTCGGTCACGTTTCTCGCCGTGTTAACAGGAGAGTTCGTGGAGGGGAAAAATCCTGTAGAGCGGTGATTGAGTTAGCGCCTCGCCCGAGGAAATGGACGTCCGCTGTCGCCTCTGTAACGTAATACCGCGGCTCGGGCTCCGGCGGCCATTTGCCCAGGATTGAGTTAAAGGCGCGCTGGACTAAGGGCGCTGGAAGCGTTCGCTTTTTAGTACGACACAGTTTTAAGCTCAACGGGGCGTTGTAATCCAGTTATTGGTAATTATTATCAGCTCGGATTATCATTAAGGACCCGCATGTAACTTTCTTAATGTTAATGTTGTTATTGTTTACGCAGTACGGTTTCCCAACGCTGCTTTCGTCATTCAAAGTTTAGATAGAGCAGCTAGCTATGGGTGTTTTTAATTTAATATTCCCATCGTCGTTATCATCGCATTTTTACAAATTGGTTCGGAACTCTGAATGAAAAATATAAAATACATTTTTCATTTCATTCATTAGCCTATGTTACTCAATGATAAATATATTTTGAAATCGGTCTATTTCTTTTTGAGTTTATTCGTTACAAACATACATAAACAAATTTTTCCTCTTTATAATATTAGTGTAGATTTATCAAACCGAAGCACACAAAAGCAACAATGTGTTTTTGAAAGGTGCTTGTAATGGCTGACTCCATTATCTTCAGTCGATCTTTAAAACTACATTATCATAAGCTGTATTCATTCGTTCGTTTACAACAGAACCTCCTATTCATTGGACGCGACCGACTAAGTCCCGGACACATTAACGGCTTAGCCTATGGGTTTTAATTCAAAGTGCAACTATTTTATTCCGTTTGCAGTTTCCAATCCCAAGTGCAGATATTGTAACGTGGAATGGGACCGCTTTTACTCTAACTCCAAAGTTGAGAGCTACACTACCTTTACATGAGAGAGTAACTTATATTTTATAGAATTTACATTGCATCTTCGAGCTTAGCAGAGACCGTGTATGGTTGAAACTGCTATGGCTATCAAATTGAAGATACGACTGTTAACGCAATGACTGGCACAAGTAACCTATTCTAGCCATTTATCGACGAATGAGCACTGGCTTAATTGGATTATTACGCCATAATGTTATGAATGCATCTACGAGTCACAGCGTTAGATCCAGACTCTACATCTAGAAAATAGGATGGTCACTATAAACTCGTAAACCATTCACAGGTTGATTCAAGTTTTCTTTTTAAAGTATTATGAAGGTGCACTTTACCATTGCATTAAAAATAGAGAATAAAAAGAGGACTCCTGCCTGCAGACAAACTGTAAAAACAGTTTTGCGGGAATATTGTTATAATTTACTTTTGTACCGTGCCTAATAATATAATAAATAAATAATAAAAAAAAAATTAATAGCACGTTATTCGGTTGCGTAAATTTGAATAAAAGAACGCATTGAGGTGTCTCTGTGGATTGGCAATACTAAATCATTTCGTATTGGTAGGGTAAAACACCTTTTGATTGGCATAAATAAACAGACGGTAATTGGCATTTATTTTTTAAAGGATTGTCACCACTGACACGACGACATAAAATTAAACATGCCCATGATTGGGGGTGTGCAGACAATAGAGTTCTTTACCCTACTAATTTGCGTTTCATTTTACTACGTTTTCATCTCTATTAAATACGTCCTCTTTGATAAACCTATCGCTAACCACTTGGTTTTGCATCTCTTTCCACGTTGAATAATTTAGCAGTATTTCCGCGCAAGATCTAATTTCCGGCATAAACAATAACCTTTGACAGTGTTGTGTGTGTGTGTGTGTTAGTATTCTTCAATATTTGTGTAAAAGTGTCATATACATTTCGGTCGTACACACTTTCGCGCTTATACATTACCGTCGTTTGTTCTTTTATTGGTATTTACGAAAAATTGGTTATGTGTTGAATCATGTTCTGTAACATGATTTTATCGCCATGTTCTCTGAACAATAAAAGGAGTGGACATCCCTTAGGCGCGAAATTAAACTCCGACTTCCTGCTTCGAGGAACTGGAAATAAAGTAGCCTTTTATATCTACAGCGATTCTTACTGAAGCTTACACTTTCGTTCTACGTGCAAAGTTAATGACTTTATCAATCTTTCAAAATAATTGGGACAGTTAATAAGCGAGCTAACAGAGTGTTAGGGTAGAATTGGATTTACGATATTGTTTCATTGAAGAAGCCAGATTTATTTGTTGTCATAAAAAATATTTATAGCGTGTTGTCTGAATCGCTCTCAAATGTGCTTACCTGGTTTTAAACAAACAGATCGTTGTGGAAATACAGCATGTTTTAAATAAATAATATCTTTATTTCCATTCGTAATTTATAACCTAAATAACACTATATTACGAGAATATTTATCAAGTCCTATGTATATTGTGCATAAGGTAAAGGTTGCGTTCACATTTTCCTCACACAATCTATATAGGTAATTTATTTATTTTAATGCAAATCGCAAATTACTAATTAGCCGTAAACTGTAAGCCTTATCTTACTTTTTACAGACGTCTTTCGCATACATTTTGTTCCAGTAGGATCTTTTGTGCATTTGAACCGCATGTGTTCCTAAATGTACCTAAACCCGACCTAAAACAAAACTATAGCACCCACATTCCAAAAGGTACTCAAGCGATCGTATTACTCCACGTATCCAATAAGTCCTCAATTCCTGGTCACTTAAAGCCAACACTTATCCTGCTTATACATGGTGTCCCAAATAAAATACTACTTTATCTACCCGCGCCGCGGTCAGAAGGTCGGTTTACTAAGTTGGGAATTCCGGACACTCCTTATAAGCCTCCCAGGCTTACAGTAATAACACATTCGGCCGACCCGTGAAAGGGTCCGGGTTAAGTATTATAATATTGGTTTAGATGCACGGATGTGCCTCTGCATTTCAATGAGGCCCCGAGATAAAAGTATTTATTTTATACAAAATGTGTATATCTGGTGTTCAATATTAATAATAAAGTAACATCTCGATGTTGACATCAAACATTATTATCGCTTCAGGAATACACTGGCTTACTCAGTAGTAGTAAAATGTACAGATACATAAGAGATGTATTCAATTCACTTTTGCCTGCTTGCTTTTTTTTACCTTGTTGCATTGTAATAAGGTTCAGAAGTGAATCTTTGTAGTCGAATGTACCTAAATTACTCGGAGACATTTTAGAGATAAGTAACTCATCATTTTTCAAACTTGTGCATGAAACATCGTCTTAAAGGAACATTATGTTTTTCTTTAGTTGTAGGTATTATATTAACCCGACAAGAAGGAGGGTAATTTATTTCGGACGTATGTATGTATGTTTTTTGTTACCTCCTGTAGGCTAAATGCCTTGAAGGATTTTAATGTGCGGGATAACGTTACATTGGTATTTAGCTAGGAGTTTTATGGGCTACATTAGAAACTCCTTAGACTTGATGCTGCAGACAACAGAGGTCCACTGTTAGACAAAGGCCTAGGGATCTCCAAGAATAAAAAGAGGTCCATCGTCGAATCTAACTTGGCAACTGGTCTCAGTTTCCACCATGATGTGTCTTAGTTAAATTAAACAAATAATAAAATACTACCTTTTCTGATCACAAACCGGCTTACTGGGCCTCAAGGTACAGGCTGAGCCTAGTTTGGGGTCCATGGGATATTTTCTTATAAGTATGTTCTTGTACTTAGTTAAACAATAAAAATCTTCACTTTATCTTATCTTATCTTTAAAATATTACTTTAAACAAAGTACGAACTAACAAGCATCGTTAGGTCGAGTAGCATCGATGCCACACTCAAGTGCCGCTTGCGAGTATTGCGTCAGCAACGTCAGAGGAGTTTCAAGATTCTCGGAAAATTATTTTGTTCAGCTAAGTAATTACTAATGATTGCTCTAGTATCTATCTATCGCTTCGCCTAGAAGTGAATAAAGACCCACAGCAAATATAGAAACGCGGCGTAGTTTAAAATAATATAAGCAATTCCCAAGTAACTACGTTATTTCCTAAAAACGTTAATAAACTTGCGCGGAACAAATATTTATGAGATAAAACCAATTACGAAGTTGAGCATCTTGCTTATTTTTATTTATATCGTTGTTAATTTATTATTTAGTTCAAATATTGGCTTTTCAAAGTTGTACAAATCACGTAAAACTAAAAATATAACAAGACTATTTACTAGGTAAGTATATGATAGATACAGATGTTTAAAAAAAACAGTTAAGACAAACTTATCATTACCTTTAATATGTAAGTAAAGTACATATAGGTAAAATGTAATATTTATGCAAATGTTTAAGAGATACCGTTAAACGACTTTTACATGTTAAAATAAGCTTGCAAAAACACAATTTGCGAAAGATAATTTCGACATAATAAAATCTCCCTATCCCCATATCACAACCGCCATTGTGTATCCAAGCGTTAATGACAAACAAAGATCGCTATATGCTGTCATAGACAACCGAGTCATACCGCAGACAAAGCGGAGTTCTCAGTAGTGTTGGCAGTACTGCGATAATGGCGCGCGTTAAGCGACCGCCGCTTCCGGTCGCCCACGGAAATGGTACCAGCCCACAGACAACCTTCATTTCCTGCCGTCCTTTTGCGCAACCTTGGGGACGAGATGTTAATCGGCTTGCAGCATTATCTATTACATCTGAGCGGTAGATTTGTCGTCGGGTTTGCTTATTTTACTTAAATAGCATTGATCCTTTTGTGCTATGATCTCGATAGCTTTAGTTGCAGATAACAGCCGGATATAGTTTAATGGTGCCGGGTTCCGACAGGACGATACCTTTCTGAGAATTATATTCACCCTTTGAATAGCTTCCATCTCGAATTTTCCAAGAAGACTAAGTCACTTTGCCGAGTTATGCTCGTTTTCCATATTCAGAGTTAGTTACTTTGGGTAACTTACTATGTTAATTCTGAATATTGGGAACAAACAGTAGACGGTTTAATTTACCAATTAGACGAGATTATTACATTCTGATTTCTATACAAAAGCGTACAATTAATCATCAAAAGTTACCTCTGAATCGTATGTTGTTTATGGACTTCAAGAACATCTTATGACCTCAACATACTTTGTGTAAGTCAATCAAATTATGTTCAACCAGATAATGTTGGCAAACGTTCTAAATTTAGGTAGTTGGGCCGCTATGCTCATCCAAACCCAGCGCACTCTGGACTTTAGGCGCAATGATTAGGATCTCTGTGTGTAGTTTTTTTGGTCTGGTACAAATAATACAAACGTGCGAACGTTTATGCTATAGAAACAGAAGCGTAGAGTAGGCACGTTTAAGCTAACTAGACGCTGTTTCGTTAGCAAAAACACGTTCTGTACTTGTGCTATTTTATATACAAGGTATTACAAAAATACCCGTAAAGCCGAAAGGGGGTTAAATGGTACCTTATAATAAGTCCATTTACAATATTTGAGAACCGTACTATCACCGCATGACTTACCGGCAAAAAAAAGAAAACCATTATTGCTTTCATTGATGTGAAAACCCTATTTCAGTAAAATTAAAGAGTAAACTACGCAGATTGTTTATGTACATTTTTACCTAATTCGTGAAACGATTAAGAGACATACTAACAAAATGTACAGAATTCGATTAGATAGATATTACAAGTCGAGTTTTGGAAGATTTTAAAAGACCTAAACTACTTACGAAGAAACCTAAACTAGCACTTACTTTTTCGTAAAGAACGTCAAAATTACAAGAACGGCTCAAAGTGAGGCCTTGTTCAATGCACAACCTCGCTCGTCGGGATATGGTTTTACACCCATTTAAGTTGAAAAATTATTAAATTGGTAGGTAGGCCTCTCTGTTAAAATAATCTATGCTAACTCCGGTTCCCTGACATGACAGCTTACTAGGGTTGACAATATTTTAGGCTTTGATAATTTATTAGATTTTTTACGGGGTATTTTGTAACACGTTGTATATGATGTATTATATATTCTGTGGCTATCTAGGTATCTAATGAGTACTTGAAAACTTACTCAGTACCGCAATTCAACATTGGAATTGGCATTCTGCTGGTACCGTAAGAACACAATAAAGCTGCCACTCGTTACGGCGATGAACGGAGGAAGACAACAGGATCGCGACTGTCGCTGTCGCACATTGTTCGGTGTTCAAATGAACAACAACAACGAACGTCGCAGCAGCGAACAATCCGCGTCAGCGCAGTTTTGTCTGCTCAGTTCGTCGTTTGTGAATCAAAAGAATAAAGTGAATGTGCTGTTGAATATTATATTATAACGTATAAAGTGTTTAGCGACTCTATTTAATGCCAGGCTTTGATGGTGTTACAACAGACGAGCACAAGTGATCATGCAACACTGCGTTCTAATTTGAAAGAAAGAAAATAATTTTATTTATTAAAATGATACATGTTTACTCACAGCTAACATTTCTGTAAAGCTAATTATGGTAGAACACTTGGAACTTAAACTTAAGATAACTTAGCTAATGCAGGATTTTAATTTGTATTAAATAATGTAACAAATTGCGATAAGTGATCCCACTCAGCATGGTGTCATATGTCACGGCACTCAGGAGTGTCACGACGCTGATCTACCGTGGATCCAGCATTGTGATACACGGGACAGCAACTGGCAACGTAGTTTGAATTGTTTTCGTGTCGGATGTTGTACGATCACTTCGTGTTTTAAATCATGTCAGCTTATGCATTTTAATTCGGTTGATATACTTAGTCGGTCCTTAAGTTCTGTCACAAAGGTTAATAATAATTTAAAAAATAAATAATAGAGTTTCATAAACTTGTAGTACATCAATCAAAACTTTATTTTATATAGAATAAAAAAAGCGAAATTTGTGGTCTTTACTATTGCAATAATTTGGTGTACGAGCTTTAAGCATTCCCATTCGGGGCAGGAAAGCATGGGTCAAAACACGCACGACCACGGTACTGATAACGGCTACAACTTTTGTAAGAGTTCTCGTATTGAGTCAAAATTTGCGTGACATATTGACCAGACTTTTATCTTTAAATACTGATACAAATGTATTCCAAGCAACTAAAGATCCGCTTATACTCCGGTCAATCTTCATGTCTCATTAAATTGACCTTACGATTTCACATCAATTTGCAGAAATACGAAAACACACCAAATTTCGTGCTTCATAAGCTGGTTTTTAAGTGTCGTTAAGATAATAATGCTGGTCTCTGAACATACCCAGAGATGAGAAGCTTCATAATATTAAATAGAAAATTTTCCTGGTTAACAAAGACTAATCTTTAAAGCGTTTTCAAATAGTGAAATTTTTAGAAAACTCGTGCGTGTTTTAATCGGTGCCGGCTGTGAATGTTAAAAGATCGTATCGGAAATTGCGGCGACTATGTGGAATGATGATTAGTTCCTAAAAATGTACTTCAATTAAGCTTTTAAATAAAATTTATTTTAAAATTAAAAAATAAACAAAAAATAGTTTTACTTGACTAAACCTTTGTGACAGAACTTAAGGACCGACTATGTATAAATGTGTTAACTCGTCATCATTATTATAATTTGACGTTTACTCCTGGACACAGATAATTCCCAAATATCACCACAAAGAAAAAGCCGCTACGTGCTACTTAACACTTTGTACGATGCGGTACAGTTCCCATCAAATATTTCGGAATAGATATTTTTTTAGGTAATTAGGACATTGTAGTATAAGCTAAAGAAAGTTGTTACAGAAATATGCGGTTTACGGTAAGTATTCTCGGGAAATAAAGAGAAGCGGGGTGATTAGACTGATTAGGTAGGGTTTAGTAAGGTTTTCAAGGATTTGTATTTTGACATAACACGTTGTTTGTGAACATCGGAGGAACGTTCGCTTTGAGATCTCCTCTTACTGTTACAATGTCTATGGCTTTTAAATCTCACTTACCATCAGGTGGCCTGTGTGCTCGTTTATCTTCTCCTTGCGAAAAAATATGTATGTGTACACATAATTTAGAACATTACATATTTTTGTTTAAAAACGATAATAAAGGTATTTATTTATTTGGAAGAATTCTCAAGTCTTGTGTGATCTTATGGAGGTGTAAAGGTTAATTAGTCAAAGATGAGCTGCATTAATGGCATATCTTGATTTGACTACTGGAAAAACAAATTGACAGGAACACATACAATTATTTATTTATTTATTTAATCTTGATGGCACAGAAATAAGTATAAATGGCGGACTTAATGCCTAATGGCGTTTTCTACCAGTCGACCACATAATCAAACAGAAATTTACAAAGTGGGTGCACAGAAAAAGATGACAGACAGAGATAAAACTAAAAAATTAAAACATAATTATCCTAATTTATTTTTTTGTATTTACTTAATTTACATTTCCTTTTTAATTGACTAAATCTGGACAAAATCCTTTATCATTCCTAAATATCATCTCTACTTGATTTTTTATCTTGTCAACAAATAAAAAAGTTATACCGTTGTAAAAATACACCCGCCATTGTTTTATGACCAACTAAGAATTGTCGCAATAATTTATTTAGTCCATGGCAAAGTTTGAGTGTTCTTTCATAATGAACGGCAATGCGTCATAATCTCGGCAGCAGGTGGACAGGGCCGCTAAAAGCCGATCCGTGTACGGCGCGCGCGGACCGGCATTTATCATTCAAGTTTACACGTTAACACTGCAGTGTGCTTAGAGGTTTTTAGCTCCATGGTTCCATTAAAGTCTAACTTTTTGCAAGGTCTGGCGAAGTGTCAAGGTAAGTATATAAAACTGCGCTAAGAGACATATAAAAAAACATGCCCTAAACAGTAATAATAGGAACTGCGAGGCGGTATTCTAGGAGGTAAATGCTAATCGTAATTGACCTCTTATGTTATTGTTTTTAACTAGGCCGCCATTACCGTCAAGTAAATAAGAGCTATCGAAACGTTGACAATACGATTACAGCTCAAAAACGGTTTTGTTTTTACCGTGTTGAATAAATGAATTTTTAGTAGTTGTAGTTGATGACATGTCCGTCAGCCGACAAAAAAGCTGGACATAAACCTCTCCCAAGTTCACCCGGAGCGAGAGCTGATATTGAACTCTACATATTTAAATACATAGTTATAATTACTTACAAAAAACCCGACCGGTGACTTTAACGATGATGCACTCTCGGGTTTTTTATACGTATAGCCTAATAAATAAGAAACTGACACGTTCTTGACCAATTATAACCGTTTATTAAAATCGGTCCAAAAGTTGGGTTATTTCCTCTGTTACCTTACCACTCACACACTTTTGCTACCTTATTATAGTTAAATAAAGTTCAAAGTGGCAACGAAAAACCTCGGGTGTTACCACCCAAGTGGGAACAACCCCAAAACTTAAAGAGTTGGAGTCTAACATTTAAAAAAGAAATAAGAAGGTTATTCAGTAAGTACGCCGAATTTATTAAGATAATATTTAGGTTTATTAATAGAACTAAGAAAAAAATTACTTAATTGAAATACCGAATGCACGATGCACAGTAACATTACGGCTTGATCAATTTAGATTGGGCCAAAAGCTAGTAAAATCCTACTAATATTATAAATGCGAAAGTTTGTGTGTGTGTGTGTGTGTATGTGTGTTTGTTACCTCTTCACGCTGCAACGGCTGGACGGAAAGTCCATTTACTTAAGTCCAGGTTCAGTATCAACAGAGGTTTTTTTTTAAATACAGTTTTGAGATAAGGTGGCATGTAGTTGCACCCAGTGCTTTAGCCACGGTGAGTCCCTCCGGTGGCCAGCGTGCGCAGGATGGTATTCGAGCTGGCGCGCCACCGCCTCACCAGCGAGCCCCATCACTTCCAGTTCGAGCCCTTAGACGATTGCAAAGTAACGACGACAATTTAAAGAATCAAAATAAATAGATATCAGGGGATAATCTCACACCAATTGATCAAGTCCCAAACTAAGCCAAAGTCTTGTACTATGGGTACTAGACAACGATATATAAATACTTATATAGAGATTTAAACACTTAAATGTACAGAAAACTTCCAAGACTCAGGAACAAATACCGCGCTCATCACACAAATATTTGCCCATACGGGAAATCGAATCGTACCGCTATCTGCGTAAGCAGGGTGACTACCAACTAGGCTAACGCGTTGTCGACTGTATTAAAATTGGGAAACGCAATTTAACCGGTTATTAACCGGTTTTGTATGAAATTAACCGGTTAAAACTGGTTATTACCAGTTATTTACATTCCCTAATTAAAATACCTCGATGACTTTGATGGAATGCCTATATGCCAGTAACTTCACCGGTTGTCTTAGCCTAAACCAGAACAACACAAACTGAACACAACTATTGTATTATATTGTTTAATTAATTCTTCCAAATTTGAAACACAAATAAACACTTCACAGCATTGTTCCAATTTGCACAACTTCAATTTAAATGAGACAATTGCGGATGCTATTTTCGATGTCTACGGAACTGACGTCTCAACGCCGGCGTGTTCAACGGAGCACGTAGAAGCAGGTCGCCGAGGATTCTTCACTACTTACTCGTACAACTATTGAATACTCAAACCGACGCAGCTGCTACTTCTAAAAAACCTGAAATAAAAATCTTACAAGGCAATGTCATAAAGGTAGGTCTAAAGTAGTCCAGACTTAAATGCAGATCTACTAAAACGAGCCTTTGGGGTAAAATATTGTAGCTATAATCCTGCAAAATAAAAATGATGACATTTACACGTGAAGAAGAATGTAATAATACAATGCAATAGTAGACCAGGGTAGAAGCCTTTAAAAATAATAAAAAGTGAAAAAAAATAATAGTAGGATGAAACCCATTGGAAAAGGAGGGAAATATTATAAAAATTAAAGGAAAAATAATTTACGGGCGATCTGAGGTCGGGAAGGGGATGGGGGTGAGTTTTTAAGGGTAAAAAACGGTTTTTCTCGATTTCCGGCAAAACTAAAAGTCCTATCGAAAAAAGTCAAATGGCAAAGTTGTAGGTAATAAAAAGATCTAAAACTTTTGTATTTACACTTTTTTCACATAACCTCAAAATTTATGTGAAAAATCCAAAAAACCAAGTTTTTGGTTTTTTATTTTTACCTTTAACAAAAATTTTTTTTTTTAACGAAATTTGGTGAAAATTTACCTTTTTATGTCCCAAATACGCTGTAATTTATTTGATTAAAAATATTTATTTTTTCACCTTATTTTGAATTAATATCGAAAAAACACCCTAATTTTCAATCGAAAATTCACCCGTCAAAATATCAGATTTTTCAAAAAGTTGGTATGGTTTCTGTTCGTTGAAATCTCTACTTTCCGATGGTGAAAAATATATATGTTACTACAGTTAATCTTCTCAGAAAATGCAAAAAATAAAAAAAAACTTGAATTCGAATTTTTTTTTTTAATTATTATAAATAATTTTGAGCTATTTATTAAAATTTACACTTTAATTACTCGAAAAACGTTAGATTACATGTGACATTGATAACAAAAAAATTGCAAATAAAAATATACTACTATAATTAACAAACAAATAAGTTAATAAAATTAATATTTAATAAGACATCTACAATATTTGGAGAAAGTTGTTGAATCTTCTTTAAATTATATGCGTAGATGCCTATTTATAACTATTTTAAGATAAATTATATATACCTGAGTAGATATACCTGAGTGACCTACGAAAAATTGTAGCCCATCAAAAGGTATTTCGTGGAGAAGTGGGGAAGGGGCTAGGCGGGTCTGGGTCTTACTACATACATACCTACTATTATATACTATATATTTCGTAGCAGCTGTTAGCCTAACCAGTATTCGATATATTTTTAATAACAAACTTTTGGCCGATTTCCATATATATTTTATACATTTTTAATAGATTTATAATAATAATATATTTTTTATACATTTTGACATTTATTTCTTTAATATTTTTTTTTTCATGGGAGTTTATTCACGATAAAATAGTGAAGGCATTATTAATTCGATTTTGTCTTTTCAGATTATCAGTATGGATGATTGCATTTTCTGAGAAGATTTATTGTAGTAACATATTTTTTTTTGGATTTTTGGATTTTTCACATAAATTTTGAGGTTATGTGAAAAAAGTGTAAATACAAAAGTTTTAGATCTTTTTATTACCTACAACTTTGCCATTTGACTTTTTTCGATAGGACTTTTAGTTTTGCCGGAAATCGAGAAAAACCGTTTTTTACCCTTAAAAACTCACCCCCATCCCCTTCCCGACCTCAGATCGCCCGTAAATTATTTTTCCTTTAATTTTTATAATATTCCCCTCCTTTTCTATTGGGTTTCATCCTACTATAATTTTTTTTGGTTTTAAAAATTATCGACCCTGGTCTATAGCCCTTGGAAGGTGCTTTGGGTTTGTACTTGTGTCTCACTCGCTCTCATACACTCTTAATAAGAGCCAGTGAGTGAGAAGCACACACCCTAAGCACCTCTAAGTACTCACAGATTGTATTAATCAATGGTCATCTATACAATAACTCCTAAAATGTGATTTATCTCTCATTCTCTTAATAATTAATTATTTCAGTTATGGCTTTTTAAGTTTAATGTATTTGACCGTACATTTGCAATGTTTATATTTTTGCTAGTTCTAATAATTCATATTTGTTACTTTATTACCTTCTAATGTAACTTACTTTTAAGTATTATTGTATTTTATGTTTGAAAAAATTACCTTCTGCTGTAGTTTCTTGCGGCGCTTCTTCTCGGCAATGATGGTCTTGTCCGATGCGCTAGTAGATTCGCTAATTACCGACGTGTAAAAGAGCCCGTATGTGGCCTATTTACTGTTTTTGTTTTTTATTCGCTTCTATACGAGTCTTCCCGAATTTACCTAACCCCAAAACTTTTTATCTCTCTTGCACTTAAATTAATGTCTATGTATTCATCTACACTTATAAAATCTTAATCATTAGCAGAGTAACGAAAGTGAGTAATGATCACCGGTGAAAATTCATCCCGTATAATGACAGACCATATGAGAAGCTCTAAAATATTTTTAACAACAGTTTGACAGCGGAATTCTAAATTCATGGTTAGCCTAACACTGCGGTTTACCCCTATTGCAATCGTATTGATTACGGCTCAGCCACCTTTACTGTCAAGATAATAGGGGAATATATTAAGGAGAATAAAGGAACAGATTACTTACCCACGATATTTAATTGTCTTCCAGTCTGTGGAACAAAATAACTAATAATTATCATATCCTTCCTTATTCGACACTGGCGGAATCCTCCAATCTGACTTATACATATTACATATGCAAAAGTGTGTTGGTTGGTTTTTAATAAAAGGCAAGATTTTGAAAATAGGCAATTGTTAAAATAGTCTTATGTTATCTTATAAAACCTACCTATTCCCGACCGTTACGTTACGCTGGAGGCAAAACTTTGAAATAGCTAGAGTTCAAGTAAGGAAACACTTCTAGGGAAACTAAGCCGAAAATAACTAACAGCTTACTATAATAAAAGGTATATTACAATTATCTAGTGTTTGTAAGTGAATCAGGATTATTTCGATTTACTCAAAATATTTTACTGAAACCTACATTCTAACCTTAGTGATACATCGAGTGCAATCAATCAAGTAATGTAAATTATTTACCTAAATGAGAAGCAGTTACAATGGTCTCGATACACTCGAAATTCGGTGAAATTATAATTTAGGTAGTTAAAGTACAGTCCTACATGTTTAGATGATCAAAAAGCGAAGAAACGACAGTAAAATAAACTGAACATCGATCCTAATCTCAAAATGGCGCGGCCGAAGTTAAAATCGAGGCTTGTCGAGAAATTGTCCGCATTTCAAGAGAACCTTCCTCCATCAGCCAATTGCAATAAATGAGGGGGTCTGATTGGAATCCGATGGAAGAGATTTTTTTGCTCCACGAAGCCGTCAATGCCGGGACGAAGAAACGGAGGCAATTTTCCGTACTCGGGTTCATTTATCACAACCATTAGGTATTGCGATGTTAGGACTGTAATTACGATGAATTCCGTGTAAGGATAATCGGGAAATCCTTAAAATGAAGGAAAGAGAATGTTCATTTGATTGAATTTTCGTTTCGTTGGTTGTACCTAGCGTGTGAAGCTGTTTTTTAATAAAGCATAATTTAATTGCGGTAGAGTCGAACGCTATAATATATTTTTATAATTAAGAAGTATAAGAATAAGAATAACTTTATTAATAAAAAAAACCCTGTTTACAAAAAGGTATGATATCTTGTAATGCTTGTAACCCCAAACTAGCCTGGTGGTTGTCAGAGTATAGGATCGGGTCGCGTGAGTCAAACACCAGAGCTGTGACAAGACTGCCTTTATTCTCATTTTTACCAAGCTACCCTCACATACAATAATTATAAAATAGACACACCTACAACCCCCTTTTTTAGAGATAAAAGATTAACAAAATTTTGATAATAAATTATATTGATCGACATATGCATTCGTGACTCAATATTCTATTTAAGATCATTTTGCTAGAATGACAATAAAATTCCAATATTATACAAAATAATCATGCATTTCAGTTTTTTTTTTTAATATTGTACATTAAGTAAAAAAAATGTTACATATGTTTCTATAAATTATTCCTGAAATTTTCATGCATTTGACTTTACTTATGTGTGAAATTGCATTTTATTTAAAAAATGCCTAAGATCACATTGAATCATTATTTATGTAGTGGTTCATATCTAATTATTATTTAACTTAACATAAAACTAATTTACATTGTTCAGCATTCCATAGATAATATTATATTATTCAACCAAGGCACTTGAACCTATTTATATTCGTACTTTTTATATTTTAATATTTGATGCAAGTATAAACAAGTACATTACTTTATTTTATTATCATTACTATTATTTTACATTCCTTTAGACAACTAAATTATCTTGCATTATATAATTATTATAATTACATAGTTTGCCTTGAAGATCTATTTTTACTTATTCCTATATTATTATTATTATTTACAAACATGTAGTATACATATTACACTCACGTGTCCCGGCTTATTGTGGTAGTCGCAGTGGGGTATCCCCACCGATCAGGAGCTCGCACTGTCCTGCCGGAACGAGTACGATAATATAAATTAGTTTCTATTTGTGTATTGCGATCAGCTGACTGATCCACTTGCCTGGAGCTGGACGGTGCCTGCGCGCCTACCGAGTTAGGGGTGATGTCGTCGTCATACCCTACAAATGTTGGTTCCGGTCTCTGATTTGAATCTACTATTAAATGATGTCTGTTGCGCCGTAGTACGTTGCCGTTTGGCATTGTTACGAGGTATGACCGGGGACCTACTATGCTAGTAACTGTACCTGAAACCCAACTGTTCAATATCCTTACTTTGACTTTTTGCCCCGGTACCAATGTAATCAAATTTCGAGTTCCGCGGTCGTGATAGTATTTTTGCGTTGCCTGTCTTGTTTTTAATTTTTCGCGTGTGCGGTTATACTGCGTGATGGGCATTAGCAGGTTAGATCGACACGGTATTATACTGCGAATTTTTCTATTATAGAGTAGTTCGGCTGGCGAAGGTATTTCGTTATTAATTGGTGTATTTAAATACTCTAACAATGCTAGGTTTATATCTGTTTGATCGAAAGCGGTTTTTCGCATGATATTTTTTGCAGTTTGAACCGCCCGTTCAACTTGTCCGTTTGACTGCGCGTACCTTGGTGATGAAGTGACATGATGAAATTTCCAATTCAAAGCGAATTCTTGGAATTTAATGGACGAAAATTCGGGCCCATTGTCAGTCATTACTTCTTCTGGAATTCCGTGTCTTTGAAAAATGTTTTTTAACTCTGATATTACATTGTCCGACTTTAGCGATTGCAGCTTTGCTATTTCGAAGTATTTACTAAAGTAATCTATCACTATAACATACGATTCCTTTGCTAAATGGAAAATGTCTACACCGACTTTATACCATGGGCTTTTTGGAATTTCATGTGGAATAAGTGGTTCTTTGTAATTTTGTTTTTTATACGTTAAGCATGCCTGACAATTGGACAAATAATCCTGTAACTGTGTGTTGATGTTTGGCCAGTAGACCGTATCTCGGGCTCTAAGCTTGCATTTTTCCAGTCCCAAATGACTGGAATGAATTTTTCTTAGCATGTCGTGACGCATGCATTTTGGTATGATAATTCTATTTCCCTTCCAAACTATGCCAAAATTAAAACTCAGTTCATCTTTAATGTTCCAATAACACCTTATAGTATCATGTACTTCATTTTTATTATTTGGCCAGCCTCGTTTTATAACTTTGATTAGGCTTTGTAGCACACTATCATCCTTTGTGCATTTTTGAACTTCTAAAAAATGTGTATCTACCAATGAATTACTAGCCACGAGTGCACACACCTGCGCTTGTGCATCGAGGTGGTCGCGCGGCGGCGGCGCGGTCGCACACAGCGGCGCGGCGGCGCGCGACAGCGTATCGGCGATATATAGGTACTTGCCCGGTTTGTACACTAGCGAAAAGGTATACGGTTGCAAACGCATCAACATTCTTTGCAAACGCGGAGGAGCATCAGCTAGAGGTTTCTTTATGATGCTAACTAATGGTTTATGATCGGTTTCTACGATTACATCTGACCGTCCGTATATGTACGTGTAAAACTTTTCACAAGCGAAAACACAGGCATACAATTCTTTCTCGATCTGAGCGTATGCCTGTTCTGTTTTTGTTAACGACTTAGAAGCATAACATACCGGAAGGTTATTTTGTAGAAGACAAGCGCCCAACCCCGATTTACTTGCATCGACCGAAATTACCACTGGAATGTTTGTATCATAGTATTGCAGTATGGGAGGAGTGGTTAAATTATTTTTTAGGTCTATAAAACATTTCTCGTGCCTAGTGTCCCAGTGCCATTCTATGTCTTTCCTCAATAGCTCTCTCAAAGTAGTAGTTTTCTCGGATAGGTTGGGTATGAAGTTACTCACGTACGTCACTAGACCTAAAAATCTTTCTACATCTTTTACGTTCTGTGGAGTGGGCATGTCTCTGATCGCAGTGACATGCGAATCATCAGGGCTAATTCCATGACTAGTTATTCTGTGTCCAAGATATTTAATTTCCGTTAAGCCTACTTTGCATTTTTTTCTATTTAATTTAATATTAATATCTTGACATCTTTGTAATACTGCTCTTAACCTCTGATCATGAATTTCCTTTGTTTGCCCGTAAACTAATAGATCATCAACAAACAACACGACACCATCTATATCATCAAAATGACCGTATAATCGCTTGTGAAAAATTTCAGAAGCCGATGATATCCCGTAGGGCATTCGTAAAAACTTAAATCTCCCAAAGACTGTGTTAAAAGTACATAAATCTGTGCAAGTAGGATGTAATTTTACCTGCCAAAAGCCCTGTTTGGCGTCTAAGGTAGTAAAGTACTTGGCACCTAAAAGATTAGTCGTTATTTCCTCAAAAGTAGGAAGCTTAAAATGCTCGCGCCTAATAGCTTTATTTAAGTCACGCGGGTCCAGGCATATGCGTAAGTCACCGTTGGGCTTCTTGACCACCGTCATGCTACTGACCCAATCAGTTGGCCCTTCTACCTTCGAAATTATCCCTTCGTTTTCCATTTCTGTTAATTTAATTTTTATTTGTTCTTTGAGTGCTATAGGCAACTTTCTAGGTGCATGTACCACTGGTGCAACATCATCATTCAATCGTATTTTATATTCACCCGGTAAACAACCCATTCCCGTAAAAATATCTGGAAATTCATCTAATATTTTTTCACTCTGACTATTGTTAGTAATAGACATTACTCTTTTAATCAAATTCAACTCTTCACAAGAGTTCCTACTTAACACCGGTGGTGATTCAACATCAGCAATAATAAAATTTAGAAAGAAAGTGCTTTCTTTGTAATTTACTTTTAAATAACACTTGCCTACTACAGCAATATTACCTCCTGAATAACCTTGTAGCTTAGTCGAGGTTTTTAGTAAATCTTGATCGGTTAAGCCGATCTTGTTTATGAATATTTTAGGCAACACGTTCACGTCCGCTCCAGTATCCAATTTGAAACGAATGCAAGTATTATTTATTTCTAATAGAACTGACCAGTCACTGTTTACATTATTAGACTGAGCGATTACCTGATCGGTGGAGTCCTCCTGCAGCGAGTACACGCGCTGCGCCGGCGCCGACCTGCACACCCTTGCGTAGTGATTCATCCGGTTGCAATTGTTACACCGTGCGCCGTAAGCGGGGCAATCCATTCTCCTGTGAGCTCGGCCGCAGTTCCCGCAACTGGGTAAACTTCGCTGCAAATTCGTCGTAGATTCCGATGTCATAGGTCGTGACGATAGGTTATTGTTATTCACTGGGCGCTGTGCTGAAAACTGGGATCTGTAGTTACTTTGATATTTGTGATGATGTTCGCGCGACCCCGAAGTTGCATTTGACCGCAACGGTGTGAGGGGCGGCCGGCGCGCCTGGCCTGGCGCGGGTCGCCTGCCCACTAGATGCACGTCGCGGGTTCCCGGTTCGCTGTTGCCTTCGTTCTGCGATATTTCGTGTACATGTTGCTCATTGTTTTCTGATTTAATATTAAATGCCTGCATTCTTGACATTTCAGCCAATTTGCATATGTCCATTTCTTTTCGTAAAGAGATGTCTGGTTCCCTGAGCAAACGTTCCGAGAGAACCACGTCCTTCACACCACATATGAATCTGCTGCACACTAATCCATCACGCAAATCCTTAAATTCACATTTGCTCGCTATTTTGTTTAATTCGAAAACGTATTGCTCGGTTGACTCCAAATCTTTTTGATTTCTTTTAAAGAACTTGTGCCTTTCCACTGCCAAATTTTTTCTGGGTGTGAAAAATTCATCGAATTTACCCAAAAGTTCTTTAACCGTCTTCGTTTCACCCGTAAATTGGTCATAAACTTCCCGACATTTATTTCCAATGATATGCAATAGTATACTCATCTGTACTTTCTCGCTTTTCTTCGATAGTTCGCATGCTTCAAAATAAATTTCATACGATTTCTTCCAATTATCCCACTCGGCACTCAAGTTTCCCGATGTAACATTCGACAAATTGTTCTCAAAGAGAAATGGCGGTGGTGGTTGTAAAACGGACTCCATTTTGCCTGCGTGTTAGTCCAGTTCCAACACTATGTATGTACTTAAGTATACACTATCACTTTACGCGTTTTCTCACATAGGTATTCACATTATGTTTACAAGATGTCGAACCCATAAACATAAGTTAACGTAATTCAACGTGATATTTTATAACCGGCTGCGCCATGTCAGAGTATAGGATCGGGTCGCGTGAGTCAAACACCAGAGCTGTGACAAGACTGCCTTTATTCTCATTTTTACCAAGCTACCCTCACATACAATAATTATAAAATAGACATACCTACAGTGGTCTGGCGAGCCTGTATCTTGGGACCCAGTGAGTCGGTTTACATTAAACAGATATGTATATTTCTAACGTCATGGGAACGTGGCTATATAATATTTCTGACTTTGAATGTAAATACATAGGTAGATAAAGGTTTTTTAATAATCCAGGTTTTTGTCTTGTTCCAGCAGTCTAACGTGTAACGTGTTTTAGTCAATTTAGGTGTTGTTGCCGGGTTAGAATAGTGCCACTCCATATCTTCCCGTGGATGTCGTAAGAGACGGCTAAGGGAATAAAGGCGTATAGTACTGTTAGGCGATGGGCTTGCAACCTGTCACTAATACACTGGTAAACATCTTAGCCTAAGTGTGCAAAATGTGGTTACAGAATTATCAACAATTTTTTAGAGTTGTTGGTAATTCTGTAGCTCTGCCTACCCCACTCTGGGTATAAAGGCGTGAGTTTATGTATGTATTTATGTATGTAGGTTCTAGAAAAATCTCAATTATTTCAGTACAATATGAACACGTACAATACGACGAGTATGTGAACGCAAATAAGTTACAATAACAATACATGCAATGTTAGGTATTCGAATATGTTCTAGCGTACAAAATTCAAAAAGTATTTTTGTGCAAGGATGAAGATGTAATGTAATCTACCAAGTGAGTTAAAAAGTTTATGCACATCCGCAGACCTGGGGGCATATTACTTACTGCAAGTTGGGTTTTTCTTATAATGTCGATTAGCGCAAAAATAGGCATGTACAGTCGAAGTCATAAATATAAAAATATCTTCACTGTTGTCTGGTCTGACTGAGTTGAGTCATTTTTACATTTTAACTGTGCCTAAACCAAAGTCGAAAAGTCTTAAAGTGACCTAATTCAAACTAGGTCATTGATATTTATGTCAATTCTAATGCTACTTACAGTAACTTATTTTTAACATTTAGTACATTAAAACCAAATATAATTGATTGAGAAATGCGTAAGAAACAAAAATTATAATTAAAGAGAAACTCTTCCGAACACGTAAACACATTAGGCTTAAGGGGTCGACTCGTGATCGTCAGGTACCGAGTTCGAACCCCCGCGGTCACCATGTACCAATGAGTTTTTCTAGCTTAAGTGCATTACCCGATTAGATGCTCTTACGGTAAAGGAAAAACATCACACATCTGCACTTCGGAACAACTGAGTATGTAAGAGAGTAATTGCACAAAATATCCTAATGGGTCGAAGTGTATCCGAAAGGGCCCATCTGTAAGATAAGATAAGATATTTTAACTACGAAACCCTAAAGGTTTATTTTAAAAACAAGTGACTTCATGTGCGAGCAGTCTTGCTATTTAGTAGCTGAAATAATACTTGCCCTCTTAAACTAAAAAGCTCAGCTGCTGTCCAGAAACTTAGAGAGAAATCGGAAGCACTCAGTTCAATTGCTCTAGAGTACTACGAAGTTGGAACTTTTGTTACAACTAAAGTTTCATCGTTTCCAAAAGGTCAATTGATTTGATAGCAGCTACTTGTTGAAATTGCTTCACAACAAAGTTGCTAGAATAGCCCTATAGAACTTGAAACTCGAACGATTTTAATCATGTCAAGATTCAATTTAACAAAAATCCTCGACCAACCATAAAATCTAGTTCGATTTCTAGTCTGTCTGTTCGTTTACTTGTTTGCCTATTGGATAGCAAGTCATTTCAAACTAACTTCTTGTCAAATTCAGAATCAGAGTCACACAAGTATTGGGTAAAATGGTTTTTCAAGTAAGTTTTTCCATTATTTATGTTTATAGTAACTTTATACATAGCTTAAAATTGACTGACAATGCAATAACATAGTATTAAATAAATAAATAAATGGAGGTTAAGTACGTAAAATATCCGGGTATTTAATTACACGGCAGCCTCATAATTATAATTAACGTCGGCACCTACTTACTCTACGATTATGTATCAAATTAGAAGGTGATAACTAAAATTAAATTGTGCCAATCATTTATATTGCTGACTATACAACTGTCACGACTCTGAATGCGCTTACACTTCCATTGCCAAGAAACGATTAGCGAGAACATTGTTCGTACAGATGTAGTGCAAAATGATTTTCCTTCGGGAAAACTCGGATCTCAATCGGAATACGATGGCACCCGAACTGTCAATCAATGATTGTATTAAATGAGTGACGTTTTCATGTCCATTAAAATGGAACTTTATTGTTTAGTGTCAAATGACAAAGTGACAAATGACAGCATTTGTCATTTGACACTAAACAATAAAGTTCCATTTTAATGGACATGAAAACGTCACTCATTTAATACAATCATTGATTGACAGTTCGGGTGCCATCGTATTCCGATTGAGATCCGAGTTTTCCCGAAGGAAAATCATTTTGCACTACATCTGTAGCGGATTCCCGCTACAAAGCGTTGAGCGCTACGAGCTGCGCTACGCGGCTCTCGTAACGAAACACCGCATCATGGCTCTTGAGCGTGAGCGAGCTTTCAAATACAACGGACGTTAATTATTTCTTTGTACAGCCTTTATTTATTTAACTTTGATGTAACATCCAATCTGAATAATAATGTTCCTTTCTCGGTAAAACATTTTGTTTAAATGTGTACAGTATTCCCAGTATTCTTAATAGGTTTCGGCTGGCTATCGGTATCACGCTTGCACTCGCAGCTGACAGTACTGTCACTCGTGTGTCGTAGAAAAATGAATATAAATATTTGTTTTGTTATATCGCATAAATATTTTCATACAGGAAAATAATTATAAATAAGCGAGTAACGTGCCTCCCTCGCTTCACGCCGGTTTATTGAAAGCAAAAGCACAAAAATATATATTAGTCAGAAAAAATGTAGCTTGCTATTGGTAAAGGTTTTTTGAATCGGTTCAGTAGTCCCGGAGATAAGTTTAGTTTAGTTTAGTTTATTTATTCATCAATGTAATATTACAATATTAATTGCATTGCATGTCAAAAAATACGAAATTACATTGAGATCGTCAAACATAAATACTAATAATCAAAGAATACAAAACTAAATAATAATTATAACAACAACAAATACACCTCTAATAAATGGTCACTCGTCCGATGTCAATAATGTACAAGAATTAATAAGGTCAACACAATAATAAAATCAATTTACATTTCCAGTTCCATATATTCATTCACAGAGTATAATGGATTCTCCAATAAAAGGTTTCTCAGCTGATGTTTAAATGCTGATAACCCCCTAATATAAGGTTTCGGTTGTTTTAATTGTTCAGCAGGCCCGAAGGGCCAAAGCGCCTAAAATAGGAGCTCCACTATAGCGACTCCATTAAATTTGAATTAGAAATAGAGATCATTAGTCAGTAGTGCGGCTTAGTAGTGCCATGGGGACTATTTTGAGGCTTGTGCGTCAAATTTGCTGTATCTTTGGCGTGTTAGCTTTCCAACTACTCTTAAAGACCGCAACATGTAAGTGAATTACCTATAATTCTTTTACCGAGGCCTTCATTCAATATTTTCTTAGGTAATACAGAACTAGACTCCAAACGAGATGGTCCACATTCTTGACCTCTAAGTGATATTACATTAGGCCGTTTTTTTCTATCTAGCCGAAACGTTGTTGGTTTGAACATATTTATATTTACCGATCGTTACGAACTCAGGGGTCGCGGTTACGACGACCGACTCGGGTTTTATTTGAGGTCTATACGAGTAACATTCACCAGAAAGTTCCGTTTCCTACAATCAATAACGTTTGTCATCATAATTAGTGTTAGTTATAAATGTTACAATGTTGAAAATCATAATAATGACAGTAGGTATATTCGTAACTTTTAATATCATAATGTATTAAGTTTCATATTGTTGAAGGTAATAATATTACTTGTCGTAGCAATTACAAGAACTAAAATTGTTATACATGAAATTTGAATACCTTTATATATCCCCTATATCTAATAATATGGAAATCAATTTCTAAAAGGGATACCTTTTATTTGAAATTGCGTCTGGTGAGACGAAAGCCAGATGTCACATCGCTGAAATTTCCATTAATGGAGCTGGTTCCCCTTTTATTAACATACTTTATAATAATTCTATATTCCACAATAACTTTAAACGTATGTTGTCCGTTGGATTTCCAAATGGACGGAAAACCAGCGCGGCGCGAAAACTCGGAATCCGCATAGAACTATCGTGAACGTCGAAATTTTTATATGAGGGTATTTACTAATTAAATAAAATAAAAAAAATCGCAAGAAAAAATACACATTGCTACTTAAATATTATTTATATGGTGAAAACCAAAAATGAGTGTCAACTGACCCCCGTACTAGTTTGCCTCACGGTGGGTCAGGATTAACCGTCCTTATAAGTATCACATTTATTATATTAATTGACCTAGTCCCTAGCAAACTCAGCTCTAGGCTTGTACTATGGGTAGTTGACAACGATATAAATGCTTACATAGAGAAAAAATACTTAGAAAACATCCTAGACTCAGAAACAAATACTCGTATAACGTTCATCAGACGAATATTTTTGATTTGCTCATACCGGGATTCGAATCCGGGTCCGTTAGCTTCGTAGGCTGACTAACGCGTCGTCAAATAGGGAAAGGCAGCGGAAAACGGGCGTCCTCTAGTATTTTTATTATGAAACGAGTTTCAAATCTCGCAAAAACCATCTAGGGACGCACAAAACCCTTACAATTATTGTTATGTCAGTTTATTATTAACGTTTAATTATTGACCCCAGAACCGCCGTTTGCCGCCAACGATCGCTGGCTGATGCTTCCATTAAAGTTAATGGAGCTAATCCCCCTCTAATGGGCGATTGGATCCTTCCCCGAATCCACCGATAATTCCGCCGGTCCGCCTCGCTACACTTTCTTACACAAACATTGTATTCCTTTTAGTGTGCAAAAACAAATATTTGCGGAGTTAATCAAAGCCAAAGAACAAAAACATTCGGCGCCTCCGAAAGTCGCTTACGTTCCTTAATTACTTAAAGAAAAAATTCTTTCTCGCAACACACAAAATAATTCTACTTAACAAAGATTGTATGAAATTGTTACAGAGCTACGGTGTTGAATTAGTAACTGCCTCAATTCTATAAATATTGTTATTATTTCGGCATATTCCTGGCAAATTCCTTTTCAGTGCCAAACATTTATTCCATGGATTATTATTGTAAAACGTCGTGTATACCTAACTTTGTCTGAATCGCATGTACAATTAATCATTCACTTCGCTATTGTTCGGAAACTGGAATTTTAATTACCAGTGTTAATTATGGGATTTAATTAAAGCGCTGTCCCTGTCAATCTGTCAATCTCGGAATAATGTCGTCGCGGATGACGAAGATTTAATTAAGGCATCCAGCGCCGCCTAGCTCTGATTATAAAGTAGGACGTCGCTCCACATATTATACAGGCATTCCCATTATCACTATCTACGTACGACTCGTACGAGCAGGACATAAAGTCTAACGCATTCGAGGAATATTCAATATAGAAAATAGTAAATATCGAGACAATCTTACACAAATTTAACGTCTCAATAAAATCTAGAGTTGCACTAAGAGCACGTAACAACAATAAACATATAGCTTAATTAATAAATACTAGGGTGCATAGAACACATCACAAGAATATGCACAAATAATACTTAATGATTATCACATAAATATAAACTGTTGTCGGAGTTCAAACCCGAGACCTAATTATTAGTCCAGTAGGCCCCTACTAATAAGTATAGATATTTTTGACGTCTTGGAAACGGATGTATATTTATGACTTTGACTGTACATAGAGACCTACCGTTAGAGGTTAATTCATATGTCTAAATAAATGGTGAAAAAGATGTTAAGCAAAATTTGTTAATTATACTTCCATACAATTTCAGTACGTATAATTTTTATTTATACATATCCAAGACGATTTATAAATCGTGAAATCAGCAAATCAAACAACAAGGACCATGAAAAGCCTATACAACAAGGACTAATAAGAGGTTGCGACTGACAATAATTATCTATTGCTTGATTTAAATGCAGAACACGTCAAAACATGACAAAAAATCAGAAGGTGACGTTTGTCATCGGCTAAAAAATTATAAAATTATTATTTACATTTTGATACCACAATCATGTTTAATCATTTAAAATAAGGTAGAGTAGTTAGAATATTTCTTGGTGCATTGTAACGTAGTGGTATGAAACGGTTAAATCCAAGAGTTGGTTGTAGCTGTACCTGGATACCGCTGAGCTATGATTGAGACTGGCAGTGCCGAAAACGTAACGGCCGAGGCACTTCCGAATCACCCTACTCAGGTAGAAGAAGTAGAAGCCATTCGGGTATGACATTCATTCAAGAAGCCGTAGGATCATCCGTAGTGGTGTAGCTTAGGATTGCTCAAGTGATGTGGAAGTTATTATATCCGACAGTCGCATCAACTCTAATTCTTCTCCAAAACGATTTGTGTTGTGTACTTAATAATAAATGTAGAAAACCACCATAAATACCTGCAAAGTAACTACTCAAACTAATTGACCAAACTTTTTGTACCTATTGTGAGCAAGTTTTTGCAAATGCCACCTGCATTATTTATCATAAACTTAATTTTATCACAGTCTTAAACATTTATTCCTTGCGTATTTTTCCACTTAACCTAGGAACCACCAAAAGAAGACGAGGACATAGCGCGCCCCGAAGCGACTTTTCGTTTCACCATCCAAAACATCAGCCAGCTAAAAGAAAAAGTCCTTTCACCCGCGTGCCACGTCCGATGTCTGCCCTGGAAGATCCTCACGCTAGTCCGGAACACGACCACTCCGGACCGCCAGCAAGAGAAGGCTTTAGGGGTGTTCCTCCAGTGCAATGGGGAGACTGAGGCTCCAGGGTGGTCGTGCTATGGCCTGGGAGAGCTCAAGCTGCTTACCCACAAGCCGGATGGAGAGCACGTGTGCAGAAAGTTACATCACATGTACCACAGGTAGTGTTGCGACAAATCAAGTACCTAGATGCCACCATTCAGACGAGAGCGCGGCATAGTTCAAACTACTTACAAAAGTTCTGATTATAATACCGCTTTCACATCTTTGAAGCGCGTCGCGCTCTCGCTATGTGAGAGTTTTTGAATCCACTTGAAGTATTTGCAGACAATCCTACCTTTTATTATTTTATTTTTCTTCCTTATGGCTTCACAAAACCGCGACAAACTAGATTGATTATTAAAACTGCCATTGTTACTGGTTCCATTATTGCCTTAGCAAGCAGGCTCTAAACTGTTATGCAACCATGCAACTCGGGCTAGGACCTTTTTATTGTTTTGGCAAGGACAAGGGAAACGATCTCCGGATGGTAAGTGGAATTTGAAACCCACGGATATAAGACTACAACCTCAAAATTACAGTCCTAACAGTGAAAATGTGTTGCCAACCTTGAGGAAGGTTAGGTTTGTAAAGCTCACTTTACCGGAATGTGATCTTTCTCTAAATGTGCACTTCCCAATGGGTACACTTTTTCAAAAAGTGCATTTTCTCAGATAGAACACATTCTCAGTAGATACATTTTCTCAGTGGTGATGGAAACTGTGCATCTTTCGAGAAACTGCCCCAATTGGGAAAGTGTACCTTTTGGGTAAGTGTACCTTCTGGGAGTGTAGATTTTGCAGAAAAATAACTTTTTGAGAAAGTGCACATTTCGGGAAAGTTAACTTTACAAGCCTAACCTCTTGAGGACTAAGATATAATGTTTTTTATGAGGTTCTACTTTATAATGTTGTTAACATTAAGATATTTCACATTATAACTCTTGCCTTAATCATCATTAATTTGACAGCAAAGAAGATGACTGGGGATTCGCGCACTTTATTTCTTGGAAAGACTTGATGGATCCTGACAATGGTCTGGTTAAAGACGACGCCATCACAATAGAAGCCCACGTGGTGGCGGAAGCGCCGCACGGAGTGGCCTGGGACTCCAAGAAGCACACTGGTTGTGTTGGTAATACACGATAGTGCTTTTTACGTTACAATAACAGAAATTCACTACTTAATAACAGTCATCGGCTTTCTTCGTGCTTCTAAGAAATGCAGCTGAGAAGTATACCGTTAGCGCCTTATCACACTTGCAATTTGCGGGCGAGTTGAACGCGAGACGAGCGCGCAGCGAGTTCGCCGCGAGCGCGAAACGAATTCCAACGAATCCAACACTAGACGCGCCGAACTCGCTGCGCACTCACGGCGAAATCATTACGCACTCGCGGCAAACTACCTGCGCGCTCGCCTCAAAATCGTTACGCACTCGCGGCAAATTCGCTGCGCTCTCGCCTCGCTTGCTACTCGCCCGCAAATCGCAAGTGCGACTATGATAGCGATAGATAGCCGATCGCAATAATAAAAAGCACAGCTACTAACCATTTTTAATTGTTGTTTTTAGGGTTGAAAAACCAAGGTGCAACGTGTTACATGAACTCGTTGCTTCAGACACTGTTCTTTACAAATGTCCTGCGCAAGGCGGTGTACAAGATCCCGACCACGGGCGACGACAGCTCCTGTTCAGTAGCGTTTGCCCTGCAGCGGGTGTTCTATGACCTGCAGTTCTCAGACAAACCGGTAGCGACTAAGAAACTTACTAAGAGCTTCGGTTGGGAAACCCTGGATTCATTTATGCAGCACGATGTTCAAGAATTCCTTCGGGTAATTTGGCACTGAAAATTTATTGCGAAGAATTTACGATTAGTTTTGACTTTTTAAAATTCGGAACTTGAAACTTGGATCACGCACGAGATGTGATCCAAGTTTTAAGATCCGAATTCGAAAAGCCTTAACTTAACGATATATTATACTTACTTGAAAAATAATCCAAAACTAACTTCATTGCTCTTACGAAAAATAGACTATCAAAGGATTGGAAAGTAACTCTGGATCTTGTTATATTCATGCTTGAAATAAACTTGATATGAGGTTATTTCTGAACGTTTATTTTCCAGGTACTTTTGGACAAGTTGGAAAGTAAAATGAAAGGCACAGTAGTAGAAGGGACCGTACCGAAATTATTTGAAGGAAAAATGACTTCTTTTATAAAATGCAAAAATGTCAACTGCACAAGCACGCGCGCCGAAACTTTCTATGATATTCAACTTAGCGTTAAGGGAAAGACTGACAGTGAGTTTTAAAATACCCTATATGCATACAAAGGCACTATTACTATTCAGAGAAGGCGTTTTTACCTCATACAAATTTAGGCCCGTATTAATAAACTAATCTCAAATCTAATGTTCGTCTCGAGATGCGTCAAAAATTACAGTGTTCTATGGTTTGACGTTTACTTTGACGTATCTTGTGACGCGCATCTCAGCCAAGATGAGTTTATTAATACGGGCCTTATTCTTAACAATTTCTTGTGTACGGTAAAAAAACTGACCTGAATTTCTAGTGATGCTTAAAATTAATCCATAGTCTTCTTCGGCATGGCAAGTAAATTAATTATTAACTAATCTTAACCTTAATTAAGCTTATAAAACATCCTACAATCTTCTTTACATTCAAATTATATTTTTCAGTTTTAGAATAGTTTAAGTTGTAGTGACAAGGGCCGCTAACTATTCGGAAAATAAAACCTTGGTGGTTCAATATTCTGTGAACAGTTGCTCCATCTAATATTATTCCTTATTTATTCGTGCGCGTGGAAAACACGCGGGTGGAAGTTTTACAATATTTCACCTGCGAAGTTCTAGCATACTTTGAGTTGCTATTTTATTCCGACGAACTTGAAGAGGAAAATATTATGGGTTCCTAGTATTAAAACCCAGCTCTGTAAAGCACTCGCTTAGAGCAAATTATTCTGATAGTGCTCCTTTTATCGCTGTAAAACGATTTTACTGGAAAACTCGACGGACCTTTGCACTTCATAATGCAAATTGCCTTCAGTTTAGTTATTGAATTTATTCTATGCGCCATCCCCGTCAGAACTTAGTACTGGATTTTTTCAATGGAAATCTGTGAAAATCTCGGAACCAAGCGGTAGCCTGCCTTTTTGGCTTGAATCATTTGGCAAAATGTATCGTTTCCCAACCGTTTCATTTGCCGACCCACTTTTTTTCTGTAACTGTAAATATATCAGGTGTATTTCAGTACAATCGTGTAGAATGTATATTACGTGTACCCTATATGTTACGTTGGGTTAGTTTTTATAATAATAAATCCTGCAATATTTACAATTACAGAAAAAACCGGGTTGGCAAATAAAACGGTTGGAATAGATACATTTCGCCAAACATATTTTTGGCAAAAGGCAGAGAACCTTTTAGAGCACCTTGTATGCTCTGACATATTCGATGGCTACTGTAGGTATTTACTGGGAGCTTACGATTACTTTGGGGAATAATATGTTCTGTGCTTTAGACCGCCGTACGCATCCCATAAGAGTTTATTCTCGGAAATCGCGCTTAGAGCGATTTAACAGTCGCGAGAGAAAGAGCTTTGTCCGGTTCTCTGCCTTTTGGCAAAAGTATCCACAGAGCAGCCATATTTATTCCCTATAGCAACCGTAAGCTCCCAGTAAATACAGTACAGTAGCCATGTAATGCTACAAATGTATGGTATGGAAGTAGCGCTCGGCGGGGCAGTGGTTGTTTTGCGCACTTTGTCGTAGAAAATACACATTTCCGCCACCGTGCACACAGATTTTCCGATTTTAGTACCTAAATAACTGCACTGTTTTACCTTCCAGTCTACGAGTCGTTTAAAGACTACATCAGCACGGAACTGCTGGACGGAGACAACAAGTACGACGCGGGCGAGCACGGGCTGCAGGAGGCGGAGAAGGGGGTGCGCTTCGACCTGTTCCCCCCCGTGCTGCATCTCCACCTGATGCGTTTCCAGTATGACCCGCTCAGCGATGCCTCTGTCAAGTTCAATGACAGGTAATGTTATTGACCAACGGGTGCATGTATACAACAAAAAATCCAAAAATGTGCAAGTGGGACTCGCGCTCCGAGGGTTCAGTACCCTCGCACAAAAGTTATTTTTATATTACGATTTGAATACGATTTCGGATCGAATCAGCCCAACCCCAACTCAGAGTTGACCATCTTTAGTATTGGTTGTTTTTCTTAAAGTTTTGTACTATAATCGTACCAAAATTTGAGGCTCGTGTATTTACACGGTCACGTTGGGCACCCTTCGGGCACGGACCCTAAAAATGAAATCATAAAAGTAAATGACAGCCTTAGTGAGCTGACATCTTAGTCATACTCATGAGTATACATATAACTGACATGGCATCTGACTAGGGTTGACATTATTATATAATTTATTTTCTTTGTGTATCACTTTGTATACTTTAGAACATTTTTTAAAGGACTATGCGTCAGAATGTTCCATAATATTTGGCCATACCGGGAGTAAAAGCCAGGAACGCTTCATTCGTAGCCAGGGTCACTACCACGGTAGAATAGATATTTTATTAGAATAACCTTTGTCCATACGCATCTTTACTCACTAGGAGAAATTGAAAATTTTACCCCAATGTTTGTAAAAATATCAATGCTCATACCTATTTAGCCGAGAGTTCAAGAAGCACTCCAAGCGGCAGTCGAGTGTAAAGGAGTTCACGACCGTACTCCCCGCGCGTGGCCCTCGACCCAGTCCTGCCGCCATGAGAGATCTTGAAAAGAAACCCTTTCATACTGTGTTTTATACTTTAGAAACGAATGATTCTTTCTAGTTACAATTTCATATCAACGTATTTTCGTATACGAATATTACCTTTGACAAGTACTAGTATAACAATTAATTTTTCACCTATTTGGAAAGGAGACTTTTCTTCTTTGCTAAGAGAGATCAAAACGGCACTTTTCTGTTCAATTACATTTTGTTGCCAGTATAAAATATAAACGCAATGAATTATGAAAAAGTATGTACAATTTAATTTTGGTCGTTCAAGTGCTTAGGTACTATTTGCACATAATCGTTTTTTTTTTAACACTTTGATTGATTTTAATGATATGATGATGATGATGATGATGATGATGTGATAATGTTGTGCCGTAGTAGTAATCCTTCCTAAGAAACTAGTCGCTGCTTATCAAATAAAACGGCCCAACTCAAAATAGGTATTTTTTCAGTAGAGTGGTTTGAAAATAAAACAAATTTAATTTCAAAATTTCTTGTATTAAAATAAACTTAAAAACTTTTTTCTTTGTGCTATTAACTTCCTTAGTTAGTCAAGAATAGCTTCAGCATAACATTATATTTAAATGGCACACGTGATAATCATAAAACAAAAAAACAATGACTAACTTCGGGTTAAGTCTTAATATTCTTAATATTATTATGAGCAAGAAGATCACAAGTCGTAATACTTAAACAGTAATACAAGATTGTATGACAAATAACGACCTATTAGTCTTTAACTCATGTAATAAAGTTAAATTTCTCACTAATAATGTTGTATCACGTTTTGTGCACAAAATTTTACATCTGAATTATTATCAACAAGGTCTCAAAACAACTTCGGACGTTGGAGAGGGCCATACATTTTGTAAGAAATGGCACATTAATGTTTGCGACTCTAACAAATATTCGCACTTATTGCCTTTTATCAGTATTAATAACTATTTAAGTATATTAAATCACAATATTATCACCAGATATATATATATTATATATAATATATATTGATATATATTTACTGCATTAAATTCTTTTTGGTGTATTTTTTGTATTTCAGAATAAAAATCTAAGAACCTCAAAAACGATCAACAAAATCTTTCTGTGTTACAAATAATAATTGAGGTAAAAGCTATGCATTAATACTAATGAGTAACAAAACTTAATTAATTAATTTTTAATGTTTAAATTTAGACTGTGAGATAGAAAGCGTTGTTATGGCCGCGGTTACTGTTGTGAACCTTATATGCGTACCTTGGCTGGACTGTAGATAGGTGCCGCAAAATAAATTCACGTTGCCTTTGTATGTCCCCCCATTCCCAATAATTTTTAAATATAATTTTTCTTTGAATTTCTGTAATTTCTTGAGAACATTTTAGTTTACATTTTTCAGTACAAGGAGGCTTCAAGGATTTTTCAGGCACGATAAGTTTCGACGTTGATATGTACGACTTACCAGTATTTCTCAGTCTCTTTGCTGTATTACGAGTCCAATTTTCAGGGGCAGCCTTTCATTTACGCGTTATTTCTTTGTGTCGAAGAACAGTATTCTCATTTGAGATCTCTGCTGCTTTAAGGAAGTGGCATTTTCGTCATCCGAACTTAAGAAATCAGCTGCGGAGTTAGAGATTATTTGGACCTGTTTGTCGATTCCGTGTAAGTGTTTTATTGGTAGTGGTAGGACTGGTATAAATGGTTGTATCCAGCATGTTTTCTTCCAGACTAGGATCAAATGGCGACGAACTCGGAAAAACTATATTTTTGCTAATTGGGGTTGTCACAGGTAACAAGCAGGTATAGGTGCGGGTATAGTTATCGTCACTATATGAAATCCAGTCGGGTGAAGACATAATCTGTTTGTTCACGTTGAGCTGCATTTCTTCGTTTAAACCTACTGGTTGACAACAATTTAGAGGCTCAACATTCGAAACATAAGAGGAAGGCTGACAACCCGAAATATCGTAAGAAGAGCCATTATCAGTCTTTGACACTTCTTGACTGTTATCCTCGGAATCAGAAGAATCTGACGAACTGCTGGAAGAAGAACGAGCTTGAGGAAGAGCTGGAAGAGGTTGATGAGGAAGGTGAGTTGCTTGTAGGTGAAATACGTTTTACCATATCAGGAATTATTTGTGTTGCGTTGACGTTTTCTTTATCATGAATGTGTCTCTTAAAATATCGTATCGCTTACTACAATGCCCGACAGTACTTTTTGACTTATGAACGTCTTTTTATTTTCAGATTCAATTAAAACTTCTTTAGTAAGAGGCGGAGTCATCTTTTTTTGTTTTTTTAGATGTCACACTCATGCCTCCTTCACTAGAACTCGGAGAAAAATAATTCAATGAATCTCGGTTTGCAACATTTTTAAAGGTGGGATCACTGTCATCCGAAGAAAAATCTTGATTTTCACACAAAGTTGCTGCAGAAGCTGCTTGTTTTTTGCCTATTTTTAAATTTATCTGTTGATTTTTAAACGTTTTTCCAGTTCGCGTGTTCATCTCTGGAACCAAAAAACAATATTTTAGTGTAACACGCGTGACAAGCTAGTCAATTACAGTAAAAAATACTTTATATAAACATACAATAGAGTCAAACCACACGTTCAACGTTCACAAATCAACTTACTATGAACATGGTCCATGACCCACAGTGTCCCAATTTGTTATAAATCATTTTAGTACGACTAACTTAATTCGGTAGACAGGCATATCTCGCGTAGTTAATAGTACAATTAGTTCTCTGTTTCGTAAATACAGGCTAAATTCTACATATGACAGAACTGGAATACTTACTCTTTCATGAAGAAAGTTGCACTTCGTAATGTTACACTATTGCAGAAAAAATAGCACAGATAATAATTAATTTTATCGTAAAGAGAGTTGTATTTTGTGATGTAGCACTATAGCATAAACACTAAGCAACAATTCAGCGTCTTATTTCGCAATGTGCCTTTATTCACCAGAAAAACGTAGTCTCGTTGCCACAAGCTGCGGCGTAACTGGCATGTGGCCGCTCTTACCGATAACATGGCATCGAGTTCCAGCCAATCACATAACGGCACAGTGCTGCCCCGCGGCCATTTTTTGAAGTAGCGACTTGGGTGTTTTATTCAAGATAAAGTTTAGCTTATTTTCTACGTAGTCTTATACTTAGTTCAAAAATGAAGTATTTTGCAATAGTGTGTTATTTTAGATAAGCAGCGTAGTGGTCTCAAGTTTTCCGGTAAAGGCAAATATTTGAATGATGACTTGATGAGCACGAATATGTTTGCTTTCGAGCCTTGGATGTTTCGGTTGCTATTTATTTAATTAAATAAGTACTCGTATTGTTATCCGGTACCTATAGTACAAGCCTAGGTAGGCCTTATTTGGAACTGAATTTCTGTTTGCTACCCACACTTATTAGAAAAGAAAGAAAAAGAAATCTTGCCTTTATGTTGCCAGGTTCGATTTCTACGAAGAGATCAACTTAGACCCGTACCTGCAAGAGATCCCGCAGACTCCTGCGCACTACACGCTGCACGCCGTGCTCGTGCACTCGGGTGACAACCACGGCGGGCACTACGTCGTCTTTATCAATCCCAAGGGCGACGGGAAGGTAAGAGACCCGTGTAGAACATACATACACAATCACATACATAAACTCACGCCTTTATTCCCAGAGTGGGGTAGGCAGAGCTACAGAATTTCCAACAACTATAAAAACTTTTTGATAATTCTGTAACCACATTTTGCACACTTAGGCGAAGATATTTAACAGTGTATTAGTGACAGGTTGCAAGCCCATCGCCTAACAGTACTACACGCCTTTATTACCTTGGTCGGCTTTTACGACATCCACGGAAAGATACGGAGTGGCACTATTCTAATCCGGCTACCACACGGAAATAATACAAATGTCATTTTGACAAAAATATTTTTAAACTAATGCTACTGCGTATATTTGGCAGTGGTGCAAGTTCGACGACGACGTGGTGTCCCGCTGCAGCAAGAAGGAGGCCATCGAGTACAACTTCGGTGGCAAGGAGGACGCGCCGCACCTCGCGCGCCGGGCCACCAGTGCCTACATGCTCATCTACATCCAGTCAGTACCACTGGCCAGTGTTGCCAGATAATACACAACATAATTTTCAATTCATGAATTCGCGTCCATTGATATTTTTGTGGATATTGCCACAATCGTGCAAGGTTTAACTGAGCTGCGGGGCTTCGTAGATTAAAAACCACCTTTGTAGAGTTTGAGTACAAAATAATGACATCGCAATAGACTAATTTTTAATTACTAAGCCTGTCGCAGAAAAGTCATCATAGCCTACATAATTATATCGTCGATCTTGTGATTTAGACACTGTTATCATGATAGAGATATAGAAACAGAAAAAAAGAATGGCAACACAGAAATAAAAAACATAAAATTAAAAAAGAAACGGAATAACAAAATATTGATCCGACAAATTTCAATTTACCAATGCCAAAGTGAGAGAGAGATTCGTTGCTTTTAATCTACTAGTATTGCTATTAATAGTTAAGATCTACAGCGTACCAATCGGCCCTTAACATTCAAAGGCCAAAATATATACAGCAGAAGATATCTAGATATTAGCCCCATTCTCCCCTTCCTTTCTAGCCACGCTAGTTGTTTATTGCCTGGCAGTCCGTGTTGAAGTGAAAGCTCTAAAATCCTTGTTCCCTCAGGACGTCGCGGCTGAAGTACGTGCTGCAAGACGTCTCCGAGAGCGACATACCGAGCGATCTCTGCGAGCGAATAAACGACGAGATGCGATACGAGATGGTAAGAACATGTAAATATCGATTTCCTGCATGCCATCTTTTATTTTACTTTTTTTCTGAAATGTATAAGCCAGACCTTGTTGCGTATTTCAGGCGGGAAAAAGATAAGATGCAGGAAAGTCAAATCTGACACCTCAGTCAGTTCTGCCAAGTACTACGCGAAGATTATCAGCGCACTAAAACAGTTCTTCACTTTGCAGGCCCTAGCCGGCTCTAAATATAAAGGCAGATAGAACGCAGAACGGAGACTTAAAAAAAGCAAATACATATTTGATAAATGTTTACAATACAATTTATAAAGTTTAGGTTAATTTACGCCGATGTTGCTAAAACTAATTAAATTTGAATGTAGGTGATAATAGATTTATTATTTACTTTGTGTATTTTTTATTATTGTAATATTTATGTACCTGCTTCTGTTAATAAAATTTGTTGCGAAATGAATTTAGTGTTCCTTGAATTTTGGATTTAGGGCGTGTCGGTAAGTCGTCAGTTTCGGTTTCGGAGACGCAAATTTTACTACATATAAAGACGCAAATGTTTTGTTGCAAAGACTTCAGTCGTACATGGTTTTCACAACCATGTTAAACATGGAAATTCTTTATAAGTTGTATTAACATTTTGCTTCTATAAACTGTCACTTTACAATTAGCAGAAATAGGGTATAATAATATAATTTCTCCCAACCTAAGCTTAAGTACTTTGGTTGAACAATTTTTTCTTTGAACAGTTAGTTTAGGAGACTGATTTTCTAAAGTTAGTAAATAATATATAATATAACAATGGGATTATAACAACACGAGCACAAATGCCCATTATTAAAATAATTTTCCTCTTCTCTCCGCTCAGCTTTACTTGAGTGGAATTTCCTCCTAAGGCAAATCTAAGCATTTTCTCTTCAGGGTGCGCTTTCCCTTCAACGGAGCCGAGCGGATGCGGAGAAATAAAGTGAAACTGGGAAATTAACCTATCAACGGGTTTAGCAAGTTGCAATCTACGAGAGTGAAAGACTTTAGAAAAACTGACAAAATGTATGGATTTCACGTAAAACACGCGACGCCACCGTCCGGCAGCTTACGATCTGATTTCTGTGGTCGTTAACGAATTGTAAGATCAATAAATATTTTTAAAAATGTATTTCTGATTCTCATACAGCTCCGTTGATTGTAAACGAACGCGACTAACGACATTGATTGTTACTGCGAAATGTGAAACATAATTATAAATCCTAGAAAAAGGTAGAAGGGTTAAAACTATGAAGTGTTCCAAAAGGTTCTTTTGTTTGCACAGGAAGTTTTAGGTAAATCAAAATGGGTAAATGTGAAAAACTTTAGGCTAAATTATTCGCTTGTTTCCCCAGTCAACAGAAAAACACCACTACCAACAATCAACTTTACTTAATACACAATACAACATCATTGTATAAGTCCGTAACAACCTATTAGATTGCACATATCCAATTAACGCGAGCTATTCAGCGAAGTGAAGCCTATTAAGCTTGAAGCTCGCACGTCTTGTTCCCGTGTTATAAAATGCATGAGAAGCAGAGCACAATTAAGACCGGAGAACAAGGGCTCCCGCGGGCTTGCTCAATCTCGCCGGACACTGATGAGCCAGGGAATATGTATTCTGCCGTCCAAAAGAAAAAGGAAGTATATGGGTTTGAAGCTCGTATGCGCATACTGCCCTTTTGCTTTGGTCGATAATACGCTCGTATACTAAATCTGCACTAACCAGGTTACTTTGATCATACGAGTATTCGTATGATATCTGATTTGAGGGTGTGTTTTAGGGTAATTTAATGAGACTGTTCTGTAGCGTTAAATGTATGTTAATGAGTGATAATTTAATTTTAAATTTAAATATTGGCGGTGAACGATTTTGTAATGTCAACTTGAAAAAAAATATGTTTCCACTTTAAAAGGATAGCAACATTTCGCTGTAAGTACCAGCAATAGGTTCATAGTTAATATTATATAACATTAGGCTCGAACGTATCAAACGCACTCATACCTCTAGTAATAGGACGTCAGATATTTTTGCAAATGACTGCAGCTGACCAATAATCTGGTGGTGCTTAACAAATACCTACTTATGTATAAGGCGTGGGTGGATGCGATCGCCAGCCTGACTTAATAATTTGTTTGATCGCGTAACATTAAGATTGCAATAAATGCAATGCTGGACACTGCTCATTATTGAAATCAGACAAACAGTATAAAGTCTATCAGTACCTTAACATCATAGTGGTATACTGGAAGTCACGTCACTTGCTCAAGTTCATGCATATTATTGTTAGAATTTGAACAATAATATGCATAGAATTGTTCCCATTATTAACAGACTTCTAATTAATCGGTATAGTTGTTTAATCATAGCCTTTTTTTTATACATGCCAGGCATATATATGGGCATTCTTCTTTCCTTCGTAATACTTCTTATCTCATTCAACCTCCGGGCCTGCTGGAAATCTAACATAACCGAAACCTATTTAAGTTTTCTATTATTATATTCTATATACAGGACGAACAGTTCCACTACCGTAATGGAATAAAATAAATGGACCACGAAAAAACAGGTTATAATTATAAAATTTGTTTGACATTTTTTACGACGAATCATAACGTCACTGTGACACAGTTCTATCGTAAGGGTCAGGGTTCCATTGAGCGGAGAGTATGTATCGACACACGCTCATAATTTCTTTGTACAAATATCTTGACTGGCCGCATCTTTATCCGTAAAAATTACAAAATTACCAATTACAAAAGACTATATACTTACCGTATCTTATTATTTTATTGTTATTTGAGGTTTGACTAGTAAAGTCGCCGTCGATAGGACTTGCAAAAGAACCAATTTATTTACCATGATTACTCAATACTCACTTACTTTTAAACATCAAGAGAGGACTTTGCAATGATTTATACACTAGATCGTTATCATATTAATCTTTAGATGAAATTACTATTCATTATACGTTTTTTTTAAATAAAAACACACTTGGAGAATATTTGAGGTTATGTGCCAAACAGTACTAATTTGTTTACATCGTTCACAAATTCTATAGACTGTGACTTTAGGTATTATCTCATCCCTTTTCTTAGTCGTAGGTATCCTCATGACTGAGGGACGTCTCATATACATGGGTATTATATATAGATTTAGCATTCACAGAAAGCCTTTGATGGTTATTATTACTGGAATCCTGGAATACTTGATCACCTTGGAGCTTGCAAATCATATTTGAGAAGGGTATTACAGATGGTTATTACATATTATGAGTATCTGTGGTTCTAGACGTTTAACATTACCCTTAGCCCAATTCGAATAACCGAGATCAAATGGCAAAGTTGTATGAACTAATGTTGGATTTAACTTGGTTGAATTGATCTTTTAACATTATGTACTAAAACTATAAA
The DNA here is from genome assembly GCA_963966035.1 of Acleris laterana. NCBI lineage: Eukaryota > Metazoa > Arthropoda > Insecta > Lepidoptera > Tortricidae > Acleris > Acleris laterana. The sequence continues at coordinate 12,599,874 of OZ014445.1, read as the reverse complement.
ACGGGACTTGATCGCGTAGTAAAATAAACACTTATCTCGACGCTTCGTCTGTCTAAGGCCATGGTCACCAGAAGACTGACATGGAGGGTGTACATGACATGTACGGTGCTTGTTATGCAATATTTTTACCTACCCACACTTAGTCTTGTTTTTCATTTTCACTTACATTATCCAGTATCGAATAATTCGTCATCCGCGAAAACACGGTTTGCTTACACAACTGGCACAGCAAGCAAATGAACGCCCCCCACTACATTTATTTTATTACGTTAATATGTCCCGTTTTAATTTTTTATGAATAATTGTGTTGGTCCACCGTAATCCCCTAGCCTAATCCCCCAGGGGATCCTGGTAAACTCGGAATCCCTTGAACGCGGATTCATAACGTTAAATATGAGGTAGGCTTGGGTTATGTTAGTGCTTCAGCTGGCCCGAAGGGCCAAAACACCCTGAAATAAGAGCTCCGCGAAAGCAGAGCTCTGTCGACTCTGTTAAATGAATTTACCAGGATCGCCTAGGGGAATCAGGCTAGGGGATCCTGGTGGATGCAATGGTTCAAACCGTATTAATAATAACTTTTATCGTTTCGAATACATTATCTTTGCTTAATATCATAAATTCAAATGTGTGTTTGTTTGTTGATTTCGTATTCAGCGCTTCAAATGATCGACATGCGATTTAGTAAAGAGATTGTTTATACCCAGGAACAGACAAGGTATTTATCATCCCTAGAAATTGGAGTATTTCCAATGGAATAACGATAAACACTTATAACAGTTATAACTATACCGGCGACGGCACAGCACTTGTTACCCTTTGTTGTCTTTTGTTGACGTTATGATACAATTCCCTTAATTTAGGTTCTGGGGGTCTAGGTAATGGCGGGGATATCCAAGAAGTTCCATAATTCTAGTTCCATATGGAACAATCGGTACATATGTATATGTCAAATAAATGATCCCAATAGTTCCATATGGAACTACATACTAGGCTTTACACCTGGTTTTGTTTTTATTTTAGTTTTAAATCAGTTTAGTATCTTCGGAGCATACCACGTTATCGGTGTTGCAAAATCATTGAAAACGGTTGGCACTGCACATATTATGGGTTTGTTTTACTAAAATTTGAGTGATAACAATGTTGTAACACCCGAGATGTTGTAACACGTCGTACTTACTTCGGCCGCGTTTTACTATTGTAAAACACTTTTTTTACCGAGGGACACGATCACTTGTATAAGAAAAAATGTAAAACCTGAAGTGTCATATACTTGACAATGTTAACTGAAGTATGTTGGTAATCAATGTGAAAAAGTGGCTAATTATGTAAAATAAATATATACATACAAAGGTCATTCTTAGCAGAGGTAGACATTTAATATGAATATGTACCAGTAGTTCCATATGGTACTTCTGGGACATTTCCTTCAAAATGAATATCCCGATAGATCCATATGGAACTAGAAAATATGGAACTTCTGGGATATCCCCGTAATGGCTGGCTGCGACATGAGCATAAAATACCCGTCACTTTTTGACACCTATATAAGTACGAGAGTGACATATGCTTAATCCTCATTTTGTCACGCGATAAACGCACATACCTGGCCCGCTGCTGGCCTTCTATCGTCCTTCTATCGTCGTGTTTATCGATGTGGATAAACGAGGATAACATCTGTCGCTGTCTTACCAATATATATGTACGAAAGTGACGGAATGTTTTATCCCCCGCGATAAAGGTCACCATAATACGGACCTGTTTCACCATAACGGTAAAAGCGTGCCGCGCCGTGCCACGTTACGCTATAAAAGCGGCCAATGACAGCTGAAAAGCAGAGCAAATACTCTACGGCTATATGTCTATTTGCACTGTCAACCTTGATGGATTTGCCCGTCGTTTGCGGCGGAACTGTGATGCAGCTATATCCGTTAATGGAACTGACCTCTACTTATGCATGTACGCCAGGCTGTGGCACACAAAATGGTAGTTGTTTTTGAGCCGATTCAAAGAGCCGCGCCGAGAGTACGAGAGTATCGGGTTTAAAAATGACTGGTACGGTCACGTCTATAAATATGTATACATTACCAAGTTTTCAGGAATAGCAGCAGCCCTTGCAGCAGAGTCGCGTTAACATATTTTTTAATTTAACTGTGTCCATATATTTTGACGTGACTGTACAGTACCCCATTAATAATAGTACTTCCACTTTCGGCTTTAGAGTTGGCTATCGCTATCACACTTGTATAAGCAACTAACATCATATTTATCAATCGTGTTTCATTTGATTGCCAATTGCTACTAAGCAACTGATAGTACCCTACTATAAACAACACAGTTAACTGACCATTTGTAAAATGTATCACCTTACAATAGGCTCACAGCGATCAGTTAGTAACAGACAGTGATGCTGTTAGTACGTACTGTAAATTAAGTTATCATCTTCGTTTCATCTGTAACAATAAGGCTGCGTTTCCACCAGAGCTGTGCGAGGCAGCGAAGCGGCGTTGCGAGGAAAAATTCACCAATAGGATAGTAAGGCTAGTAAAACAAAATAAGTAATCCTATTGGTGGATTTTTCCTCGCAACGCCGCTTCGTTGCCTCGCACAGCTCTGGTGGAAACGCAACCTTAGTCCGAGTACGCTCACCGCCGCTAACAGCGGAAACAGCACTAAAACCGGGCAAGAGCATGTCGGACCATGCTCAGTGTAGGGTTCCGAAGCCGTAACGACAAACACAAAAAACTATCTCAAAAATCAACATGTATGAAACAATTTTCTATTTAAAGTTATTTGGCGCTGTCTTAGATGATTTTTAGTAGGTATAAACCCGTTAATCGCCTGTATTGTATCTCAGGAACTAATCATGTCTACTTAGCCGTGATAGTTTTCCTTTAAAATTCGTTATATGCGCTTTCGTTGAAGATTTTTTTCAGATTTTTAGTACTTGTAGTTTTGGCTGTAGGGGGGGGGGACACTTGACTCTAACAAAAAATAGCGCTTTAAAGCTTAATATTTCATAAACGGATCCCTTAATCGAAAAATTGTTATCATAAACCCGCAATATTTTTGAAAGACCTATCCAACGACACCCCACACTATGGGGTAGGCAAGAAAAAAAAAAGACATCCCCACGTTACGTGTAGGGGAGGTGCATTAAAAAGAAATATATTTAAAAATTTTATTTTACCAGTTTGTTGGCGTGACTAATATGTACATTCATGCCAAATTACAGCTTTCTAGTCTATGAGTCTCTGAGCTAGACTGGGGACGGACGGACGGACGGACGGACATGGCGAAACTATAAGGGTTCCTAGTTTGACTACGGAACCCTAAAAAGGCGATAATCACATTGTTTTAACAGGCCAGAAGGCCCTTGCCAAGAGGCATTATGCTAACTAGTGTTTCTATTCGTTTCGTTTTAAACCAATCGCGTCATAGCCAGAAGACCTAGTGACGTGATACGAAAAGTCACGGGATCTACCAGAGACGCGATTGGTTTAAAAATGAAACGAAGAGCAACGCTAGTTAGCGTAATGCATCTTGGCAAGGGCCTCTGGGACTCTATTTTTCTGCATAAAACCGTATTGGATTTGACATTTATTTTTACCGTATTGTTTTTAACTTGGTCATTACTCATGAGTATACACATCGCTAACTCATGGCATTTAGGTAGCACTTGACAGTTTCTAACAGATGAGTGATGTGACAATGTTCTTCCTGTACGAGTCGAGAAAAGGAAACCAATTAGAAAATAGTTATTTTCACCTCAGCAGCTCAAACAAGCAGGTTTTGCTGCTTAAAAACAGTGAGCAAAATTCAATTTTGCTGCGAGCGAGAGGCAAAGTAGCTTTTTAATTATTTTTTTTAAATGCCGTGAGCAGTGCTGGTGCTACTCACAACATTCGAAAAAATTTAACTTCACTTTGTTCTGTCACTTTCACTTCGATAGGAAAAAAGCGAGAGATAGAAACAACTTGATTCGAAGTTCGATTTTCAAAGGCCACACATAGTAGGCCCAAAAAGAAACGCACGTTCGGATGCACACATAACCGTAAATTGCAAATAAAACTATCTGTTCAAGTTTGAAATGTGTTTATTATAATTATAACTATTTTATACAGTAGGTACAATCATTTTTTTTATTTAATGTTTTGAAGACAAAATTAATGAAAAATAAGAAGTTTATCATGTATCTTCATAATTTTGTTATCGTTTTAACAATCTTTAATTTCGTGACATAAACCGCGGGGGCAGTTTCAGAACGCATTTCAAAAATAGCGGGATTATTGTACTTAAAAATAAATAAATGTAATGTAATGTAAATGACGATGTAATTTTTGTTAATTTGTCCGCCATAGCCAATAGCCATAGACAAGGCCTAGTTAGGTTTTTTTTAAAGCCACAGACTACATAAAGCTGTATAAAGTTGTGTTTGCACTACGGCATTATCAAGTTGAGTGACAGGTTTTATCTGTTTCATGTTTATTTTTTCCACTTTTTATTTTATTAGTATTTTGCAAAAATGCTTGTGATTGATGCATATGCGATCGTGTCGTTATTTAGTCGTGTATTCACCAAATGGTCACAACGGAAGATCTGCGTTGGCCCTACCAGCTTCACGCTGTGTTGTTCTCGCTGCTGAGGTGAAAAGTTGTATGTCTCACACGAGACCAAAGTTTTTTACGTCTCGTATCTTTGAATCCCTCGCTACGCTCAGGATTCTAACCTAGAATCACTCGCTACGCTCGTGATCACTCGCAGCAAAAACCAACTTTGCTCTCTTGTTGAACAATAGTTATTTGTTCAACAAGAGAGCAAAGTTGGTTTTTGCTGCGAGTGATGATTTTGAATCCCGAGTAAGCGAAGGATTCTATTATTGACGAGCGTAGCGAGTGATTCTAGGTTAGACGATAATAGGTTAAAGATACGAGACGTAAAAAACTTTGGTCTCGTGTGAGACATACAACTTTTCACCTCAGCAGCGAGAACAACACAGCGTGAAGCTGGTAGGGCCAACGCAGGTCTTCCGTTGTGACCATTTGGTGAATACACGACTAAATAACGACACGATCGCATAATTATGCATCAATCACAAGCATTTTTGCAAAATACTAATAAAATAAAAAGTGGGAAAAATAAACATGAAACAGATAAAACCTGTCACTCGACTCGATAATGCCGTAGTGCAAACACAACTTTATACAGCTTTATGTAGTCTGTGGCTTTAAAAAAACCTAACTAGGCCTTGTCTATGGCTATTTTGGCTATGGCGGACAAATTAACAAAAATTACATCGTCATTTACATTAAGTACATTACATTACAATAATCCCGCTATTTTTGAAATGCGTTCTCAAACTGCCCCCGCGGTTTATGTCACGAAATTAAAGATTGTTAAAACGATAACAAAATTATGTAGATACATGATAAACTTCTTATTTTTCATTAATTTTGTCTTCAAAACATTAAATAAAAAAAATTATTGTACCTACTGTATAAAATAGTTATAATAAACACATTTCAAACTTTAACAGATACTTTTATTTGCAATTTTACGGTTATGTGTGCATCCGAACGTGCGTTTCTTTTTGGGCCTACTATGTGTGGAATTTGAAAATCGAACTTCGAATCAAGTTGTTTCTATCTCTCGCTTTTTTCCTATCGAAGTGAAAGTGACAGAACAAAGTGAAGTTCAATTTTTTCGAATGTTGTGAGTAGCCCCCGCACTGCTCACGGCATTTAAAAAAAATAATTAAAAAGCTACTTTGCCTCTCGCTCGCAGCAAAATTGAATTTTGCTCACTGTTTTTAAGCAGCAAAACCTGCTTGTTTGAGCTGCTGAGGTGAAAATAGTTATTTGTTCAACAAGAGAGCAAAGTTGGTTTTTGCTGCGAGTGATGATTTTGAATCCCGAGTAAGCGAAGGATTCTATTATTGAATCACGAGCGTAGCGTGTGATTCTAGGTTAGAATCCTGAGCGTAGCGAGGGATTCAAAGATACGAGACGTAAAAAACTTTGGTCTCGTGTGAGACATACAACTTTTCACCTCAGCAGCGAGAACAACACAGCGTGAAGCTGGTAGGGCCAACGCAGGTCTTCCGTTGTGACCATTTGGTGAATACACGACTAAATAACGACACGATCGCATAATTATGCATCAATCACAAGCATTTTTGCAAAATACTAATAAAATAAAAAGTGGGAAAAATAAACATGAAACAGATAAAACCTGTCACTCGACTTGATAATGCCGTAGTGCAAACACAACTTTATACAGCTTTATGTAGTCTGTGGCTTTAAAAAAACCTAACTAGGCCTTGTCTATGGCTATTTTGGCTATGGCGGACAAATTAACAAAAATTACATCGTCATTTACATTAAGTACATTACATTACAATAATCCCGCTATTTTTGAAATGCGTTCTGAAACTGCCCCCGCGGTTTATGTCACGAAATTAAAGATTGTTAAAACGATAACAAAATTATGTAGATACATGATAAACTTCTTATTTTTCATTAATTTTGTCTTCAAAACATTAAATAAAAAAAATTATTGTACCTACTGTATAAAATAGTTATAATAAACACATTTCAAACTTTAACAGATACTTTTATTTGCAATTTTACGGTTATGTGTGCATCCGAACGTGCGTTTCTTTTTGGGCCTACTATGTGTGGAATTTGAAAATCGAACTTCGAATCAAGTTGTTTCCATCTCTCGCTTTTTTCCTATCGAAGTGAAAGTGACAGAACAAAGTGAAGTTCAATTTTTTCGAATGTTCTGAGTAGCCCCCGCACTGCTCACGGCATTTAAAAAAAATAATTAAAAAGCTACTTTGCCTCTCGCTCGCAGCAAAATTGAATTTTGCTCACTGTTTTTAAGCAGCAAAACCTGCTTGTTTGAGCTGCTGAGGTGAAAAAGTATTTTCAATCATTTAATACATGACATTCGTGATAAACAATTAATATTTGTTCTAAGTTATTACAAGACAGCCTGAGTCTTCTACTTGAGAAAATCCACTTTGTGTAAGAAAATTATACCTTGTCACCGTGTAGTAGGAATTCTGGATGCCTTCTAACGATTTCCTCTATTATTGGGAAAAAAATCTATGTTTCACGACACGTCTCGTAATAATTATTACGAGTAAGTAAATGAATGACAATATCATTGACATTGACATTGATGTCGTTAAACTAGTGATCATACCTACTTCGTCATCATGTTAAGACCATGTAGGTAATATTAATATATTATTTTATCTTATCTGAAAAGACACCTAGGAAACTGGTCTCATCACTAATCTGTCAAGTGCTACCTAAATGCCACGAGTTAAGCGATGTGTACTCATGAGTAATCATTGTCTTCACCCCTATTGCCATCGTACTGTTAACTCTATTGTACTCTTTATTAACAAAGGTAGATTGGAACCCGCTTTATATTTTAGAGGAGCCAGACGTAGTTTTAAATTGTTTTTATGAGATTTTTTATACTATTTTGGATCAATGTATTCCTAGGAAAAAACGTAAGTGTAAAAACTCAAGGTACGTTTACCCAGAGTGGTATACTTCAGATATTATTAGAAACATTAAATTAAAGGCTAGGCTTCACAAGCAATACAAACAAACAAAATCGAAGTATGACTATGATGCGTTTTCGATTTGTAGGGCAAATATTAAGTCGGCTATTATACAAGTACAAGCACAGTACCGCGACCGGATTCAGTCTCGATTCATGGAGGACCCAAAGTCTTTTTGGCAGTATATTAGTTCTCAAAGAGGTTCTATAAATAAACAAAAAATTGTGAAAGACGGTGTAATATTATCTGACGCAGACAGTGTGGCCGAATTTGCTACTTACTTCCAGTCGGTGTATAGTATACGTGAGGCACGACTTGATGTGCAGGCCGCGGCCGCGGCAGGCGACTCGAGCAGTCAGCGCGTGCATTTACACAGTTTAACATTGTCTGATGTGCACACTGCACTCGCGACTCTAAAGCCCAAACGCTCAGCTGGCCCGGACGGGATTCCTACTTTCTTATTTAAAGACTGTCGCACGGTCCTTGCAGAACCCCTATTATATATATTTAATGTCTGTTTAAAGGCTGCATCCTTTCCGAGTTATTGGAAACTGACCAGAGTTACACCGGTACCAAAAGGTAAGGCTAGCTCGGACGTCAGTGGATATCGACCAGTGGCGGTGTTATCAACACCAGCTAAGGTTTTCGAATCGGCTATTCAAAGGGGTATATATGACCAAATAAAAAGTTTTCTTGCGGATCAACAGCATGGTTTTCGACCAGCCAAAAGCACCACCACTAATCTACTTAATTTTATGACATATGTCATTCCAAACTTAGATTCAGGTACCCAGGTTGATGCCGTATACTTCGATTTTAAAAAAGCATTTGATTCTGTTGATAATGATATCTTGATGACCAAGTTTGCGAACATGGGATTCACTCCGCATTTACTCGAGTTTTTTGCTAGCTACATGCGGGATCGACAGCAATTCGTGGATTATGGGGGATGTGAATCTGAGCCATATTTTACTCGATCGGGCGTAAGTCAGGGCAGTAATTTGGGTCCTCTAGAGTTTATAATTATGATCAACGATTTACCTAATGTTATTAAACATGCGACTTGTTTGCTATTTGCAGACGATTTAAAATTACTTTATGCAGTTAAGGATACGAATGACTGTCAGCGCTTGCAAAGTGATATTAATAGTGTTATTGAGTGGAGTCGGGTGAACAAGCTGGATTTCAATGATTCCAAGTGCTCCTTGATCACGTTTAGTCGTGCACGAGCCCCTATCTTGTATGACTACAGTATGCGGGCAGTGCCAATGCAACGCATCTCCAAGGTCCGTGATTTGGGCGTACTTGTTACTGACGACCTGACTTTCCGAGAGCATATAGTCAATGTTTGCAAAAAATCCTACAGAAATTTAGGCTTTATGCTCAGACAAACACGGTCGTTCACTAAAATGAGTGCTGTCAAGGCACTATACGATGCTCTGGTAAGAAGCCACCTGGAGTGTAATGCAGTCATATGGGCTCCACATGAAGCCAAGTACAACGCGATGCTGGAGCGCATACAAAATAAATTCACGCGTTACCTGTATTGGAAATTGTATGGCGTGTACCCGTTTTATCCGCTGATGTACCCTACTCTATTTGTTTTGGGTATGGTTGGCTACAACAAGTTAGAGGTCAGAAGGAACTTTGAACTGGCCCAAATTATATTTAAATTAATTAGAGGTAAGGTGCATAATCCGGGTATTCTTGCAATGGTAAGTCTGTCTGTGCCTGATAAATATATAATGCGGCGGCGGCGACCGAAGTTGTTCAGCGTTCCGCGCGGCCGGACCAATCTCCTAAACAAGGCCCCTCTCACTCGAGCCTTATTTATTCTTAACGAAGTGGCGGAGAAGACTGATTTGTTCTCATGCTCTTTGTGTGAATTCACCAAAGTGACTTTTTTTGTTATAAGTAATAATAATGTATGATATGAATAGGCAGTAAGTCAGTTTATAAATATTATGTTGGTATGCTATCGCATTGGGTGTCCTGTAATGATAGTGTAATGTGTTAATAAATAAATAAATAAATAAATAAATAAATAAATAAATAAATAAAAAACATTATGGTTCTTGTTATCATAATAGTAACGCGCGGTAACCAAGTCGTAAAGTATACGATTGAAATAAGGATAAAAATCGAATGGAAGTTCAGAACGCTCCGCGTGTCCTAAAGCACCAATATTTCTAGCAGCTTGTTAGCTTTTTGAACGCGCTTCATGTTGAGGCCGTAAATCCTGTGGACACGTGATAAATCACTCCTATCCGGTGTCCGCGCACTAAACACTAGCTTATTTATCGTCTGGTTGGTTTTAACGAGGTCTGGAATTAAATACAGCGTTTTTAACTTAAAGGCACTAAAAACATCGAGGCAAACTAGCCGCTCAAAAATACAGGGTGAAATCTAAGTCGTGATTCCAATGATCACCTCTGTGTTCTACCCACGAGTATGAACAACTTTCACTATGGGACCAACTCTGAAATATCGAAAAAAAAATCAGCTGTTTCATAGAAAAGTTCAATACGCACTCGACCAAAATGTATGAAGCAGCTGATTTTTTTTTCGATATTTCAGAGATGGTCCCATAGTGAAAGTTGTTCATACTCGTGGGTAGAACACAGAGGTGATCATTGGAATCACGACTTAGATTTCACCCTGTATATCAACTAGTAATGTTGGTGTTTTGTATCCCCGAAGATGCGCCCCGATAGTCGTTGACATTACAAAGTTGAGGCAATGTACGTAAAATTTTGTGGTGACGCTTTATTAAGGGTGGTAAGGAAGGAATTACAACAGAGTGACAATTTGAATTTAATGGCGGCACACATTGCTCGCATTACCTTTGGAATACCATAGATAAAGTATATCGACGCTTGAAAGGCGAAATGGGATAAGCGACCAAATAGTAACTTTACAGGAGAGCCAAAAAACGGCACAGATTTTTGAAAAAAAATCACTATAATTTATTTTGTAAGCCGATTTTCAAAGTTCAACTTTGTACATGATCATGATGGTGTTTTCTATATACTGTGCTCAATAAATGACCCACAAAGGTATTATTTTAGGATTTAGTGTAGCTTACGCAAATTGATCTCAAAAACTGCAGGAGGTAAAATTATCTAACCAAAAATGGTGGTGAAAAATTAATCAAGTAAAAATGTCAAACCGGAAAAAGATTTGAAAGAAAAAACTATCTAACCGCAAATAATTTCAAATTTAAGAACAATGTTAGATTATATAAAAGTCATTTTTAGCCAGAAATTAAATCAAGACAAATAATCTAACTGCTATGAGCGACAATTTTAAACTTCAAAATATTTTATCTAAGCTAAAATTTAACCCTCATAATTAATTCTTTACTAATACATCACCACCAAAATTCAAGATATTGATGAAAAAAGTAAATAAAACAACTGTTACGAATCTTTAATAAAAATAAACTGAAAAAATCCAAATGACTAAACAAATATAGGTACTTCACCTATTTGAAATAAAAATAAACAAATTAAGTTACTAAACAATTATCAGAGATCAAAAAAAAGTTACAGTCAAACTATTTGTCGACAATTTTTTTTGTACTAAAAACTCTAATACTTAGAGTAACTTTAGAATAAGCGACAGTAAGTAGTTTAAAAATTATTGCAGGTAAAAAAGGATAAGCGACATTACTCTCGCAACTCATATCAAGTAAAAGGCTATAACCTACAATAGTGCGGATAAAGACGTTTAGGTTATTTGATCTAAGCCATTTTTTGTATTTCTGTAGATATAGGTAAAATGATTATAAAGAAAATTAAAATACGTTTTACGATGAAGTAATAAAATATAACCGACACATAAAAAGAAAGTTGTAAAAAAGACAAACAGTCTAAGTAACATTTTGTAAAAAAACATTTTATCTAATCTCCAATATTCAAAAAACTGTAAAAAAGAAGTCGCTTAGTAACAAAAATAGATCGGTGTTTCTAAAAATCACCGATGGAATAAGCGACACAAAAGTCGTCATACGGGCACGAGACCCGGCTCATGCGACGCAGAAAAATCTGCTGATTTTAACGATGTATATAACTCATTATCACAAAAAATGTCGCTTATCCCATTTCGCCTTTCAAGCGTCGATATGTTTCGTTCAAGCCCTTGATTCTGATGTCGATTTATGAACTTTACAAAAAGCGAGATCTTACATAGAAATATACAGTTGATATTTTATATCTTGAATGAGGATAATATCGAGTGGCTCGAGGATAGGTGTCTTGGACCATTACACTTAGTTTGTTTGAAGTTAAATAAAAAAAACAACAATGGCGTTATGAGATGCAAAAGTTGAGAGTTGTCAGGGATGCACGGTTGACTTTGCCCGCAAGTTACAACAGTATTTACGAGCTAATGTGATAAAATTACTCGTTAGTTAAATTAATTTTGAACACTTTGTCTGTGCAACGTTGACTCTGTTGTTTTGATATCGAGAATATAATCATTGGTTAGTTCACCGCTTTCTTTGCATACACAAACACCAACTTACAAATTTATTTACTTATCCTAAAGCAATGACATTAGTAATTTTGTACGTACTACAACAAGTTTCAAATGCTCTATACTATAGGTAGTATTACCTACCATTGTTTACAACTAGATAGGGTCGTGCGAATACGGCCGAGTTTCTAGGCATTAAAAACCATATCGTCTTTGACCTGTTACCGTATTGTCACCGTTTTGATAGCTCTTATTAACTTGACAGGTAATGGCCGAGTTAAAAACAGTACCTATCATAACAGGTCAAAGACAATTATTGTTTTTACCGCCCTGTAATGTCACAAAATATTTGGTCAAGCAACAAAAGCGCCACCTCTCAAATTTCTGCCAAGTTACGACGCGGTCATAGATGTAGGAAAACATAGATCCCAAAATCGTCGGTGAAACTGCAATACAGCGTAAATTATAAATTCAATCAGTTGCAAAATTTACCTTAATGACTTATTTGCTAAGGTAAATTTTGCAACTGATGGAATTTGTAAGTTACGCAGTAGTGCAGTTTCATCGAAGAAATGTCAAGCGTACCACCTATTTCTTCGTTGTACAATACAGCTTATAGCCAATATTATTGATAAACCACACATCACTGACTGCAAACTTACGCACACTAATGCAGAGTGACACGCACTAACACACCTAAAAAGTGGTACACTTTTGTAATAAAATCGAAAGTGGTCATTCGATGATTGACGAGCTTGCTGATTCTGACTAGTCTGGAGTCGGCGCGAGACTGAAACTTCACTGTGACGTCATGGAGTCACAGCTAAAGATTTTACACCATTTTGTTGCTCAGATTTATCGTCCTAGAGGCAGGTCCCCACGAAGTAATAAATAAGTCTAACAGTATTGCTACCTAGTTAACGGCGTGGCCACGACTTCGCACGACGGCGGCAGATGCGGCGACGACAAACGAGGGGTGCAGACTCGTGGTCACACCAGGTCGTCACACCACTACTATTCGACGGAGCCCTGCCTGAGGCAGGGCTCCTATTTCTGAGCGATTTGCCCTTCGGGCATCTAAAGATACCTAACGAACCTACTTTTGCGGAATAAGAATGATTTCTGTCGAATTTCCGACCAAAGCGAATAGCAGTGGTGTGACAATCTGGTGTGACCACGAGTCTGCCCCTCAAACGAGCGGCAACGATCAAATGCATCGAGATGTATGAAAACATTATAGGCTGAATTGTTTGATTATTTAAGTGTATTCTGTATTTTAATGTATAGAACAATAAAGCCCTAATTCTAACTTCTAACTGAACATTGGGTGCCAAAAGGCACCGCTAGCCTATCATGGCTTAAAACTGCGTGGTTATGTTTTGACACCTCAGAATTGAGATGTATAAAACTTACACGTACCTTCATGAACAGTTTATAAAATCGTGACTCGTCTCGGATTTTATAGGCTCAGAGTGTAATCGTTAGACAGAACATTTTTTTTTGGATTTGACGGGTTCGCTTTCTAAACAGACCAAAAAATTTACTAAATCTGATTAATCTTTAAAATATTAAACTGGTTTAACAGACCTAATAATGTCTTGTTTTCTTACTGCAATAGAAACACAAATTGACCCAGTCCCAAACTAAGCTCGGTACCTACCAAACTAGACAACGGTAAAAATACTTATAAATAAATACCATAAATACATACAAAACGTGTAAGAAACAGGGGGGTTTCCTACGCGACTATCACACAAATATTTACCCTTGCCTGAAATCAAACCCAGGACCGCTAGCTTCGTAGGCAGGGTCACTGCCAACTAGGCAAACTGCGTCGTTAACGAATAAGTTAAGCTTTACAAGACTCACATGGTGAATATCTATAAGATTAAGAGGCATCTTGGCAAACAAATAGGGTAAGTAAATCATAGTTGATCGTAACAAATCCGCTCCCTCTGTCTTCGGCAGAATCGACAGCGCATTGGCTGGGCTTTTTGTTCCCGTAATGAAACTGCTGGGACTGGCATCAATCAGGAATAATCCAATCGCCAGATGGGAATGCTGCTAATATATTTAATACAATGTGTTTGATAAAGTTTGATGATTTCGATGAATTTGGCACCCAAATAGTCAATATTCTTGATAGTGTAAAGGATACCTATTTATTCATACTTTCTAGCAGATACTAGTAATGCAAAAAGTACACTCTGGACGCACATATACGCGGAAGACCTTGCAGGCAAAAACTTGTCATGTGGGACAATCCTAACACCTTTAACCTTTTCCACGCCATTGACGGATATATCCGCACCACTGGTTCAACGCCAACGACGGAAATATCCGTCATGGTTGACAGCGCAAAATAGACTGGAGTGTCAATGAGGTAAGGTTGATGTTAGCTCTGGTGTTTAGCTGTCATTGGCGTGTGAGTTTAGACTTTATATCTGACATAGCGTCGAAAAGGTTAAAATTATAACCCGGAACCCAAGAATACTTATGCTTTAAATATTGCGATGACAGGTTTAAAGACTGACTTCTTATATTCCTTATACGGACGCTGTTACGCAATAATGTGTCAATCCACAACGATTTAGCTATGAAGTGTCAACCCTCAATACTTTCGTCTTGGGTTGACATTATATTGCTAAATAATTGTGGGATGACATATTTTTGCGTAACAGCGTCCTGCTTTAACTTACTTAGATATTTTTAAAAGCATAAACGGAAAAACGTCCTTATCACCTGCGTGACCTTACTTGTCTAAATATGTGACTTTATACTTTAATGAGCGTATACTCCTAAATTTTTATGCTAGACTGTCCGTAATCTGGCCCTAAGCTCCAAGCCATAATTCAAACAATAAGAATATTCAGTACTTTAAGTACTTTAATGAGCATACAAGCGGGCAACTCCCTCTAACTTTTATATAACTTCGCTCCCTAATTCTGCTTATTTAAGAACCCGTCTTAACTAAACTAGGAAACTTTTATTTGACCGGCCGTAATGACAGGTTTGTTGGCGTATCCGCGTAAATTCAGAGAATAGCGCCGGCAGATCAGCTCTAATTAATCCGGAAGCTCTGCTATTAATTAGGAGGAGTTTTTCTTCGTCACAGCCGGATTAAACCCGTCGAGATTCCCGGTAATTGCTAGCCGGAGCCTTTACCGTTTTTTATATTTGAAGCTCCATTTTTTTAGCCACTAGCGCAATTTCGCTCGAGTAATTTTGAACAATGAAAAGCTTAATTTCTCCCCTTGCCTTATACCACTTAGTTTGAGCTACATTTCAGACGGAAAAGGCCCGAAATATTAGGGCTAATAAACATTGCAAATCCCCCGTTTACGTTTGTTTGCGAGAAAACGAGAAACCGCCTAATGATAATTGGACCCTGCGACGCTATCATGTTAACCCACGAACATAACAATTTAGTTTACTCTACTTCTACTCTTTTTCACTTAATTGCTATGTTCAATAGAAAAATAACGGTAAATTTAGAGAACCGCTGATTAAATAAGTTTCTATCAAAAAAAACATTTTTGGGACATGCTTTTGTTGCCGACTGTAGTTTTTTTTTGCCCAGTCGTCATCTAATCGTCAAGACGATTCTAACAAGCCCTAACACGACGGGTTTATCATGTGTAATTTAGGAGTTCCTATGGCCACCCTGAGTCTCCATCATCAGACTAGTTATTATTGCATTGTCATCAGAACAGAACGAAAGGTGTATTCAAATTTTCAGCTTCATCGGAAACCGGGTCAAATTTAACTTGCAAGATTTCACCCTTACATACATACATTGCTAGTTAAATAAAATCTTGTAAAATAAACTAACACACATGTGTTATTTTATTTATTTAATGATTACAGTTATTATAACAAAAATGCCGGGAAAGAAATCGCTAGAAAGAATAACTATCCAAATCGCTACTAAGATTCAGAAAGGTTTGAATTGGGTGTCGAAAAGACTCATTACCAGACTTGGCCATCCGTCAGAAGTAACATTAATGAAGCCTCCCGGAGGAGTAAGGTTTCCATTAGAAACCATTACTCTGAACAGAAACTTCGGGAATACTCTGGGCTCCGAACTATTACAACTATTTGACGCATTTTGTGCCAAGGTTCTGAATGTTCATACAAAATGGGTCCAATTTCAAACTGAACTAAATTCGAGGCACTGGATGGAGTAACCCAAGAGATTCAATAGCTACGAGATCAGTGTTGAGATTTAACTGTCGAAATTGCTGCCGATTAATGATTGATCTCTGTTAAATTATGGCGCTACGTAGTTTTGGAATTAATTGTGGATGCCCATGTCGAGAGTTTGATGTATTGGCTTAAAACTCTAGATATAGTACAAGCCTGGTGCTATGGGACTAGGTCAACTTGTGCAAGACTGTCCATTGATATTTCATTTTATATCTAAGAACCAAAATTATATTATGTGTTACGACAAAAACATTACCATAATGCTAATTTATTCTTCACAGAAAATAGTTAGCGGCTTACGTTCATTTAATATTTAAGCATGCGTATCGCGGAGTTATGTTTGACTACGTACAAAACAAATGAAAAGCAGGTTCGCATTGTTGTGTTCCGGTTTGGGGATAAGACAGCCGGTGAAATGACTAGCATAGAGGCATTCCATCTTAGTCCTCAGGGTTGGCAACGCATTTACAGTCTTAGGATTGCATCGCAGTCCTGTGAATGCGAATGTCTATGGGTCACAGTTTCCACTTACCATCAGGTGGCCTGTGTGCTCGTTTGTCTTCTCTATGACATAAAAAAAAAAAAAAAAAAAAACAATAACTACTACTGTTTTTTAAAGGTTCACTTCTCACCATGGACAATGGTTTAATAAATAAACAAGTCCATGGATATCACACGCGAGGGCAACTGTTCGGTTAATAAGCATTTACTCTTCGCGACTAAACAGGAGCACATGGGGTGTTCCACGAACTTTTATCGAGTCCCCAACACGCTTACCATCCCCTTTTTCACAAAGGTGACTGTGGCAGCTGACAGGCGACATTTCAGTGTACATTGCGCAGTGATGTAGGAACTCATTGATGTCATGTATGATCATAAAATTAAGATACCACGCGGTAAGTTATGAGTTTTTTTTGTGTCGATGGCCCGCAAGCTTGTTGCAATTGACGAGTTGTGTTAACATATATTGAGGGTATACCCCTGCATCACCGAAACTCATTTCATAGAATGTCTTACTTCATCGAATTTTCATTCCATCGGAGTTATAATTTTTGGTGGTCACAGGTCTAATCTTATCGAATCTATCCTATTTACGTAACCCATGCTTAATCTAATATATAAAATTCTCGTGTCACAGTGTTTGTAACAAAAATCCTCCGAAACGGCTTGACCGATTCTTATGAAATTTTGTGTGTCTATTCAGTAGGTCGTAAAGTACATTTCATAAGGTTGGTATGAAATAAAAACTTCACCCGGGAGACGCCGGGCGCGGACAGCTAGTATAATCTAAAAAAAAATATGTTTAAGCTTTCGATGATATCAAATTCGATCAAATGAGTGTCGGTGATATAATGGGATCCCAGCCGGGAGTTACTATAGCGATTAAATGTACCGCACCGTAAGCACGCCGGCTATCGACCATGAAAATGTACCTTAAGGGTTCTACAGGGACGGATTCATAAACCATGAAGTTAGAATTAAAACAGAGATAATAGACGTTAACTTATTATGTGCAATAGTATAACAAGCGTAGTAAAATGGGGTTAGTTTGTTCAATTTTAAAAATAAATCTTCTGTTACTCCCGCATTTAATCGTAAAATCAATTCTTAAAAATATTATATTGGGATCTACTTAAATGGTTAAGCAGAAAAAATGCAGCTTACAATATCGTTTCATAAAATGGGGCTACTTTGATTATCCTTGTGTTTCTAAATCCAATTTGTCTGAAAATACTTGAACTACTAATATTTTGCGCTCGCATATGGAACATATGAAAGTAATGTCGCGAAAGAGCCAAATAAAAACTCAGACATTGGACAAAATCGATAAGTCAAAAAATTATCAAATTCGCCTCGTGTTTCCAAAGTCACTCCATTTTACGGTAGCCATTATGCCTCATCAGACCCACTGCCCTTTCTGGCCTCGGCTTCTTCCTTGTTCTTCCGCATGGTGTTTTCGAAGCAGATCTTCATGCACTCCGCGCTGGTCTCGAAGTTATTGGGGTTACCGCCGCAGCCACTGTACAGGAACGACTTGCAACTCGCTGAATTTATGTCGAAATACATCCTGTAATGACATTTCATTTTTAAATAAATAACGTATTAAAGCAAAGTGGGCTCCGACGAAAAATCAACATATTGTAATGTAATCAGACTACTTAGTATGAAACCAGGTTAACTTAATTTTGGGCTTGGTAAAATATAGTACTTATTTAATAAGGTTAAAAACAACTGAGAAGTGGCATTAAAAAACCACTTGAATAAGAGATGCTTTATACCATTAACAATATGATAACGATTTATATGATTTAAGAGAACGGCTGTTTTCGAGGTGTATATTTGTTCTGTTTATGTTTCATCTTAATTGTATCGGAGGCCCGTATTATCATTTATTCTGGAAGTTTTCAGCTAAACCATATAACTTTGTTTTGTTTATATTGCGTGTGTTTTGTACTTATTTTTTTTATTCTTATAAAATATACATGCATATTTTTTCAGACATTTGCAGATTTTCCAAAAAGCAGTATTTTATTTCAACAAAAAAAATGCCAATAGACCTTAACGTAATCGAAAATCTAAAGACTTTTTGGAACCAACCGGGATAAATACTTTTTCCACGCAATTAATCTAGAGGGAACATTTAAAAAAAACTCATGCTCTCTTAGTTTTGCACCCTGTGGATAACGTAACGGTACCTCAACCCCGTCTACGAACGTGGATTAACCCTAAATTAAGTACGTACCTATAAGCGGCAAAATGAAACTCTGAACCACCATAGAACCGTGTCACAGTGACGTTACAAATCAAATCGTAAGAGTTGTCAAGCTAAATATCATAGTGACAAAGTTCTATGGTGGGTCAGGGATCCGTTTTGCCGATTCTACCACATACAGAATCTTTGTCTTAGATCACATCGGCGACAAAAGCTAGATTTATTGGACATTTGATTAGGTCCCTCCGACAGCGGCTCCTAGATTAAAGACCCGAACAGGGAATTTTATGAAATTCCCCGAGAGTAGGTACCTAAAGTAAAACGTAAGCTTTTAAGAGTCGGTTGATTTTAAATTTTTCTTAGATAATCCAAACTATAAAATTGTTATTGTAATATTGTGATGAAGTTTATGTCGAAGTGAATAATATACAGGATGTTTTAGGTTGTAAAGTAAAATTTGTAAAGCGGTTGAAAACATTTAAATTACCTTGAAACTTATTTATTCCTTGTGTTTCCGAAACGAAATTACTGATAATATTAAGAAACTAAAAACGGCAAGAGCATGTTGGACTATACTTACGGGTGTGATTCTTTCAAAAACGCGGGAGCGAACAAATACTTTCCGAGTTCAATTTCCTAAACGATGCCTCATATTAAAAAACGATAACAAACATGGATGTAAAAAATAAGAGCTATTCAATGATAGATAATATGTTAATATGTAACAAAAAAATACCCTTGCCTTTAATTTATGGGTTTTTTAACAATATTTTTTTTACATTTTTCTATTATCAAACGGAACCATTTTGAGTCCCTCAACAGGCGAATCTTACCACGCACGTAGAGAGGACTGTACAAAGTTCAAGCATGATTCCGTGAGTATCTACACGGTAATCACTACATAGTATAAAACAAAGTCGCTTCCCGCTGCCTGTCTGTCCCTATGTATGCTTAGATGTTTAAAACTACGCAACGAATTTTGATGCGGTATTTTTTAATAGATAGAGTGGTTTTAGAAGAAGGTTTTAATGTATAGTAAATTCTGTTTTATGTACGGGAGTTACAGAAAACTTACATAAACCGAAGCGAAGCGAGGGCGAGTCGCTGGTTATTAATAAACTTACCTCGTCATGTAACCCAGACAAACACCACCACTGGGCTGCATCTCGCAGGCCATGAACGGGTCGATTTTCTCTTGGTACATAAGCCCAGCACCTAGGTTAAAGGTGCGTTAGGGTATATATCAAAACTGGGAATTGCAATCTGGAAAACCGGATCCGGTATCACTAAGGGTTACTGATATACTGGATCCGGGCACCAGTGATGCCATGTTTTGGCAAAATAATCGTGCTGTTTCACCAGTAGACACATTAAATGCGTCAGAGTCGTTCGACGCTAAACCGCCTCCACTCCCGCGCCATCACCACGTTACCGCAATTAAAATTGTACTCGTAATCTTACCTGCACACTGAACTTGTTTTTTACAACGTATTTTTATTTTTGTTGTATCATTAAAACGGACAATAAATATACAAATGTCAAATTTGGTATGACTAAACAATTGGTCAAGTGTGAGTTGGGCTCGTGCTGATTTGATTCGAAATTGGAATACAACATCACCTACTGTGCGGAACTATCCCTGCGCAAGTCCAACTCGCTAATGACCGCTTTTTTAAATATTTTACGCAAAATTAAATAAATTGATTGATTGGAATCTTACCCAGGCAATGTCCCTCGCATTCCTTCTTTGTTTCAAATTGGTTCTTATTGCCTTCACAACCGGTATATTTAAATGTCACGCACCGATCCAACCGCGGTTGATAATAGTACCTGCATAGTTACATTATGATACAGTTATTTATTTACCGTATCCTCTTCCCGTGGAAGTCGTAAGAGGCGACTAAGGGAATACAGACTGGTAGTAGGTATTGTTAGGCGATGAGCTGAATGGCAACCTGTCACTAATATATGCGGCAAACATCTTGCCCTATTTGTGGAAATTGTGGTTACAGAATTAGCAAGAAGTTTTTAAAGTTGTTGGTAATTCTGTAGCTTTACCTACCCCACTCTGGGAATGAAGGTGTGAAGTATGTATTAAACTATCTACAGTGCGATTGCTCTTAGAAGGTGCTTTGGTTTTGTACTTGACTCTTAATAAGGGCGAGTGAGAGAGACGTACAAACTCGAAGCTCCCTCTAAGTGCTCACACACTGTCATTAATACAACAATTACCTACTTGTACAAAAATATAACGGAGCAAAACGAGAAGAGCTCGGTTCTGTCTGACGACAAGTGTCGTATCGAGGAACTTGAAGATAAGAACTCAACCCTGCACATTGTACAACCATGACGTTTCTGAATACTGTATTAACCTAAATAATGAAATAAATAAATGAGTATGAATATGAATAAGAGTTTAGATTTGTGGCAAATGACGACTCCATAGCTTGCTATAGTCTTACCGTGCGACAAAAACTCCGATGCCTAGTAATAACAGCATTGTGATACTCCTGTCAACGATATCAATATTCAGAAAGTCCATGGTTGTGCAATGTGTCAGAATCAGTATTAACTTCTTAACTGCATAGCTTATATGCAACCCAATATGGACCAAATTTGAACCAAATTTGAACTTTTTAATACTAGTCTTTTATTTTTAATCACCTATAAGCAAAATGACGTCTTCGGCACGACGCCGTCGACGACATCCAAAAAATTTAAGGGTTCCGTTATTGCCATTTCAGACCGGCCACCTACTTGGTTTTCTTAGTTTACCTATTTATACAGTAGGTAGGTAAAGTAATGAGCTGCGGCGATTGCTCGGTAACTCAAGGTGGGAAGCAAATATAAGGCTAAATCATTTAAATCACTTTACATACATTGTTACATTATTGTTTTGCCTGCAGGCGGCGCCTCTCTTCGGTTGTTGGTGGCACCAATAATCCCATTTCCATATTTCAGCGGCATCTAAATATTTAACAATTTATCGCACTGTGTTTCGAATAAATTCACGCGAAAGTCACGATTTCTCAATAAGATTCCTCCTACCAGAGCTCTAAATACGCTATCGCTGCTTAAAAGAAGTCGAGGCGAGAAAAGAGTTACATGGCGCTTCAAGATGAGATCATATGCAGCGCCAGCATATCTAAGCTCCGGTGAGGGTCCAATAAAAACTCCAATAATTTAATTACCGTTTTCATTTTCGTCTCTTCTATATTTAGAACTTGCAAAAAAATCAACTGTTGTCCTCTTTTCATCATCAATAACTGTTATCCTATTGTGCACCTTTGTTGGCCCCGCCGACGTTGACACTGGTCGTAGAGATGTAAGGTTTTCCGCAGCCAGCATACGGTGCCAAATAATTCCAAATAGAATACACAAGCTATGATCCATATGACTCCGCATGGTTATCGGGGTATGGACGTTAAACGTTCGGAACACTAAAATATTGGACTCAATTTATTTTCTGATAACATTTTTATTGCTGCTTTTCCATGGAAGTAAAGGCAACCGGCGTTACTGAAATTGATTTCTGAACCTGCTCATTCATACCTACATACATACGTAGCGATAGCATGGTATAAATAGAACAGTTTTTCGTCTTCAAACAGAAGTACATCACGTCTTTCATATTATGTGCCACAAGCTACTGCCTCCGTGTGAAACCAGCATTAGTCAGGGCCGCGCCGCCTTTGCACTCGATTGTTCTCGTACCAAAAATATCGAGCGACGCGCATCGGCGCAAAAATGTCTTCACGTAAAAGTAGTTTGTATAGTGCCATATAAATGATTTAAAAAATCCGGAGCTATCGTTTTCCAAATACCCACCTATTAATTTATACTTACCTAGGCCTAGTATGGATGTGTTTACCGTGTGACAAAATGTGGATAAAGCATCCGTCACTCTCATACTTATATACGTTGGCACGCGATAAACGTAACCATACTAGGCCCTCAGGTTTGCGTAATTTATAAAAATTACAATGATTATTGATCATGGATCAAAATATAGCCAAGATAGATGACTAAAATAAGTTTGGACAACCCTAGGCGCCCGAGCGGCAATAGGCATCAGAATCTCCTAAAGGACCGGAGACGAACTACTTTTTTATTTATACTGTGGCGATAGTTACAGACTACTACTACTTTTGTATAAGTATTATAAAAAAATTAAGATTACTTGTAAAATGATTATACCTCTATTAAAAATAAATAAAGACGCATGCACGACGCATGCATAGTTCTTCTAAATTCTCTTCTTGTAATGAGCATGCGGCGTCGACCATCGAGTGGTGTTTAAGCTTTGTAACGCCCGGCTCAAAGTCTACAGCACTCGAATATTAGATTTACTAAAAGTATCGATTTGCTTACGATTAATAAATAAGTTTGTCAGAAATTAAATTTTTAGACAAGCTTTTATTGCCGGCTGTACTTTTTTTTGCACAGTCGTCATCTACTCGTCAAGGCGAACCTAACAAGCCCTAACACGACGGGTTTATCATGTGTAATTTAGGAGGTCCTGTAGCCACCCTAAGTCTACATCATCAGACCAGCTCAATAATACTATATTATTGTATTGTCATCAGAACTGCAGGTGTATGCAAATTTTCAACTACATCGGAAACCGGGAAGTGGGTCAAATAACTTGCAAGATTTGATCCTTACATACATACATACATTTCAAGTTAAACAAATAAAAATAAATAGCTTTTAAAATAAATAGCCTCTACACATCTTAAAAGGGTCACCCTAACTATTAATGTTAACTAACATATCGGAGAGAAACATAAGCTAGGATAAGCTAGCTCGTAACAGTAACATGATAATATGATAGCGTACGAGGTATAAGTAATTTGATTAACTGCACGAGAATATGGTCGGCGTTTGCTTACGGGGGCCATCCTCAAAGATACATAGTTAGTTAACATTTACATAGGTTGTATCATATAGCCGCCATATCTTTAAATTGTCTTTGTCAACATAAAATAGTTTCAGATTTTGATGCAGTTTTTACCAATATTTAGAGAATGGCTTGCGGAAGGTTTATACGGCAAGGTTCTACGGTAGAACTTTGAGGGTAGAACTTCTACCCTCAAAGTTAAAAAAAAACTGAAATCTAGCCTGTTTTTTATTTCAGCTGTTTACTTACAAAATTATGTTAGAGATAAAATCTCAAGAACTTAGCCTTAAGGAAGGTAGTGTACAAAGTAACTTAAGGGTTGGCATATATGGCCATTTCATAACATTTTCATAAATGCTAGCCAATATCCTAGCGATTCTCAAACAAAACGCCCTCAAACAATAACGGTAGCGATAATGATTTGCCGGCCACACAATGCTTGATCGGGAACCAGCAGCTGTTTGCTGATCTAATGGCATTTTCCATTTGCATTCGGATTCCGGCTCCGAGGTCGGTGAATGCCGAACGCCGCGCCGAATACTCGAATGCTCGAATCGGATTATAGCTAACGACCCTCCATTCAGTCCGGCCGCATTCTCCGTGCGTGCCCGACACTGATAAACTGCACTGTGCCGATGCTCTGATGGGACAAATCAAGTAATACATTTGACGATGTCAGTTAGTGTGTCATTGACGGAAAACCCGCGGTGTCCCGCTGTGGCTAGGGATGGATAAAGGAATGCCCCGTAGGTTGTTTAATATTCTGGAATCAACAAAACAGAGACGCGACATCGTTGCATTTGGCTTCTACGAGTATAATAATTAGTTATTTCCGGTCTTCGTCTTACTTTACATTCAAAGTTAAGTGAAGGATAGTACGGTCATGAGCGTTAATTTGGGACCCATTTCAAGAAAAATATGCTTGACGTCGTCAATGTCATTAGGATAAAAGTTACTGCTGTCACTTTCTTTGCTTTAGCAATAGAATAAGACACGTCACTAAACAAGCATTAGATTTAATTGACGTCTCTGAGTACGGCAGTATATCGTTGAAAGTACGATCGTCATTATTCATTAAATACGCACATGACTCGTGGACCCACTACTCCTCGCCCCACTGCAAGGCAGGGCTCCTGTTTTTGGGCGATTTACCCTTCGGGCATTCAAAAGATACCTAAGGAATCTATCCTACATACTATTGCGGAATAAAAATGATTTCTGATGGATTTCTGACGAAAGCGATTAGCAGTGGGGCAAAAGTAGTGGGTCCACGAGTCAGTCGCTAATTAAACGCATACGTACGTAAACACAGTGCTAAAGCGCTTATGTATTGATAAAAAATCAATTAATATAGAGCTGTTGGTCCTGAATACGCTTAAGTCGTCTGTCGCAGGAAAACGGATTACCCGCGAGTTGATCCTCTGGCGACGATCAGCTAATTAGGGCGGGAAATTGCCTCGAGTCTCACCATTACACTCGTTAAGTGGACAACTAATAGGGTAGTCGATATGAAACAAACTTACGAAGAAACCTTGCAAATAAGTTAGTGCGTCGACTAGATTATTTAAGAATTGGTGGATCTTATTTTTATGGCTTTATGACATACTCGTAAGAGTTCTTTGAACTTTGATCATGACCACTAAAATAAAGTAAAGAATTGCTTTTTAGGGTGTTATTGTGTGTTCTGAAGTAAAGTACGTAGGTAATTGACGAAAGTGAAAAACTCATTGGTTATGGACAACCTCACCATGATAAACTGTGGCGCCGGTTATAACCTTTTTAGGGTTCCGTACTATATATACATATTATATAGTTAAAACCGGGAAGGGTTCCGACGCCGTGACTTCAATCACAAAAATCGATCTTGAAAAACCACAAGAACTAATTTTCCATTTAAAGTTATTTGCTGCTATACATATACCTACTTTAGATAATTTTTAATAGGTATAACTACTTTCGTCGCCTGTATCTCGAGAACCAATGAAGTCTACTTAGTCGTGATGGTGTTTTTCATAGATTCGTTACTTATGTTTTTTATTTAGATATTTTTGCAATTTTGATTACTAGTAGTTTTTCGAGGCGCACGCCACTCAAAGAAATGATACGAAAATTACACTCTTATTTAACCTTTACATAATACCTTTGAAAGAACATATTTCATTTTACAACTTTGTCGGCGTAGTTTTAATGTATTAACTCATTAACAAGACGCCGAGTTAAACCGAGGACAGATACGAACATGGCGATACTATAAGAGTTTCAAATTTAACTTCGGATTGCTAAAAATTAAATGATGATGATGTAAAGACTGCCTACGTTGTTACATCTAAACTAATTCGTTTTAAAAGTAAAGTAAGTAATAACTTTTACAAATAAAGTACCGACTTAGCCACTTAAAGCATTTAATTTAACCTGACCCACACAGTACAGTGCGTGAGTCCGACTATGAAGCATATAGAGAGTGCACATTTTGTAAGTTTGTATCTAGCCGACAGATAATCTCTGCAACCACGTAACTTATTCGAAAAAATATTTCACCCTTTGAAAGGAACATTATTCCGGATGGACGTAGGCGATTATATATTTGTTAAAATCGAAAAGAAGCGAAAACGCCAATAACATAAAATTAATTTAATATTAAGTATACCATGATAATAATAAGATAGCAACATCATCAAAATGTCAGGAAATTAATTCAAGCTGCGGTCAAAGACCATAAAGACTCCCATTAAAGAAATACATCCAAATAGTTCCAATCCATTAGGCAGACAATCAAGCCCACCTGTTAGCAAAACAGCTCCGATTAAGGATGGTAATCTTTCGCCGCGCCAAATAGATACGGGCGGGGCGTGATTGATCCCAGCGGTCCATTTAATCCGTGGGGAGGCCCATCCAATTAGAGCAGAAAGCATCAGGTATCGATTCATCGTCCGATCTCCGATTATCGATTTTATCGGGTGATATTGTTGATACAAAAAAAAAACTATCTACCCATCTACCCACAGCACAAATGAAAACTTTTAGTAGCCTCATAAGTATTTTTCTCTGGCTACGCGACTATTTAGATTTTTATTAATTAAATACTTATAATGGTAATGTAATCTGCAATGCATCTCCATGTAACCAACATAATACACCGTGTTTTTTTTGATTTACGATAACTTTAAGGGAACGTTCTTTAGGTTAAATAAAGTTAATTTCCCAAAGACACAAATGATAACTCTTACGGTTTTAAAGATATTTAATTTTTAAATTTAATCAGTTAATCACGTTGAACTAGTATAAAAGGCTCTTAATTGATAACAACAATTTTCTTTTAATTCTTATGAGTAAAGAGTTTCCAATTGTTAGGTTTGTATACGCGTCCATGGAATTAGTAAGTACGTACATCTGGAAGGTGCACTACACCGATGACGCGAGCCGAAAGAAATGTACTAAAGCTTACTGAGTCCCTTTCGAAAGGTGACCATATTTGAATTGCAATTTACGGACAAATTAATTTTACAAGCCGGTGGGGCAGTAAACGAAACAATACATATTTACTTATTCAACTGATTGTTTTCAAAATCGATATCTGTGGATCTGTAGATCTGACAACTAATCCGTAGACAAATTGAGGAAAAGTAGCCGCCACCTTGAACTTTTTAGTTATTCAACTGATTGTCTCCAAAATCGATATCTGTGCATCTGTGTGATCTCTGTCAACGAATCCGTGGATAAACTGAGAAAAAGTAGCTGCCGTCTTGAACTTCTTAATAAGAGCAAGTAGAACAATATACAAGCATTGAAAGCTTTCAAACAAAATCCAGTATTAAGTTGTCATTCAAGTGTCAATTTCGAATTATAGGAGACCGCACAGAATACACAGATCCCCAGATCCACATACAGGTACATTTCTTTCGGCTCACGTTATCGGTGGAATGCACCTTCCAGATGTACGTTATTACTTACTAATTCCATGGTCACGCCAACATTGACATATTTGACACTCACTATTAGTTAACTCTAAAGGCCCTTTTAGAATGATCAAAGATATAACATTCAATTACTTTGTTCTAAACAGATAAAAAATTTTTTTTTTGCAATATTTAAAAATCTAATCAACCAATTAGTTTCTATGGATATACCTAGTAATATGCCGAAGTTATCGTAAATCAAAAAAAAACACGGTGTAGAAACAACGTAATATTTTTTTCGAATATTAGGTATTCCGAAAGTTATTCAATTTGAAAGCATAATTTTAATGTTTGGTAAGGTTGGTATTATGAGCCATTTAGGAACTTAGTTTTCAAGTTACAATGAAGGTACGTTCGGAATTTAAAAAAACCTGGATTTTGACCAACTCGTATTGTAGTAAAGGCAGGTTTCCTAGACAACAAAAATATCGATACGCCTCTATGCCACAAACTTTGTGCACCAACGCTTATTTTTAAAATGTTGAAAAAAACACTTCTTTGAGCGATTTTTTCTATAAATATTAGTGTTTAAAAATTAAATGTGAAAATTAACAATAAAGCCTTATTTTACTTCAAAATATCACAATTCTAAATTTATTTTTTGGAATTATACAAATGACCTATTTCGAAAAAAAATTAGAATCGTGATTATTGATATTATTAATAAAAAGCGGAAAATTATACTTAATGGGTATGTTCCTGCCAATGGGAAAGTTCACTATATACTATCATTAGTATAACTTTACTATCGATATCGCCCCACGTCACTAATGTTAAAAATAGGCATTTCCTATTCATCATATTTGTGTGTCATATTTCGGCGATTTCGTGGCCGCCGGCCAACTGTCGCCGCAAAAGTGTATAAGTACCTAGTCGTTTTAATTTTATGTTATATCGTTATGTATGTTAGTCTTTAAGGTATTTGTAAATATGGGCCTTGTTGTCTGAAATAAAGTTTATTCTATTCTATTCTATTGCACGCCACTTAGGCCGATATACATACAGCTGTAGGTATTCCTCCCTCCAATTACAGCTAGCTACCCTGCGTACGTCAGGCCAGGCTTCCCAAATACCCGAACAAATATTTTCTACCTCAGTTTTAATTAAAAATATATATTAAAAATATAAAAACTGTAAATTATAAAGAAAAATGACATTATTAGAAGCGTCACTTTCGAACAAAATACTTTAGCAACTTTTTAGCCTCAAATCAAGTGTCATTTTAGAATATTGTAGGACATTAAAATTCAAATGGTTTTTAGAATTCAATTAAGTTATCATTTTGTTGTGTGGATAGATGACGCGCATTGTGAGCGGGTGGTAGGGCCTTGTGCAGGGTCCGTCCGGATCGCTACCACCATCTTATCCATTAACCTACCGCCAAACAGCAGTGTTCGCATTGTTGTGTTGCGGTTTGGGGATAAGACAGCCGGTAAAATGACTAGCATAGAGGCATTCCATCTTAGTCCTCAGGGTTGGCAACGTATTTGCAGTCTTAGGATTGCATTGCAGTCTTATGAATGCGAATGTCTATGGGTCACAGTTTCTACTTTCCATCAGGTGGCCTGTGTGCTCGTTTGTCTTCTCCATGCCATAAAAAAAAACCGGACTCGTGCGAGTCGGACTCGCGCACCGAGGGTTCCGTACCTATTTAAGATAATTATGCTTGGAAACCCCCAAAAGAAAAAACCATTTTGTTATGAACTTTAAAACCAAATGCGGGCAAGCAAGTTAAGCACAACTATGCCAAATTTCTAATTAATAACCCTAGAAAAATAAAGAATTTACGACGTACTTTACGTATTTAGTACTATTGCATGTTACGTTATGTTTAATACATAACAATTAAAAATGATTATTGAATCCTAATTAGAACTAAAAGTATGTTGCTAACTAAAGGTATACTTTAGTTCAGACATTTGAGACAGCCCTTCTGAAAATAGTCCTAAGTATACCTGAAAGTAGATACACTCTATCGGTTTTTTTGCACAAACTTGATGCTAATATATCTACCTACTTGGGAGCAAAGAAATCGAGCCACTTTCTATGGAAATTCAGTACTAAGTGGCTCGATTTCTTTGCTCCCAAGTGTATAACTGGGCCTCTATTGTACACAGTAAACCCGTATTGCTTTTTACGATAACCCGACATTTTATCGAATTTCACTTCATCAGTTGTATCATTTCACCGAATTTCATTTAACCTTTTCCACGCCATTGACGGATATATCCGCACCACTGGTTCAACGCCAACGACGGAAATATCCGTCATGGTTGACAGCGCAAAATAGACTGGAGTGTCAATGAGGTAAGGTTGATATTAGCTCTGGTGTTTAGCTGTCATTGGCGTGTGAGTTTAGACTTTATATCTGACATAGCGTCGAAAAGGTTAATCGAACGCTATTTTCTGCTGAAACCGTGATGTGTTCCAGGACATCTTAAACATTAATTACGTAGGTTAGCTGAGGTTAGATTTGAGACTACCAAAAAAAAACTTATGCAGCGGGAAATACTTTTCGATGAAATGAAAATCTGTGTAATGATACTTTCGTTGAAAGGTGTTTCGATGAAATAATAGGTACCGACCCATTTTGAAGTGTTATTTTTTTATTGTTTTTAACTCGGGCGCTATTACTGTCAAGTAAATAAGAGCTGTCGTAACGTTGACAGTACTATTACATACCCAAGGCAATATAACTTCACCGTGTAGAGACCCTGATATATTCTCGAAATTATTTAACTTCAATAGTCCTGCCAAGACCCTTGAACTGTAAAGTCGGGTTCAATAGAAATGACCAATGATGTAAACAAACCAGTACTGTTTGACACATAACCTCAATATTTCAGCAAACGAGTTTTGATTTAAAATAACGCATAGTTAATAGTTATTTAATCTTACACTGTGAAACTAAAAATCTAGCGTGTACATCATTAATATACCTCACGCGATGTCCAAAAATACGTGATTATGATGTAATAATGGTAAATAGGTCAGATTGGTTTTGTTTACATCTTTTGTCATTTCTATTGAGCCCCAACTTTAGGTAAGGTCAATGTGTCTAATTCCGTATACGGGGCAACACCGTACACAAGCGTTTATGGCCAATCTAAGAACGGTACGCCGTTGCTACCTCTGTTGATAAAGCAGGGGAACTTTTTGGTTAAATCTCTTTAAAAGAGATGGCGCTATGTTGTCTACGATTGAAGAAAACAGTGTTTGAAATTTAGTTGTGCTCCGAACTCGAAACGCGAGTGTTGGGTGATGGTGTTTTCCCAAAGGTATATTTCAAACCGTAGAAGTTATGACTTTGTGAGTGTGCTTAATATGTTCTCTAAGATGTGCGCCATCGGCTTTTTTTTTCCATTTTGTAATTATTTCAAGTGTTTTAGAATTATTTGCTGCGTAAAATTTGTAACCTCAGAATTGTCAAGTGGGAAAAACCGTCTAAAATTAAAGGGGCAACACCGTCATATGCCGGTAATTCCCCATTCCAGATATAGTCAACCTTTTTGATCAGCTGTTGAATGAACCATTGATTTTTATTAATTAATTTTACATAATTTTATGAGATAATATTTATCAACAATGTTTATACATCAAATTATTATATTTAGTAATTGATCGCACTCTGATAATAAGTACATCGTATAATTTACACTCATACTTACATAAAAAAGTTAAAAAAAACATTATTTTAAAACCTTAGTAAAAAAGGTTCAACACCTCTGACTTTAAGAATATGCCGGAATAGCCCCGAAAAACGTTTTTCGCCGATTAAAGCTAAACTCGACTGTATATTTTACCCGTTACAGAACAGATTTGATTAAAATCCTCTATATTTCTTTCCAAATTAGATATCATTTGAAATAACCGTCTGATTATCGAGATATTGCTACTAGCCGGATTTACCCCAAAACCTCGGGAAAATCCGTCTACTGACCATGTTTTAAAAAAATCTTTTTTTAAATATACAAGGTAGATACGCTTTTTCTTAAATATGATTTCAAAAGCCAACTAAGTTCTTAGTCGATTCCATACACAAATTCTAATAATAGTTTAAAAAGACAGCAGTTTTCATCAATCGAAGTCAAACTAAAATAAACTATGCCGGTATTAGACACATTGACCTTACAATGTGAGGAAATCGTTAGCGTTAGCATACATACCTACTGAAAATAGTTAGGGTGTAAACGAAAGGATCCGAAAACAAACAAGCGTAAACAAATATAGGATTATATTCAGTGAAACGTTCACATCCAACATAACAAACATCGGATCCCACTTCTAGTTAGTAGGTACAAGCTGTCAGACCTCTGCCACGGGGTTCAACCCTACAGTAAGTCGTGAATCAATCAACTATTAAACTATAATCCCATTTGCCATTATTATTTCCGGCAAAAAATCAGTTTAAAAATTAAATAGTAACATATACATACACGTTCGGGTGTTTGAGGGCTTACAGCCAGAGTAACAAAGCGGGCGCCGCCGCTTGGTGATTCGACTGTCTTAACATTTTAATCTATGCACACCTCAATATTTTCTATAAAAACAGGTTAAATAGGAATTCACATATCGTTACATTATTTATTAAACTTTAATAGAAAAGCAGAACCTACTCCAATCGGGATCCGCTTTTTAAAGGGTATGTGCATTAGCTATTATGTACAAGCCTCACTAATAATTGCTATTTTATCACAACGTTCTATCAATGCGGATTAAATTTGATTCGATGATGCTAATACAAACGGCCTACAATGATAATTTATTAGGATCGTCTACGAAAAGAAAGCTTTATTGGTAAAGATTTAACACATGATTAATGGCGTAACATAATAGTTAAGAGTGTTATGGATAGTATAATAATAACAATATATTTAAGTCTAAGTTAAAAAGTACAAGGTGCAACGCGCAAAAAATGCATACGCAACTATGATATAGGCGACAGTCTGCCAAAGAGGGCCCGGGCGTGCCATTCAGCCGTCTAGGAGGACCCTGACTTGTTGCCGTGGCACTAGGACTGGGAGTCGACGAGAGACAAGGTTTACATACCGCCAACGTCATTTTAATACTTTAAACGCCGCCTTTAATGGTAACCCCAATAACATACTGGCCTAGGTAAAAAACAAAATCTTAAAGAAGAACCTATATTAATTATCTATCGCATTTTATCACGTAAAAAAAATCATAATGCACTATAATACTACATCATTTCATTGATAAATGAGCTACAATGTCTATACAATTCATAAAATTGATTTTTACAAACATTTTATGATTTTGTTCTTACTAGCTCTTAGTACTTTTAAAGGGACAATTGTACAATTAATTCAGAGCATTCTCATAGAGCAGACGGTCGCCTATACGCAGGGTGTGAGACACAAAACCTGTAACCATCGATAATTTGTTAATAAAATGCGTCTCGCCGGCAAGCGCCTTCACTGGCCGAAGGCGACTCGTAGGCCTTCATACCAACAAGCGACCACACACAGGCACATTTGACTATATACATATATTAATACCCTTAAAACGTCATTATAATTATATCTCATAGTACAAACTCGTTATCTAAATAATGCTGTATACTCTGTAGAAATGCTCAAGTCGAATCACCAAAAATGCTTAACCGCTCGGTCGGCCCTCGACAAGGAGTCGACACGGCGGCGACTCGGCGGCGGCGCGCCACCGGCCGCTCGCCGTCCTCGACCGACAATTAGTCCGTGCTTAGATATAAATAAACTAGTTAGACATTCGACATTCTAAGGATTACGGCCGGACAAATATGATTTAAACACAGGAAATACTAAAAGATAATAAAACAAACTGACATAGAATTCAACATAATAAATATTGACTTTGATAGCAATAGTCTACGATGGAATGACGCACCCATCGACCACAATTTACAATGTAATTGTAGCTCAGATGAAAATGATAAGCACCTCATTCCAGCGTATCTCATAACCTTATCTGGGTATTATTTTTGAAATAAATCATTACTGGGGTCTAAAACTCTCTTATCCGCAAAGTTCAATTATCAAAAAACAACGTTACGTACATCTGCTAGCAGGACTACTGTTTCCAATTATTTACTACAATGAGTGTCACCTATGGTCCAAATATATATAAATATTCAATAAATAGCTCGGTAATGGAAGTCGAATTGGTGTATATGTTGACATTTAAGTGACAGTAACTGAGCGGCGGTCATTCCAAACGACACCGAACGAAAACAGTGCAGCCCAAATAGCAACATGCCACGCGTTAGATCTCTCATTCCACTGCAAGGTCTTAAACATAAATACATACTCAAATATCTACTAACTCCCGCTTTCAGACTCGCTCGTCAAGCACTAAGTTACTCTCACTTAAAAAAACTATTACGTCTAGGGCCCATGGTCTAATGTACTAGTGTAAAAAACATGGACTCGACCACATTCATTGCAAAAATATGGGAAAATAATCTGCTTCTAATGTCATATATAGATAACAGGCGTCGTCGTGAAACAAACTGCGTGGTATTTACATAAGTATCGGGGCCCTACGGACGTGGTCGGGCGCGCGGGCGCGGCGGGGCGCGGCGCGCGGCGCGGCTCAGTTGTAGATCTTGATCGCCTTCTCCAGGTAGTTCACGCGCGAGCGCTTCGGCGTCTTGTTGATGTGGTCCAGCCCGAGCCACGGCCGGCCCGTCGCGTCTGGAAGTGATACATCTTTTTACATTTTAGCACACATCCCCCAACGAATACTAGCTCTCCCAATCGTGCAAATTTTGAATTTCGACAACACCGATACAGATAACATGCCAATACGTGCGTTTCGAACGGCAGAAGTAGATACTTACTTGCGTTACTACTTGGCCTGAAGTCGAAAATATTAACTGTTGATCCGTCACTTATGTAATTAGGCCTTCCGTTTGTCACTATAGCGAAATTGTACTGAAACAATAAAAGAATATAAGTGGCCCATTCAATATGACATCCATTACCATCTGAAAATTAACAATTACAGTTTATTCTGTCTAGTACCGTACCTTATGCGAGCAACTTAACCCCTCATATGCTGAGACACGGAACCGTGCAGAATTTCCATATATCATCATCTTATTGATAAAGGAATATGTTTCCTACTAGTACATTTATACAAACGGTCATTAGTAGTAAGTACAAGATTGATTGCCAGTGGTCAAAGTGAATCCTTGTAAGAAGTAACTGCCACTTTTAGGCTTCTCATCGCCTGGAACAAGCCGACAGTGACCTTATCAATTTGTCCATACGAAATATTTAATCTAGTCTACATACCTTCTCCCACTCCTTGGTGGGTATGTCGAGCTTGGCTTGCAGGCGGTCGCGTACCGCCTGGAACGGCTCCAGATGCTTTACGCGCGTGTAGAACGGGATGCCGAACGTCGCGTACACCTGCTTGTGGAAGTGTGCGCACGGTACCAGCGCCTCGTCCTCCTGAAACAAAACACCCTTCATTTATAAACTACAGAATTCACGCGTAAGCCTTTTAGTTGTTTTCTAGCCTCATCTCTTCGCGATAAGACCTTCCAAGAGTTTGAACCTTTTGAAGTTTTTTTTGACCTGATATAAAAAAGGGAGTGTCATAACGAAACTTTAGTTAATCCCTTTTCAAGTTTTTTTACTAACCAAAAACTTTTAGTTAAAATTAACCTCAGTAACGTGTAAAGGTTGGTACAGTCACGGACGTTAATTGATACGCCACTTGCCACTGTTCGTATTTTAGCCGTGTAATACAAATCGGGTTCAGTCGGTTTTACTCGTATATCGAGATAAGGAAATTCGCACGTCTTCGTATGATAGAAGAACAAAATGACATGCAACATTAACGAAACATTGTTATGCCATTGTGAAGTTATCCACTAGCATTCACGAGATTACACGATTAATCACGAATACATGACACCGCGGGAACTACATAATATTAAAGATGACGGATAAATAGATTGATTAGTTCGAATCACAAGGAGGTTATAGGTTAAACGTGATTAAAATATTGACAACTGGTATTTTAGAAATATTGCAGGATCGTTGTCATAATGACATACAGGTCAAATTTAGACGTCAGTATTATAAATTAACAAATTTTAAGAAAATAAGATGCCACCAGCAATTTCTACGGAAACTCGTCACACAATTGTGACTTTGCACCAAGAAGGGCTAAGTTTGCGAGCCATAGCAAGACAATTGTTAATATCGGTGGGTTGGTTACTTCTATATTTATTCTAGTATAAAACAAAGTCGCTTTCTCGGTCCCTATATCCCAATATCCCTATGTATGCTGCAGACGGGAGTTGCAGAAAACTCATATAAACCGAAGCAAAGCGGGTCGCTAGTGATTAAATAATATGGAAGGTTTATCTCTCTCTTCTTCCTGATATATAAAATTCTCGTGTCACATTGTTTCCTCCGAAACGGCTTGACCGATTCTTATGAAATTTTGTGTGTATATTCATTAGGTCTGTGAATAGGACGAAAACTAATGATAAAGGTGATCCACCCCACACTATTCCCTCGGGACTCGTGTAAACGAGCTCCACGCGGACGAAGTCGCGGGCAATAGCTATTATTGTTATAGATGTTATTTTTTTTAGCGAGACACAGTTGCCTTGTGGGTCAGGCGATTTGCTGAAGAAGGGCGTATCGTAGATCGTCGACAGAATAATCATCGCCCTGCTTTATTAACTGAAGCCCAGCGAAGAGAAATGTTCCGCGAATACGAAGTTAATGGATTCATTCCGACAAGGCGATTCGTGGAGCGTTTTGATGTGCATCCCAGAACAATTCGGCGACATTTGCACTCAATTAATTTACACCATAGGATTCCTGCCTTCAAGATCTCTCTTACAGAAGCTCATAATAATAATAATAATAATAATAATCTTTATTTCAGAGTACCAGGACTCCATAGTTTTTGTTAGTTACATCCTAACAGCTATATTAGTTCATAAAGCTGCACGACTAAATTTCGCTCGCGAATATTTAAATTTCGATTGGACATCAACAATTTTTAGTGATGAGAAGTCATTTCAATCGTCAGAGTGTGGTCGTTTGAATCTGTGGCGGTTAAACAACACTCGTTATGACGTGAATAAGGTTATACCAAATACAAAATCTGGCCGCATTAGTGTCAATATGTGGGGTTGGATAAGTTCTGAAGGTGTGGGTGAACTCATTCAACTACCTCCTCGGGCAAATGCTTTAAACTATATTACCACATTAGAAGAAATTATGCTTCCCACTGCACGGGTCATATATCCGCAACAAGAAATAGCAAACATCAATTTTGTCCATGATAATTGCTCGATACACAGAGCCAGAATTGTCAACACTTGGTTTCGAGAACATCCTGAAATTACTGTTATTCCATGGCCGGCGAAATCGCCGGATCTAAATATAATAGAAAATATTTGGGGTTTAATTGTGCAAAGATGGGAAAATCGTAATGAGCGAAGAAAGGAAGCTATCGCACAACATTGCGAAGAAATATGGGAAGAAATGCGAGGGACTGATATCTGCACTCGCTTATGTCAATCTATGCGGTCACGGCTTCAAGCTGTCATAGATAACGAAGGTGCATATACACGATATTAGGCGAGTGTAATGTCGGTTTCGAGCATATCGCCTTAAAAAATAGGAGAAGGTTCCCAATTCCGCTGTAAGTTTTTCAATCAAGGAAAAGATTTGTTTTTTTTTATAGGAGATTTTTTGTTGACTTTTATATTGGTTTAGTTTTTCACAAAATCCTGTTGTGATGATGGAAT
Organism: Acleris laterana; assembly: GCA_963966035.1. Classification (NCBI taxonomy): domain Eukaryota; kingdom Metazoa; phylum Arthropoda; class Insecta; order Lepidoptera; family Tortricidae; genus Acleris; species Acleris laterana. The sequence goes on along the minus strand of OZ014445.1, from coordinate 12,562,266 downwards.
CCATGAGGAAACGACATCCCTGTCTTTGCACCATTAATCCCCAAATGTTTTTTAGATCTAAATGTTTGCTTTTTCTTGTTGCGGTTTAACATTATAAAAAGGTGGTCGTTAAAAGCCCGACGCAAAAAATCTGACAAAACCGTGCAAACACATTGCTGGATTTCTTTCATGCTGCTTCTTCTCAACAAGCTGCGGAATAAACACCAAATCTGTATTTTATAATTTATTGACTGATTAAAACATTATGTAACGTATTTACTTTTTTTATTTTATTAAATTTTACGCTACTTGTGAGGTAATACTTTAATCAGCCATAGTTATGCTGAAAGAGACTAAAAGAACTAGAATATTTAATCATTTTTAAATTTAATATCTAGTATACTAGAATTTTAAAAGTTTGACTATTTATTGTTTTTTTCGAGTCGAAAGAGTCGAAAGTTTCGACTACACGCTGACTAATCAATTATTTTCAAGATGGCGGGGTTTGACGTGTTATTTATATTAAGATATTTGCAACAGTTATCACATTGTCATGGATGTTTTTAATTTTTTAATTTTTAATTTTTTAATCTATGATATCACCAATAGTAGACGGTGTTTAAACGTTGTCGTAGCAACCCTATTAAACGACCAAAATGATTGTGTTCAGTAGAATACAGATGTAGTGCAAAATGATTTTCCTTCGGGAAAACTCGGATCTCAATCGGAATACGATGGCACCCGAACTGTCAATCAATGATTGTATTAAATGAGTGACGTTTTCATGTCCATTAAAATGGAACTTTATTGTTTAGTGTCAAATGACAAAGTGACAAATGACAGCATTTGTCATTTGACACTAAACAACTGTCAATCAATGATTGTATTAAATGAGTGACGTTTTCATGTCCATTAAAATGGAACTTTATTGTTTAGTGTCAAATGACAAATGCTGTCATTTGTCACTGTCATTTGACACTAAACAATAAAGTTCCATTTTAATGGACATGAAAACGTCACTCATTTAATACAATCATTGATGGACAGTTGTTTAGTGTCAAATGACAAATGCTGTCATTTGTCACTTTGTCATTTGACACTAAACAATAAAGTTCCATTTTAACGGACATGAAAACGTCACTCATTTAATACAATCATTGATTGACAGTTCGGGTGCCATCGTATTCCGATTGAGATCCGAGTTTTCCCGAAGGAAAATCATTTTGCACTACATCTGTAGCTGATTGGGCGTTGTAATCACCAATAGTAGCTGTTGTTTAAATGTATAACCATAGCAACTAGACATGCAATTTGACTTTGGGTGAAGTCACTCTGTGGTCTGATTGGTAGTCATGGGGTTAGCCAATCGTTAATGTTGCATGTCATTTTGTTCTTCTATCATACGAAGACGTGCGAATTTCCTTATCTCGATATACGAGTAAAACCGACTGAACCCGATTTGTATTACACGGCTAAAATACGAACAGTGGCAAGTGGCATATCAATTAACGTCCGTGACTGTATTTATGTTTAAAGGACACCGCACGGAAAGTATGGAAAAAAAAACATCGGTGAATTTTGATAAAAAAAATATATGTTACGCGCCTTGATCGATATATAAAAATACTTGGAGGGCAATAAAATCCTATGACTAGTTTTTGACAAAAAAAATATTTAGTGAAAAATCAAGGGAATTCGGTTCCATAGAAAAATGTATAAAGGAAAAAAAAAAGTGTTCTGTTTTGGACGAAAAAAATATATGTTTTAGAAACCATTAAATTGATCAACTTCATCAAAAAAACTTCTTTAAAAAAGAGTTTGGTTTTTAAGTTATAGCGTTTCATAAAAATAAGTAAAAAAGGTCTTTAATTTTTTGTTTTTTTTTTTAATCGTTAATATTTCCGTTTATGGCGATAGTAAAAATAACTAAAAACATACTGTGTGCATCTTTTTTACTTACATAAGTTTTGTATCACAGTCACCTATTCTTCAGTATTTAGATTTGAAATGAATTTTAAGGAAAAATACTTGGTTTTTCGTGTTTTTTTTTTAAACCGATCGGTGAAAAATTGTGCATTTTGAATATTTTATAAGTTGTGTTATTGTTAACATAAATCATTAAAATTCAAACATATTCTATGAACGGATTAAAAAAAAAACACGAAAAACCAAGTTTTTTTCTTTAAAATTCATTTCAAATCTAAATACTGAAGAATAGGTAACTGTGATACAAAACTTATGTAAGTAAAAAAGATGCAAACAGTATGTTTTTAGTTATTTTTACTATCGTCATAAACGGAAATATTAACGATTAAAAAAAAAAAAAAAAAGAAATTTTTTACTTATTTTTATGAAACGCTATAACTTAAAAACCAAACTCTTTTTTAAAGAAGTTTTTTTGATGAAGTTGATCAATTTAATGGTTTCTAAAACATATATTTTTTTCGTCCAAAACAGAACACTTTTTTTTTTCCTTCATACATTTTTCTATGGAACCGAATTCCCTTGATTTGTCACTAAATATTTTTTTTGTCAAAAACTAGTCATAGGATTTTATTGCCCTCCAAGTATTTTTATATATCGATCAAGGCGCGTAACATATATTTTTTTTATCAAAATTCACCGATGTTTTTTTTTCCATACTTTCCGTGCGGTGTCCTTTACGAGTTGAGTTAGTAACTCTGAATCCTGAAACTGTATAACTTTAATGTATTTTTTTTTTTAAACCATCAAAATTAGTAAAGAAACGGGAAACTGATTAAAATCAGATAATTCACATGACAATCAACTCTACCAATAAAACAAGCCGTCCCAAAATAAACTAGCGTCTCTCAATGCTACGGGATAAGCAACTTATATTAAATTGCCCGAGTTTCTATCCTCGAGAATCCCAGTGAGCCATAAATATGTAATATTTAACTTTATTGTAATTGTTGTTCATTTTTCTTCGTTTCAAAATTGAAAACTCCATTTTATTTTACGGCCATTATCTGGTGATATCTAGGCTATGAACGCACCTGCAAGTGTAACTCGTCGCGGGGGATCTCTTCTATCCGGTAGAGCCTGGGCGGAGATATGATGACCTGGTCCAGCGTGAGCTCAGGGTCGGGCCCTGGCAACACTTTGTGGCACGACACCTCCACGATCCGTAACCTGACAGAACATTATAATGGTATTTGAAATGTTGTTAGGTTAGTGCTAAACGTGTTTATGAAGACGTAGTAATGACATACAGTCAACGAATTTGATTTCTAGGCCACTTTGGACTATGTTAAAGTGACGTTGTCAACCGAAATGTAAGACTTCCCCAATGATTTGGTTTACAACGTCACGTTGACAAAGTCCATAGTGACCTAGGAATCAAATTGGTTGACTGTACAATGCGAACTGCCTTGCTAAGACAAGTGCGTCCGAAATGTGCTATATTAGCCTTTTTAGTCGTTTTATTTCAAAAGTGTATTGCGATTGTTTGTTTGAATGACGTTTGTCTATCATGACGTCGAAAACCAACGACAGGTAGTAAAAAACGTCTTTAGCTTATAAGCCTCATCATTTTATCGTGTTAAGTAGGTGAAGATACTTTTATTCAATAAATATATGAAAACTTTGAAATTAGATTCTTATAAAAGTTTAAAGATGTTTCATTAACATTTTATCCACGGCAATAGACGCGACCTACAGGCTCCCTCCCTGGAATAAATACGGCAACTCACCGGCCCGATCCATCAGTAGACATTTCAACTACTTTAGCTGCTTCTTCTAATATATCCGCAACTTTGCCACCTTTGTTAGGATATAAAATTAATTCTTTATCTTCTTTATAATTTGGACCAACCTGAAACATTAAAATGCTATAATACGAACAATTACTGAGGGTCATACGGCAAGTCTCGGCAGTGTCAATTTAATCAGCAATTTTGATTTTTAATAAAATAACATCTTGTGGTTTGTAGAATTACGTAAGAACTATCGAGACTTGTCAACTCTAACCTCAAATAAACAATGACTTTATTCATTGAAAATAAAGGCAATATATTATATAGATATAAGCATATTAACTGCCCTCAATTAAAACTAATCAAATTCGAAATTTACAGAGTAGTGAAATTTTTCCCTTGCAACTCGCTAAAATGTAGAAAGAGCTAGGTGCACGCTGAAAACCAGCGCTGCGGAGCTCGCAGCATAAGCTGAGACCTGAGCCTGTTGTCATAGAACAATTTATATAGGTTGCCAGTACCTTTTTACCTGTTCAAACTGTTTGGTAAAGCCGTATATTTCTTTAGTCTTTTCTTTTTAAACAAAGTATAATGTTCGAACTTACCCATAAACATTTGAATTGTTTCTTATTGTCCAATTCATTAACTTTAATAGATAAAATCTGATAAAACAATTTCTTAGGGCACTTTGGTTTACAGTACACAAGCAGATCCTTCAGTATGCCGTCGTAGGAATACCTTAGCGGCAGTCCTGGGGTATCCTTGTAACTACAACAATTATAAGAGGAAAGCCATGTTGATTACAACAATTATAAAAGTAGAGCCATGTTGATTACAACAATTATAAAAGTAGAGCCATGTTGATTACAACACTGAGTAGCTGTTACAAAACATTTAAATTGCTAGTAACTTGATTGATATTGCTGCACACATCAAAATGTACAGTCAAAGGTAAAATAAATACAAATTACTAATTTTTAACGTTTTTAGAATAAGGCCCGTTTACCTTTTTTAACTTTAGTGTGGTGTGGAATTGTGGATACACACCTCTGACCTCTAAACTAAGTAAATACATAATACGGTTTGGTATCTAAACATCGCACACTATACCGCCCCGGCACCAGATCGGCACCGCCTCAGCTGTTGTGAAACGTTGAAAAGTGAGCTTTGACTTGTGAGCACGATACATTTTGCAATTACAAGTAAAAACAATTGCCGGGTCGCCAGCCTCGCGTAGTTCAGTTTTTTATTATCAACATGGATCAAAGCCCAAGTTTCAAAGTTTTAGTTTTGGGCTGAGGCGTTGCTGTGGCCCTACTTTGAAAATCGAAGTTTGAAGTTATGATAGCTCCATCCCTGTCACTCGTCATTCGAGACTATCGAGAGAAAGGGATGGAGCGATGGAGATCGATTTTCAAAGTAGAGCCTCTGATCTGGTGCCGGGGCGTTAGATTTGCGATGACGATGACCTTTAACCGTACTAATTTGATAGATATTTATTAGCACAATCTTTAATAATATTGTATAAGTGACGAAAAAAAGATGCTTAATTATTATTGCACTTACTTCTGACACTTGAAGAACTGTATTAAGTAAGGGTCGACGTTAAGTCTCTGGCCGACCGCTCTCGCCATTTGCTCATAGCGCATTTGCATTGATAGTTCCATCGTGAATCTGAAAATAATTATATATTCAAAAGAGAATACTCACAGGGATTTGGAATAAATAGGTATTACATTTTCCTATTTTAAGGTGACATGGTTGTTCCTAGACATCAACTGGACTAGCTACTTCGGAAAATGTCATTAAATTAAGGTGGTTTTCAAAGTGTTCATTTTCGTTATTTTATTACATGACTAAAGTTACCGTTTCTTAATTTAAGTTCTTAACTGGGTACACTTTTTTGAAAACCACCCTTTACTGGTCATCAAATTTGTATGTAGAAACCAAATTAAGCGCTCAGGAGCTTGTTTTACACCATCTTACTTCTATATTGTAATTATAGGAACTACTAAAACGTCAACATTAAACAAAACATGAGCAAAAGTGAAACGAAGCCGATCTTAAGAAACTGAAATTACTTGCACACGCATCAGGCTTATTTTACTAAACATTTATTTAAAAAGTTACTAGTAACTGGGCAGTTGTTAGTTATTAAGAAACCAACGTATGTGTGCGTCAGCCTAACGAGGAGATACTGGTTTCTACAATATTCAAGGTTTTTTAAGTTTTAATCTCTCAACATTAAGGGACTTGTCCCACCGCCGACAATAAGCAGGAAGCGAGCAGAACCAGCGATCAACCATTAATATACGTGTCCCTTTTATTAAAACGGATCATATATTTTTTGTTTAGAAGTAGTGTAGTGTGAACCAGCCAGCGGTCAACTATTAATATATGTCTCTTTTATTGACACGAGATCCATATCTTTTGTTCGTTTCTTGAGCGAGAGAATAGTTGATAGCTAATAGCTTTGTCGCCGGCAGTGGGACAAGTGGCTCAATCGTAGATATAAATAAATACCCGGGATCGTTCGGCTGCGTCTTGTCAATGAACTGGACCTCGACCTTGTAGAAGATGTACTTGAAGTAGTCCTGGCAGGTGGGCAGCTCCAGGTCCTCGTGGCGGTCGGCGCGCTCGAACACGATGATGTCGCCATCCATCAGTTCGTCCAAAGCCTGGCCGCGTGCACACGACTCAACCCGAGCGACGACGTCGACGGCCGCCGCCGGTTTAACAGGGCATGCAATTCCGCGAAATAACTACGTTTTTCGAGATCACGCGGGTTTTTCCTTTTACGAGAGTACGCGATAGCAATTTTTGTTCAATCGTGCAATTGACAACATTTTACTAGATAAAAACCTGAAACTAGACAATATATTCGTCCGCCAAGGGCAAGAGTTAGTCGAGAGCAAACCAATTATCAAAAATTAAAAAAGATGGCTTATTAAATAGATAAAAGAGCCCGATATAATGGCGGCCCCTCCTTTCAGAACTGACCACTCCTAAACGGCCGAACCGATTTTCATGAAACCTGTCTAAGTAAGACCCTGATTAAAATAACGGTGATTGATATGGTTCATCCGTTTGGTAGGTACGATATACAAGTACAAACAGACAGACAACGTCAAACTTGACTTGTAATACTTATTTAGGTCGGGGGTAAAAATAAGGGACGCTTATACGCAACCCTTAACAACTGCTTTCATATTTAAATTCAGTTTGTTTCAATTGAATCCTTCTCATTGCTAATATAGTAAATAAGCGCTCAAATGCATATCAATGGAACATTTACCATCATCATTTGTACAGATTTTTGTGATATGGAATGCCAGCCAGTGCTGTTGTTAAAAAAATGCTGTCAATTGCAAGTAAAATTTCTTTTTCTTTTTATTACGCACGCAAAAGAATATCCGACTACGTTTTGAGAAATTTAAGATGTTTAAATTATAAACTTCAATTCAATGTATCTTACGGTGTTTGTGATGAAATTGCATGCCCTAGTGATAATATGCCGAATCGTATTTCAAATATTGATCTTTTATTGTTTTTAAATAACAACCGTAACAATTATCTACCGTTTCAATCAAGAAACATTAATTAACAAAGGAAGAAGATCACCAAGACAAGTCGGCACAACTTTTACAAAAACAACAATTAATAAATAGCAATTATTTAAAGATAAAAGCACTACCGAGTTTCGAGTAGAGTAGAGCGAGATATTTGTTACTGTTAATTTTCTAACAAAAACTGTCGGCCTAATATGGCTGGGTTTATCGCGTGAGAAATTTTGGATGAGGCATCCGTCACCTTCTGACAGGTAAATAAGTACACGTATGCTTTATCCACAGTTGACACGCGATATAGACGCAGCCATACTAGACCCGCTGAATTAGTTAATTTTTCGTTATTTACTTACAAATGGATATTGCAATATTCCTACACTATCAACGTGTTTCGAGCCAAAAAGCGTGATTGGTGCTCCGCTCACCCCACTCGTCCCTCAAATCGGTGTCAATAGAAATGGCCAAATATGTAAACAAATTAGTAGTGTTTGACAGAAAACCTATAAGTTGCATAAAAACACGTACAAATGGCGGACATAATGCCTTTTACATTATTTATGACCGTATATTTGAATGCAACTCGTTGTCACCGAGTAGTGTAGTTTTTTAATTGTAAACTAGAGGAGACCCGCGAATTCGTTCGCGTAGAGTTAGTTGACCGCTATTCCCCCTATTTCTTCCCGTTGGGGGACGATTTTCGGAAAATCCTTTCTTAGTGTACCCCAGGGGGGGTTATCCGAGGAATACTCTGTCCAAATTCCGAGGCCCTAGGTGCTGCGGTTTAGGGTGGGTGCGGTCTTTCAGTCAGTCACTCAGTCACGGTACGGTTTTATGTAAGTACCTATATCGAAAAGAAGATAGCTAATCCGGTTTAACCCAATGATGCCGACAAATTCGATCCAAAAATGTATGTTTTTAGGGAGTAATAATGGTAAATCGATTAGTTTAATTGTGATTTAAATATTTTTTTGCCATTTATATTGACTTATAATTAAAATATAAAATGCCAAGTGCTCTGTTTTCCATACAAAACGGATCCGAGTAGCGAAACGCTAGCAGAGAAGTGTCGAATAGTAGCGTTCCCAATATTCAATCTACGATATCGAATCTAGATAGCTATCATTGATCATTAGAAACGAGATATGTCTGCCTTCTGAATACATTCTGACAAGTGAAAAGTTGATTGAAATGGCCAAATCTAACCTCTTCTTCAGTAAGTTTAAAAACTATAGGTTAAATATCGGGATAGGCCGTAAATAAGTAAATGGCAGCTAAGAAGCAACGCTTTTCTCTAATCTCGTTAGTGAGTACAAGATACAATCCAGATACATACCATACCGGCCATAAATGGTAACTATAAACCAATTGACTGTCCAAGTACCAAGAAATACTAACTAGGAATTTGGGAGGAACTATTTATTAATATTATTAGGTATATGTAAAACACTCGATAATGAGCCATCTTCTTTCTTTATATAAATTAGATTTTCGAAAAACAATACAGTTTTTCTAGCTCAAAAATCATACAACAGACTAAGATTACAATGGAGATCCTGCCATCCGAAAATGTAAGACGACAATTTCGAGCAACTTTACTGTAAGTATATTTTATATATTATTAGTATATTTATATTTGAATATAATTTATAATAATAAAAACGTCCTCAAAAATCTAGTTCGCATTCTACAGTAAATAAATATCTCAATTCTGCCAATACTTCAACAACAATATAATCAAGTCTCGACATGTTAAATGTTTGGACGACTGCCGATTCATCCACATTAGAGAAAAGTAATTCAAAATACCTTTTCGAGAGGATCATTGTAGTTGTTGATTTTTTCTACAAAATCTGGTTTGATTTCTTCATAGAGGACCAAGGGTGTGTCAGGCGGGAAACCTAGTAATGCAAATAAAGGAAAGGTCAAACAAGTAGTTAAAAAAATGCATAAATGAGCTTGTAAAGTTGATATCATTCAGAGTGCACGATTATTAGATAACGCTAAAAAGTTCTTGGTAATTCTGTAGCTCTGCCTACCCCACTCTGGGAAACGCGTGAAGGCATGAATATAAATGTATGTATGTTAAAGATATAGAAACGAACAGAACTAATCACAGACTCCCTTGCAAAAAAAACGGCGGTTTATATTTTTTCAAGGTGTTAAAAAAATACTAATTAGGTACATATAAATAGAAGCATAAAATGCAATTTTCTTACACTAAATTCAAGATACTCGGAACAGGGAAAAGTTATCGTTTCTTTGCAATGGAGTTATAGCTATGTCAACATTTTGAGGACATCATTTAATTTTTCAATAATTATTTAAAAGTTAAGAACGTAGTCTATTTACCAAAATTTCAACACTTTTGACTAAACCGCTGAACATAAACTGATATAGTTTCAAAGCAGTCTTTATTCTACTTTGGTTGCTTATCTTGCTTAATATCGTAATCATACTGATGTTGCCAAAATAATGAGAGCTGTCATTACGTCAACAACATGATTACGACAGCAAACTGGCCTAATACAATGTGGAATAGAGACTGATGTATCTAGCATAACTTTCAACTTGCCTGCGCGTTTGTTAAGTATTGGTATAAGATCAGGCAGCTTGCTGGCGATGGGCAGGTAGTGGTGCCCGCAGTAGTGGATGCGCTTCTGCTTAGGGTCGTAGAACTTGAAGAACAGCACGACATCGTTGTCCTTGTCGAACGTGGGCAGGGCGTTCAAACCAGAGTCTGGAGGGAGCATCTCCAGGAAGATATTCCACGGGTTCGTGTTTTCTGACACGTCTGCTACCGTTTTGAGTTGATCGTTGTTTATGTCTAAGCAGGTTGGTCTGCATGTCTGTGGGATGCAATATGGACTGTTAACTTGTGAGGAGTAAGCTTAAGGTAGGGTTAATGTGTCTAGGAATATTTAACGTTTGGTCTTAAATGACCCGATAACAAATTACCCGCGTATGACCATTTTTTATCTGGTTCAGCCAACAAGTAACTTTTTTTGAGTGAGTTATAAATTATTATAATCTTATTCATAAACGCACTAGCTAGAACATGTTTCAATTATGCTTCGTCCGAAAATAGGTGTGTTTATGAATAAGGGATTTAGTTTTTTGTCCACTAAGTAACAGAAAGATAAGCTTTAGCAGCTAATTCCATTTGAACGAAAAGGGTAACATTATTGAAGCAGATTCAAATCCTTGAAATGAATTATAGCCAAAATCGTTTCTGGAAAGAAAACTTACCCTATGTCGTTAATTGACAACATTTCATTTTGGTGACACCTGCAAATTACTATACGAATCGAAAGGGTTTTACCTCCTGAACACGGCAAAATATTTATTTAGATTTATTTTTCTTTATTTACAAAATTACAAGTAAGTTAATAAAAATATCGAGTTTTACCAATACTATGCCTGAATAGATATAATACCATTGCCTTTTTCACGAGAAAAAAAGCTGTCATACTTCAAATTTGACATTGACACTATTTGCAGATGGATAGATACTTAGGGCCACTTGCACGCAGAATTTAACCCTGGGTTAAGGCACTAACTCGAGTTAGTAGACGTTAGATTCATAAGGGGCTTCTAAACGGGCCATCTTTTGCTGCAATTTGTGGCTGCACTATTGGCAACTAATTGTCCGGCCATCACAAAAATATTTTATTGCAACTGATGGCCGAGCAATCTATGGCTGGGCAATGTGTTGCAATATGTCTGCAATAGTATGGCCCATGATGCAGACTCCTAAACGGGCTACACAAACCGACAACAATGGCTGACGAAATCACACTTGTCGCAGCAGCTTATATTATTTTAAAAAAGAAACAGAATAAAAAGACATTGTGGATTCGACCTTACTTAAATAGGCCTGAAACTGTAGATAATTTGAGTCTAGAAATAAGCCTTGATAATAAATTATTCAAAAACTTTACTAGAACGTCAAAGGGTGACTTCGACTTTCTTTTAAACAAAATCGGACCAAAAATAAAAAGAATTGATACAAACATGAGGACAGCAATACCTACATATACAGCACAGCACAGAATATAGCAACACGGCGTCACTCATAGCAAACTTCATTACCTACGCGTAGAAAAGGATACACTGTGCTATAGAAAAGAGAGCGACTGAAACAACAATAGAACTGGCTGTGCAATATTGCAGTAAATTCGATAGCCTAGCGATCGTCCGGCAACCCATCGGGGCAATATCGGCCATTAGTGGCAATACAAAACATATTTGGCTATATGGCCGGGACATTACTGCAATATTGCATAGTCTGGCTGGTATTGCTTGCAATGTTGCCGGGCCACTGTGTTGCAGCCATCAATTGCAGCAAAACATGGCCCGTTTAGAAGCCCCAATACGAAAACTGTAATTTTAACTCGAGTTAGTGTCTTAACCCAGGGTTAAACTTTTCGTGCAAGTGGCCCTTAGAGAATTATCGGTTGACATGATACTTTTTTATATACAGATTGGACTAACGTAATTATGTCCATTGTGTCGTAGAAATGAAGTTACGCCCTTTTAGAATAAGTACATCTTAATAAATTAATAATAAAATAATTATTCATTCTAGAGAAAATTTAAAACTATTAGTGTCTTCCTCCTTCCAAACAGTATCTATAAAACGAATAAAATTAAAGTCTTGAAAATATGAAATGTTGTCAATTGTATCGCCATTTCTTTTACGTGTAATAGAAAAACAAACTTTTACAACATGCTGATACTTCACTACTTTGTGCACTGTTTCTCAAATGACGCTCGTTATGAACAACCAGTGCCGTAACTTATATAGGGCGCGTAGAAATGACCAGACCGGATTAAATTTTGGGTCATGCATGGCAGTTAGTAGCATAAACTTTTAAAGAGCACAGTTCTAAAATAAAAGGCTGTTACATTAACCTGATTCGAGCGCGCGCTGAACGGCCAGGGCCGCAGATGCTTCTGCGGATAGCGGAAGTTCTCCGCTAGTGTCTCCATTAGTTCCGCCACCGTGGCTTGTTTCCGCACGCGGAAGGCGCGGTAGTGCGCGCGCTCCGGGTCGTACAGGTCGTTGCCCTGGTGCCCGTCGAAGTCGTCCTCGAGGACGACGTTCACCGTCATGTAAAGGTGCGCCTCATTACGTTCTTTGCGGCGGATCTGAAAGCGGGTTAGGTTAATAAATAGATGTCAGGAGAAAAATTCACAAATTGATAGTCCCACAGTAAGCTCTAGACTTTTACTAGTAAGGCAACGATAAACATACTTATTATTAGTGTTTTTTTTAACTGGGACAATATGAGGAAATCTGAAACCATAGGAGATGATCATAAAACTGGCATCATCCTCCTGCCTTTATCCCACACTTAGTGGGGTCCGCGCAACAAAAGCAGAAAATGGTGAACATTAGTCCTATTTTGTAAAAAAAAACAGTTTCTGCAATGTAATAAATTCGATAAAAAACTTTATGCTGATCGAGTCAGTTTCATGTAAAGATTATTCAATTTTGTGGAAAGAAACAAAGTGGGACAGCGGAATTCATTTTGTATATCAATTGTATTTCATTTTAGGAGCCACATACTTGACCAAAACATTGCAGATTCCAAATTTGTTTTCGCAAAAAAGCTATTGTTTCCTAACTCAGTTTCCTGTACCTCCTTTAGTTTCGAAATTCTCAATATAGTCCCTTTAAAAAAAAAACACTAGACAAATACATACTTAAACACATAGAATGCATATATCCAAGGCTCAGAACAAAACTCGCGCTCATCACACAAATATTTGTAAACAGCTTGAGCCCGAGTAGTAACCAGGGGAATTATAATAAAAGTGACCAAGAATTCGCGCTTTTTCCTAACCTAGCCCCCTAAAAATATTTCTTGGATAGAAACAAATTGAAAAAACAGAAACGTACAACACAATAACTACAACTTATTAAAAAACCTGGAAATTGGACTTAATTTAGGGGGTGAGAAACGTTATCACCTGGATCTAAAATTGGCTTCTTTCAGGTTTTACCTACACTGTCCTTTTTATTAGAATATAATAAAATAGATATCATTTATTCAACGCATACACACATTTGAAAAAAAAAGATGACTAAAACAAAAAACTTTTAACATGGCGTTAAAAAGGACCCCTCTCAGCTTACAAGTACAAATAAACAAAAACTCACTGTTTTCATACAAAATGTGTTATTTTATTATATATTATGAATAGATTTTTTCTTTCTTCAGTTATTATAGTAATATATTATTATTTATTACTATCTGTAATAAAAACACACAAAACTTTGAAGAAAACTAATTATTTTGTTCTATAAACGTTGATTTACTCTTTTTGTACAGTCCGAGACAGTTTTATGTAAAGATCATTTAATTCTATATGTGGAAAGCTAAAAACGAAACTACAAAAGTTGGGCAAAATACAACTATTACAAAATGTATGAAAACGATTTTAGTGATTTTGTTTCACTTCTGCCGTTCGATTCGTTTCTTTCCATAAAATGAAAGGATCCTTACATCAAACCAAGAACGAGCCACATTTGACCTAAAAAATGACTACGCCAAAACTGTCCCAGTTAAAAAAAAACACTATAGAGAAATATCCAAGACTCTGGAACAAATGCTCGCGCTCATCACACAGATATTTGTCCATGCCGGACATTGAACACGACTGGAGTCACTACCAACTGGGACAGTTAAAAAAAAGACACTAAAAAGCTAATTTAAAGAAATAAATATTGAGATACATATGATAGAAAACATCCAACACTAACAAATATTCATGCTCATGACAGAAATATTTATCCTTACTGGGAATCGAATTTCTGAACATTAGCTTCGTCTGCAGGCGGCTTCTACCAACTAGGCTAACCGTGTCATCATAAAACAGACATAAAAGCAGAGTGTAAAGGCAGTATTTTTATGTCTCGTTTATAGTCTTAGTATTTTAGAGCCCGCGCAGACATAGAGCGGTCTGGAGTTCCGAGTTCAGCGTTCAGAGTTCTGCGTTTTGCCCGCTCGAGAGTTCCAAAGTAGACAAGTGGCGTTCAAATTCTGGCGTTCCATTTTCGTCAGTGTCTTTGTACGTGGAACATGTCGATAGAAAGTTAATCTTCCGAAGAAGAAGCATTGCTTTTGTGAAGTCTGGAAGATTCCTAAAAGAAAAATAAAGTATTCCCAATCCCCAAATCCCATTGTCGCGGCCATTTCCAGCCAAGCTTTTGCTTTTTTGTCACGATTTTTGTGGTGTACATGACTTAAATCATGTAATGATACCCTTTCTCTACTTCAGACCTTGTGGCAAATGTGGCGTTCTCTGTCTCGGCGCCAAAAGAACTCTAGAACGCGACGTTTCACTTTGACCACCGTGGTCTGACTCCCTGCTGTGTGCGTTATCGCAAGGACTCAATACATTCGTAATAACGCAGAACTCTTGACGCGGAACTTGGAACTCTAGACCAGCCCTGTCTGCGCGGTCTCTTAAAAAAACATTTAATATCTGTCAACATGTTTAGATTTATATTAGTACACGTTGTGATAATTTCATTCACTGCCAACCGATACATGAAAGCCTAAAATATGCGGGTTTTTTTAAAGAAAAGCATAGACAGAATAACGTGGTTTTTGGCCGCATTTGGCTTCCAGTCACTATGCCAAGACAACACTGGACCGAATCGAAGAATTAGGCATCCCATACCTATACATACCGAAGATGGAAAATCCACTAAACGTGCCCCAACTTAGGTCGTCCGGTTGAAGATTTATGGTGATAATTTGAAAAGAAGAGTATATGCCAATAATTTCCGGCCTAAAAATATCAAATATCTAATTCATTAAGTATATTACAATAGTATTTAAAGAAATACAGATTTAAAAAAATATGTCCCTTTGAAGTGTTTCTCGATTTCATTCCGTACACGTTATTCCCAGCTTGTTAACACCGTTTGGATCACACTTGCACTCGCAGCTGACGGAATACTTATCACTTGTGTTTCACAGAAAAACGAATATTGTCGATCGCTATTAAGGAACTGGTAGTACAGTCAGCATCAAAAGTAGCCAAGCAGAATAACGCCCGCAAAATGATCTAAACACGACGTATTCTCTTGACAATAGAGTCGAGTGCCACGATTTTGACCTCTTCCACCTGGTGGAGTGGCGATGGTCGACATTTAGGGCAGAGACAATGGAGCTCGTTCACTGTTACAGATGTAGTGCAAAATGATTGTGCCCTTTTGCTTTGGTCGATAATACGCTCGTATACTAACTCTGCACTAACCAGGTTATTTTTATCTTAATCGTACAGATGTAGTGCAAAATGATTTTCCTTCGGGAAAACTCGGATCTCAATCGGAATACGATGGCACCCGAACTGTCAATCAATGATTGTATTAAATGAGTGACGTTTTCATGTCCATTAAAATGGAACTTTATTGTTTAGTGTCAAATGACAAAGTGACAAATGACAGCATTTTCATTTGACACTAAACAATAAAGTTTCATTTTAATGGACATCAAAACGTCACTCATTTAATACAATCATTGATTGACAGTTCGGGTGCCATCGTATTCCGATTGAGATCCGAGTTTTCCCGAAGGAAAATCATTTTGCACTACATCTGTAGAAATTATTACGCTAGGTAGTCCTGTATATACTTTAGTTTTTAAAATGATCAGGGAGAATTTACAACTCTGCACGGCTAGCACAAGTTGTATTAACTCGCTTGTCGCTCAGTGCGTCTTTATCGTTACAGATCAGATAGAAAGGGAGATCCGAGTGATAAACAAGTCGCAGACAACATGTGCTCCTGGTGTGGTAAATCTGAACTAAGTTTATTAATATCATTAATAAAATATGTATTATGTTTCTTGTGATAGATAAATTATATTTTTTTTTACTTACGGTTTCAATTCTCTTCTCCTCGGCTAGCCTTTCACTGAGCTCTGATGGTATGTCTGGTTGGGTTACTTCTTGCAACACTGTCTTTAACTGTGAATCCCTGGAAAAAAAATCGAAGATCAAGATAATCCTGTAGTCCAGCAATAGGCCACTTTAAGTATTTAGCAGTAAGGTAAGTTCACTGCTACATAAACGCATATTGCTTGTGTCAATAACAATCCTATTGTATATAAGCTAAGGCAGAACGGTAATAAATATCTTCTATGGTACAGCTACTAGTGGTGTTTACTTGCTCACCCAACTACCAACCCCTGATTTCTGTTATGACAATACTAGACACTTCTTTGTTTATTAATGTTAGACCAACGAAACGAGAAAATATTCATGGAACTTAGCTAAGGACCATTCCAATTAACCATTAACCTGGCTAAGGGATTCAGATTCCCACGTAAAATGTACTCAATAGTACCCACTTGTAGTGTTAATGAGGCTGAAGCCCGACTGTGACGTGTGATCTGTCAGCCTAGATAAGGGTTAAAATTACTTTCTTTAAAACAAAAACTTCAGTCCATCCCTTTGGGAGCTACGATGCCGTAAACAGACACAGATACACAGATAGAAACGTTAAACTTATAACGCCTATCTTTTTGCGTCAGGTGTTGAAAATAAATCACGTTATATATATCGTCAGCCAAGTCGATCAATGATACGTCAAAGCTTTAATCGAGCCAATCATAACTATTTTGTCGAACGTGGGCCTACATCTCAAAATGTCTGCGTCGCAAAATGACCACACATTGTTAGTTTGCTTCAAATGCCCGAAGGGCAAATTGCGTAAGAATAGTAGTCGCGCCGTGCGGGGCTCCGTCGACTTTGCTATGACAGATATAAAATTAAAATAGCATTGTGGTCACGACTCACATTTTAAGATTTAAAGAGTTGTTCAGATTTATTTAAGCACCTGAACAAATTTTGTTCAGGAGTATTTATGTGAACAGTACAGGGGCTCTATTGGACTCGAAAACCCATATTGTCATTGACATGTTAACGTAAAGTCAACGTTACGATAGCTCTTATTTACTTGACAGTAATAGCGGCCGATTTAAAAGCAATACAATAACATGTCAAAGGCAATATAGTTTACCGAGTAAATACCCAGTGCATTATGATCAAGTCATTAGAATGCGACGTACCTAATATAGACCAACATGTACGCGTTAGTACAGTGCCGCACCGTGAGTGCCATGTCCTCGTCGTGCCCGCCGTAGTTGTACTCGATGGCCTCCTGCTTGGAGCAGCGGGACACCACGTCGTCGTCGAACTTGCACCACTGCAAACAAACATCGAGAATCGGATTATGCAAAAAAAAAATATATCTTTTTTTTTATCTTTTAAATAAGTAATTATGAAAAAAATAGGCTAGATGTAATTTATTCTATGCTGGCAATCTATCCGGTTTTTTTAGAGATCAAATTGACCAACTGCAATCAGAGCACCCCGGCAAAGTCAGTAAGATAATTACATTAGTGTCAAAGTCCGACATTCATAAATTTCATAATAATCGAGAACGCCCCATACAAATTGATAGGAAACTGTGACGGCACAACTCATATTACTGGAGTATAGTGTTAAGTTCAACATGAGTCATCATCCCAATTAGCAAAAATTTGTACGACAACGACAAGTACGAAAGTTTTATCGAAACTTTTGCTATAGCTAAGCTTTCTTAGGGTAGCGATACCGCTGATGACCGTTATCTAGTGATGAATGACGTCACTAAGCTAGAGACCATACATGGGTCGCTTACCTTCCCGTCACCCTTGGGATTGATAAAGACGACGTAGTGCCCGCCGTGGTTGTCGCCCGAGTGCACGAGCACGGCGTGCAGCGTGTAGTCGGCCGGCGTCTCCGGCTTCTCTTGCTGGTACGCGTCCAGGTTGATGTGCTCGTAAAATTCGAACCTGATTGAAACACATTATTTAATTCTGTGGTTCAATGTCTATTGAGGAACTAAACATTGAAAGAAACCTTAGCACTTACACAAATTCAGTACAAAATTTCATACTGAAGCTAATCTAATAAAGTCATATTTTTTTCAGGCTAAGATCCTGATAGATATTCTTTATCTGTATAATATGCTTTAGGCGAAAAAAATAAGTAAATGACCTCTTGCATGTAGTTGTACTCGTAACACATCTGTATAGACCGTTCGATATTCTATATTTGAAAGGACATGGCCCGTTATACTATGGCCCTGTGCCTGCTGTGTATATCTCAAATTAAAGCGAAAATTATGTACTTTCAATATGTATTCGTCATTTTACATATAAAGCAGCGGTTTTAAAGTAATTCGATACTTAGTTTTTTACATAACCTCAAAACACATCATAACGTGCAAGGCGCTGTCACCTCAAACTGCAATAATGATCTCTCTTTAAAGGCCTACTGCTCCTAAACGGATTGTTCAAATTGCTTTGGAAAAATATATGTTACGTGCAATAATATCAATAATAAAACGTTTGTTGTTTTTTTAGTCCTTACTGTTATTTTTGTCAGAAAATAGAAAAAAAAAAAAAAAAAAAAACTGCTATAGCGCGAAAAGGGCGCGAACCTTAGGCGAACCACCTTAATTTTTTATTTTATTTTGCATCCCTAGTCTTTAATCCAAAAAGGCGGCATGCCAAGTTAAACGTCCTCTAGTGAAAGGTACAGAGTGATGTCATATGGCTCTGTCCCTTTCGTTGCCTAGAACTTGTCAGTTTTAAGAATTTGTAATACGGCCTGCAGGGATTCACCTTTTTCAATAACACGCCGGCACGCGTATGTGTACATGCCAAACTGTCAAGTGGGTGGTTTCCGGCACACAATATCTTTTTTATATTTACTTTTTTTCCGCTGCTTGTACAGAGATTTAATTAATCACACGTGTAATTAATAATTATTTAATGATTTTTCACATATGTCTCATTCGTGTACAAATTGGGGCACAAACGGGCCATGTCCTTTGACGTAAATTCCGTATTAGGTTTTTCACCTAAATCGTAAAACGGCTGCTACACGGTGAGCAACCATCTCTCCATCAAGATGACCTTGCTGGTTAGCGATCGTGTAGAAGGCGGTGTGCGAGATTTCGATTGACCTTTCAACGCCCTTGATGGAAGGGCGGGCGTTGGCAACCGCGGTCGGGCGCCGTCGCTGTACACCGTGTCGACGCTTGTTGCCAACCACGCGAGCAGTCACTTCAGGTAGCTAGTGCGCACGCATGGAAGATGGCGAACGAGCGCGAAGTTATCGCCGACATTATCGATTTGTAAAAAGATTTACCGTGCTTTTGGAACAAGTTAGAAGAATATGAACAGATAAAAAAAAAACAAATTGTGCGCAATTTTGTCTTGTCTATATTCTCGTTTACACTTTGGTCGTAGAGTCAATTGTTGAGGAATTCCAAAATGTAGCAGTTAATGCTTCCCAAAGGTCCGAAAACTTTTATTAGGACTCCATGCCTCAACAATATCCATAAAAAAAAAACAAAGTACTTTTGTCAGGCAAACCTTTTTTAAGTCACTACGGACTGGACTATTTGGCGTTGTCGGTACGTTTGTACCCGTTACGTGTACAGTAGTTGACGTACCTGTCGTTGAACTTGACGGAGCTGTCGGTGATGGGGTCGTACTGGAACCGCATGAGGTGTAGGTGCAGCACGGGCGGGAAGGACGCGAAGATCACGCCCTTCTCAGCCTCCTGCAGCCCGTGCTCGCCCGCGTCATACTTGTTCTCTCCGTCCAACGTCTCCGTGCTGATGTAGTCTTTGAACGATTCGTCGACTGTGAATAGACATTTTTATTAGTGCAAAGCGCGTTTGTCGTTTCTCGAACTATCAACTATTTCATTTGCTACTTCAGGCATTGGATATGTGTGCCAAATTTGATCCAAATCCTTACAAAACATTAGAAGACCCGCGGTACAATAGTTAGTCTTCAAACAAATGTATATCGCGCGGAGCATGTGTGCGTTCCTTGATCGTACGCTCTCAACAGGAGGACCTGCGCAGACTTATGGTGCGTTCTTATATTCAAAATCGTAGATAAATGTGACGGCTCGTTAAAATTTGACATTTGCTACGTACTAAGGCCCACTTGCGTGGACCAGAGTTAGCGTCTTAACCCGAGGTTAGGCGGCAAACCACGTACAAAAGTAGACGCTTAACCTTTTCCACGCCATTGACGGATATATCCGCACCACTGGTTCAACGCCAACGACGGAAATATCCGTCATGGTTGACAGCGCAAAATAGACTGGAGTGTCAATGAGGTAAGGTTGATGTTAGCTCTGGTGTTTAGCTGTCATTGGCGTGTGAGTTTAGACTTTATATCTGACATAGCGTCGAAAAGGTTAACTCTGGGTTAAGGGCTAACTCTGGTCCGCGCAAGTCCGCGTAAATGTATCAAATTTAAGCGAGACGTCACTACTCAATCCACGGTTTTGAATATACGAACGTACCATTAGTCAGGGACGCGCAATCGCCGCGTTTGGTTGCGTGCGTGTTAAGTATCAAGTGACGCGCATCGACACAACCCTAGCGCAGGCCGTGAGTATAGGTAACAGATAATCTTAAAGGGCCGAGTACGAACTGCTTTACTATTTATACTACGGTAGATTTCTCGTACACATTTACTTGGAATGTACCCCCTCTCCCAGTCTACTCCGCTCGACCCACTTCTCGATCTATATCGGTTAATGTCATTGCGTGCGCTTCATGGCAAAATATAGTATTAATCGTTTTACTAGGCCAATAATGACTTACTGTTTTTCTTCCCCTTGATGTTGAGCTGGATGTCATAGAAGGTCTCTACGCGCGTGCTCGACACGTTAACGTTTTTGCACTTGATGTACGAAGTCATCTTGCCCTCAAACAGCCGCGGCACTGTGCCCTCCACGCAAGTGCCTTTCATTTTGCTTTCCAACTTGTCCAATAGTACCTGACGGATAATAAATATAATATTTATGTTAAACAGATAATATACTCATCGGCATATTCAGAATAAAATTTAAAAAAGGGTTGAAATTTTAACGGGAAATAAACATAATGGTTGAAATACTAACATGGCGACTGGTTACCCAGTCGCAGAGTTATTAATTTATTTGCCCACTTAATTTTTTGTAGATATGTCAGGCATGTTTTTGATGCTCATTTAAATACTATAATTTTTTTACGTACAGTTATACCAATATAAAAAAAAGTTTTTACTTAATTTGCCGATGTGGAAAAGGCCACACTCTCAGTTAATGATGATTAAGTAGTTCCTTGGTGACTCAGTTAATCTAAACAGTCTCTGCATACAGCGGTAAGGTGTTTCGTGATGGCCAGAGATGAAGATGCTATTTAACAAGACAGTTATAAAAAATGTCCTGTCTCGTTTATTTAGCCAAGTCTAAACCTAATTTTATCTCTATATCGCCCTCTATCTACTTTTTATACATTTTGATTTTTAAGAGCATTTACGTAAACTAAAATAAAAACAAACAAATTAACATTTTGCTAAAACTTACCCTGAGGAACTCTTGAACATCATGCTGCATAAAAGAATCCAGCGTTTCCCATCCAAAACTCTTCGTCAACTTCTTTGTCCCGACTGGTTTGTCAGAAAATTGTAGTTCGTAAAATACTCTCTGCAGTGCTAAGGCGACGGATCTAGAAAATAAATGTAAATAAAATAACTATATGCGCAGTGATCATAGCAAGTTTCGATTTAAACGAAACAAGTGTGAAACAGGAACGTACAAAACACTTAAGAGCTAGGTATTTTTTTATGACACGAGAAAGCCAATCGAGTAAAGACTCCCACAAACGACCAATCGGACTGACACGCCGAGCGACGCAGCTCTTTGTAAGAATGAGAAAATTATATAGTAGTTCGTCTTCAAACCTAGCTATATTGCGCGGCTTGCATGTGTGCGTGACTCGACCGTACGCGCCGCCAGCCACCACAAGCAAACTCAACAGGACGCACCAAGCCGGTAAGCCGACGCGAAGCCGAACCATCGCGGCGTTTGGTCGCGTGCGTGTAGGAAAGCGCGACGCGAACCAACGCAAGCCTACCACTCTAGTAGCAATAGGTAATAGAAACTCCTAAAGGGCCGGAGACGAACTACTTTTCTATTTATATTATGGTCCGAAAGTTGGCCTATGGGAGCCTTGAGTAAGCTCTGAAGCTCACATGCGTTGCCAACTCAAGGCAAGGCAAGGCAAACAAGATACTTCGGTTCAGCGTCCTGAAGTGTACTAATTGAGAGTGTTTAGATTACAACTACTAAGACAATCTTTACCTAGTACTATCGTCCGATTCTGTGGGCATTTTGTACACAGCCTTTCTCAGTTGGTTCGTGAAGTATAGTGTTTGTAGTAGAGAGTTCATGTAGCACGTCGCGCCCTGGTTTTTAAGACCTGTAAATGGAGGTGATCGACGGTTTTAAACGTTGATAACATGGGTATATGATACAATATCATAAATTTTAATAATTCCATACTAATTCAAATAACTCAAAAATAGTAAAAAAAAATAGAAGAGTATACAAAGAGAACTACCAATCAAAAACTCGGTTGAATAGTTGTAGAACCACAAAGGCTGATAAACCCATGAAGTGTCGACGTCTGTCTACAGGATTATTTGAATTCGGAACTCAGAATGATATTGTAATATATATAACATATGACATTCCACAGGTAAAAAGGTACACTTACCAACATAACCAGTATGTTTCTTGGAGTCCCAAGAGACACCGTGGGGTGCTTCGGCCGATACGTGGACCTCGAGGGTAATCGCATCGTCTTTAATGTAACCTTTCTCTGGGTCCAGCACGTCATTCCACGCCATGAAGTGAGAGAAACCCCAATCATTCTCCTTACTGTATAAAAACCATTTTTATGAACCACCAACAAAAAGATCACAACAGCAAGTTGACTAAGTTCTGGGCCTTTATTCTAATAGGTAAAATCACACTGCTTTTGACATGTTATCGCATCCTCAACGTTACGATAACTCTTATTGACTTGACAGTAATGGCGACCGAGTTAAAAACAATACGATAAAACATGTCAAGGCAATATTGTTTAACCGAGCAAAATAGACGCGATTTTTTCTACACCACAGATCTCAAAATACTAAAATATAAAAAAGTCAATCGAAAAACATTACGGTAGCAATTATAAAAAATGCCCAATTCAACTCTACAATGAAAAATTAATAAATTCACAAACCTATAGAACAAATGTTGTATCTTCCTAAAAAACGGTTCACTGTCGGACTTATGGGAAATAAGCCTGAGCTCTGCCATGGCGTAACATGACCAACTGGAAGACTCGCTCTCGCCATTGCACTGCAGGAAGAAACCCAGGGATTTCTGCTGCTGACGGTCAGGGGAGGGCGCCTGGCGAGGCATCACCATGATCTTCCAGGGCAGGTTACGCACGTAGCAGGGCGGGGATAGTACTGAGTCCTTGAGGCCGCGGAAGTTGGTGACGGTGTAGCGGAAGGTCGCTTCGGACCGCGCCTCGTCGTCTTCCATTTCCGCGTCTTGCTGCTTGGAGGAAAGTTTGTACGTTTTATTTATTTATTTGGTCAATTTTGACATTACAGAATTTAAGCATTTTATTTGACCCAATATAGGCTTTAGATCAGATATATTTTGACCAAGTCGATAAAGTGAGATATTTCGACACGGACTGGTTTAGTTATTATTTACTTGTTACTACGTCAAACTCGATTCTCTTCAAACAAATAAATTACGGTTAATGTACGGTTGCGTGAATGTATTAAGTGATGAAATTAAGTAGTGGTCTGTAGACCAATTTGACTCGTACATCTCGCTACTTGTAAAAGACGGAACATCAGTTGCAACTTCGTCCTGATTTTGTTGACGTCAAATTGTCCAAACAATATAAGTCTCTCTCGACTGTCATTTGATGCTTCCAACCAACCTTTTCATCTGGTAGGGTGTTGGTGTAATTCGACATACCTATTTGTATTTGTTTAAAACCGATTACGAGCTCAAATTACGTTGAAGAGTTTGATAAATGGTAGATATATTATATTTATATCGTAATCTAACTTGATCATTTCTATTTAAAATCTCGTTATTAGCATATCCGTGCTCTTTATAAACATTATACTATGCAAAGATGCAATACCGCACGCGTCGATCTACGACCGCAGAGCCAATAGTGACGCCGACCACAGACGGCAACGGCAGGTTCCACTAGTTCCGCAGACGGCAGCAGCAGACCGGCAAGCGTCCGATGCCTGCTACTGCCATCTGCCGTTGCTGTCTGCGGTTGTGATTGCGCGCCCGACCGCAGGTAGCAGACGAAAGGTATCGCACGTCGCCGTCACTACTAGGTCTGCGGTCGGGCGGTCGTTGCTGTCTGTGGTCGGCTGCGGAATGATACCTTTACGTTTTATTGACTCAACCGATAGTCAATTGGATTGGATAAGGTAAAAACCATCACTAAGCTTTTAATAAAAAATAACACTCAATACAGTTAAGCTTTTCGGACCATAGGCGATAGCAGACAGACACGAACTGACATTGACAAAAGCTTCAAACGTATAATATCCCTCTTTTTAGAAGTCCGATGAGTTTATTAAACAATTACATCAAAAACATTCCCACTTGTTTTCCCTAAGTAATATTTTATACATTTTTTTTCTAAAGCTAATAAATAAAGTGATATGATATTAATATTTACGGACACACTATCCGCAATATAACGCATATATGACACCCAAAATCTATAAATTGAGTAGAAAACTAATTTGAAACCAATTTTTGGTTTCATTAAATTAGGGGATGACTCGTGGTCACACCAGTTTGTCACCCCAGTGCTATTCGCTTTAGTCGGTTATTCGTCAGAAATAACTTTTATTCCGCAAAAGGTTAGGTATCTTAAGATGCCCGAAGGGCAAATCGCTGGGCTCCGTCGAAAGGCACTGGGGTGACAAACTGGGGTGACCACGAGTCTGCACCCATTAAATTAAGTTTCAAATGACACTGACATCTGTAACGCCAACGTCAAGGTAGGTATACAAAATTCAAGTTGTCTTTATATGTTTTGACTTTAATAAATGTGGGAAATCGTTGCTAAGCGAGCACGCGGTATGGACATGGTTTTTTAAATACCACTGAATGACCCAATTTTGATCGGAAAGACTGTTTGGAGAAAGAATTGTTTTGATAAACTATTTTATTTCCCATACACCAAATAAATACATGGTTGTAAGTTTTCTTATGAGAGATATAATTTTAACGCACGTGAAAATATATTTAACTTTCTTACTGACTTTGGTAACTATAGAAAATAATAACTACATGAAGACTAACATCCTTTTTTTTGCAAAAATTACTCGTTTGCGAAAAACATTGTAAATGTCTTCACGTAATTTTAGAATGACTGGGTAACCCAAAAATCAAAATTAATTATTACCCTCAGGTTGCATTTAGTGGACAATTTAACGCACACTGTTCTATAGCTTACGTACCTAAATGTTGTTAAACAAAATCTTTATCAGAAGCCCCGAGCATTTCCCAGCTAATCTAATAATCAGTAGTAAACCACAGATAACGCGATTCCCACGTATTCGCCTGCCAACTCAATCACTCAACGGGTAATTAACTTTGAACCTGCATGGTTCAAAACATTGTAAAACAAATGGCAGAAAATATGAAAAATGTTTAACTATGATGAAAAAAACGAATATACTTATTAGTTGTACGTTTTTCGACTAGTAGTTAGAATAATGGACTATTAGTGTACAGAACACGCCTACCAAACTGTTATGTTCTATAGCTACTTAAAAACTTGTACATCTTTCTTTACGTGTAGTATCCTAGACAAATCACAAGTCTGAGTGTAGTAATAGTAGTATATTGCTATCACACTTACTCTCACACTTATACCTGACAGTATCTTTGTTATTAATGTTACTTAGAAACAAGAAGAAGCTAAATCTAGTAATAGCTTAGATATTTGATACTTACAACCATGGCTGTAGATGTAGTCTCCTGGTTCTTCATGACCTCACTCATCACCACCTCACCATTGGACCATTTCATAAGAAGGGTTTCGTCGGGATCTTTATCTGTAGCAGTATCTATGGTTTCCACTGTAACACATTACAATTCTACCATTACTCACACACAATATTTTGTTTATCAGATCGGTCGGATAGCGTGCGATAGTGGATAAGGTAAATAATAATAGATAAATTTCATGTTTCTGCTGTCTCATAACCTATCTGTAGATATTATAGTTTGCAAATTTGATAGTGTTCCATCATAAGGAATGTATGCATATATTGCTTATCTAGAAAAATCTGATTTAAGCTTAATCCACAGATTGACATGAGCAGAAAGTAGTGATGAAAAAAATATCTTGAACTGGGCATGACTAGGGTCTAGAAACCAATGAGCAATGTACCATCTTCAGTTAATGTATGTGACGCCGCGCGCCGCACCTACCTAATGATGACAAAAATCAAAGATGTTGCTTACAAAGGGGCATTTTTTTTATTAAATTTTATTCATGAACCTGGAAGACCAACCAGTCGTTTTTTAAGAATGATAATAATATTTGAAGAGAAAGTTCGGTACATTTTTGTGGTCTACTACATTTAATTAATTAATTTTGTACCACCTACCTTTGTCTTAAGATTTACTTCTCTGCCTTGATCTAACCAGCTAAAATGGTAGCTGGGTGAAACAATTTAACTATACAGACTTAAACTGCTTCATGTATACAGTAAGAATGAGGAAATATAAAACTTTTAATATATTCTGCTTATGACACCAGACTCAAATTTCTCCAATTTCCGTTAATGCATCTCAAATTTCATTTATATACTATAACTAATCTTATTGCACAACTCCACATGAGTTAATACATTTATTCCCTTGATAAATATTATTTCAACCAAGAGTTTTTCACATCTCTTATAATCAATGACAGAATTTGCCATGAATGAAATCTGTCAATATACTTGTTATTGAGAGGGACAACCGGCCAGTTATTAAACTTTAAAAAGGAGGATAGTAACAATAAGTTTACAGTATTGCATAAAAATGTTAAATATTATTTTTGTATAGGGCATTGTTTTTATTGTCTTGCTGCTTATGACAAAAATCTGCAGATAAACAGTTACATTTAAATTGTACTAACCGAAAATGATTATAAGCAGTTTTTATTAACCCCTCATAAATAAATAAAAAAAATCATAAATAATCTAGTTCCTCCATTGTACATTCCTATTCTGTAAAATGTTTTATTTGAGTTTCTGAGTTTTGACTATAAAGTTTTTACGTACAAACATATTTTCAGTATCAAGGAGGTAGAATAACACTTAGGTTAAAAACAGGAAATATTTGAAGATGAGAAAAAGAGATTGATTTTTAGATACCAATAGAGCCCAGTTAAAGATTTTCATCAAAACTTTGTACAACAAAAAAAATACATGCACGCAAGAACTGCTTGTATAGTCAAGTGAAGTCACATGTTATTAAAACTCAGGGTTCGAAAAAAGCAGATATTTATTATAATTATCCAATTATTTGATATTTTACATAATAATATATCTGGTATATTATATTGGATATAATATCAATGCATAATATTTTTATCATAAATGTCAAAATATCCAACATAAATTTATTTATTTCCAACTTTTTGGATTGGATAAATATTATGCATAATTAAAATGAAACTTGAATTTAAACTGAAATGAAACATGAATTTAAACTTGTAAGTACTACTTATTTAATATGAATCTTGTTCCATGGTGATAAAGTTTGAAATTCAATATGAAGCTAATAGAATACGAACAAAATTAGGTGTTTTCCCAAAACTTAGTTTGGTAACAGAAATTAAAGTGAAACATTTTACTCTAATGTTGTCTGTGAAATGGAAAAACCTGCTTTAATATAATAACTATATTTGTCATGATAAATATCAGCAGAAATATATCGGTGAACCCTGCAAAAAACGTCAACTTTATTAGGTATCGTATTAATAAGGTCTGCCTGTATACATTTTTTTGAGACTGGTATACATATTGGTGCCCTTGACTATACATGTAGCCACTATTGTTTCATATCATGCATTATGTTCTATTAAGACACTTCAGAATTGAATAGGATTGTTCTCAGAAGACCAAAATAGAATAATATAATGTATCAGAACACAAATGAAATGATGTTCAATGATATAATTCAAACAGTAAGAAACTAGATGTACAATTTTAAATTTTTATAGGTATATCAAAATGATTTCTGTTTTTCAATAGGAAAAATATTTACATAGATCAGTTATTCTGACCCTGATTTACCCCAAGTTCAGTTATTAATGAATAAAAAAAATGTCTTTAATCAATTAATAAAAAGAAACATGAATTGAGCCATTTACTTGGACTACACTTATGCTTACTTACTTCTAATGATACTATACCAATTGCCAACAACTGTTACAAATGCTTAAAATAACATACCAAAAAATACAACAATAAATTCTTACCTAATTAAATATTTGTACTAGACCAGAGTGCAATTACGAGTCATTTTATTGGTTTAGGCCAAATAGTATAACTTTCAACTGCACCCTGATCCAAATGCATTACCCTCCCTTTGGGCTCAGCCGCAGTCCAGTAAAAAAAATCATTGAATTAATACTTATGGACGCAGTCTGTGTAGTTCTTTCCCTATTAAGCTTTGGGCTACTAAAGCTATTTATTTGACCTTTTGTTGAAGAAAAATTAACTGTGTTAAATGACCAATAAGTACCTTGATCTCTATTACTTTTAGAATAAAAAAGGAATTTAATTTCCGCTAAAGGTTGAGGATAATAACAATTAACACAAACTTGGCATTATTCACCTTTATTCCTTAATTGATGAATTGGTTTTAAACGATCCTTGTGCAATTTTATAAAAAACATATGAATTTGTATGTGTTTTGTAGGTCAAAACATATAAAGCCATCATCAAATAAAGGGTTCCATAACACATCAACACAAAGTGTTGCCAACTTAACAGTCAGTGTCACACCTTATAAGTTAGGTGTCATGTTAATTCCACATACAAACAAACATGATAAACCATAAATAAAATAGCAAATATACAAAATTCACACAGGAATGACAGTAAATTAGAACAAATTATATATAAAGGGCCTAATCTAATTAAATATTTTCAACACAAAGCATTCTAAATTTAGAAAGTATAATTACCCAGAGGGCGACTTGCAGTTTTAAAACAAAGAACCAAATGCCTTTTAATTCTTCCACCAGATGCAAATAAACAATGCTACATAATGATTTTATCCACACAAACCACACTAGCTACTCCTAAATAACTGCTAGGTACAAAATTTACACTGTATGTAATTACATTTGAGGTTAAGTACAGTGTAAATATTTAAAATTCGTGATTCAGGTTGATATACAACCACTACCCATTCTAAACAACAACCAAGTAGAACAAAACAACCAATTTAAAACTGACAATGACATTAATTCCTACATAAGCCCCTGAACAATAAAAGTCCATTAGAATAATAAATTGGCCCTACCTGATACGTCATTTGCGTGTCAGATTAGTTTGGTAGGGCTGGGATGTAAAATAGTGGTGTCACTGACCGTCTTGGGTCTCCATCTCCTCGACCTGGTTAACATTAGTGTCGTGCTGCCTGTCCGCAGCGGACGTGTGGTTCATGGTAGCCGGGCGCGCCACGGGGGACTCTCGCCCACGACTCTTCGATATTTCCTGGAGAGACACTTCGTTAGTCAATAAACTCAACGCACGATGCGCATTACACAACCCACGATCACCGAAATCTGCACTAGACCTACCTACCAGGGGATCGCTCCCTTTGGATTTCCTGAGGAGTCGTTGACAGAATCTCAACGGGCCACTTCTTCTATTCTCAATTCTTCTATCTTGCACTGCTTCTTTGTAGTGAAATTTTACTAACGTTATAAGCGGCAGTGCGACCGACTTCAATAATCAACACAAGGGCCCGATGGTCGCTGGTACGCTAATAGCACATTCCTAATACTTTAAACATCGCCAGAGTTGATCGAGTACTGTATTATACGGTTGAGTAAAAATATTCACTAACGTATCCAGTATTTGAATTATTTACGCGAAAATAAACAAAATGGTGGTTAATTTAATTTCTGGCTTCGGAAGTGTGGCCCGGTTTGATCGACGAATGCACCATTTTCTCATTCTCTCACATTCACCGTAGGGATGTCCATGTCGATGTCTTCGGTTTTTGTAACAGCTCCATAGACTATAAATTAGATAAGCGGTTTGACACGATGGATCTATCCGTCATTTATGGATGCCACAAATTACATTAAGCGCTCTATCACGGTCCATCCGGTCAGTACGGTAGACATGCGCGAAACAGTGCTTCGGAAAGTAATGGTATATCACATCATTTTTTCCACAACGTAATATTACACTGAGATATCACATCACTCGAAACATCACCCGAATATTGTCTGTGAATATACGCCACAATGCGCCACAACACGCAGCGCGCGCGAGATGACAACATCACAGATATAGAAACCGTAGATATTCCTCTGAATATTAGCGAAATTTGCATCAACTCGAAGTGTAACCGCTACGCCGGGCGCATCGCAGAGCGAGTTGGCGTAAAGTAACATTATACATTACGCGGTCTGTGTCTAAACTTGTACCGACCTTTCCTAACGGCGCGTCAAGCAATTAAATCTATTACGAATTTTTCGCTGTCGACGTCGGTCGCGCGCTTGGTGATATGATCGGGTAATGTTTCGAGTGATGCTTGATTTCTCGGAGTGATGTGTACTGAAATATCACGCGTTCGAGTGATATGACATTTATAATATTACGCGCATTACTTACACATGTCTACAGTACGGCTAGCCCGCGTAGCCCGCAAGGCGTTTAATGCTCAGTAATCTCCCTCTACCACTGTATAAAATTATACAAGAAATCGGAAAAGATGCGCTGAGCGACGAGCGAGGAAAATCTCGAACGAATGGCGTGTGTGGTAGAAGGAAAAATAGTCGTCGTCGTCGTCATCATCAGCACGGACCACGGACGGCCGAAAATTTGACATTCCCGATTCTTTATTTCGCTTTGGCGGGACGCCGTGATGGACTGACTGTGAATATATGGCTTTAGCGCATAAACAATTCATGAAAGTTTTTTTGGCAAACTTTGACATCTATCAGTACTGTCAAATATATCGTGTTATTCTGTTGGTCTGTATCAATAATTTGTTGTTATCAGTTATTATATGGTATACAACAATAATACACAAGATCGGTCCTAAAATTTTACGGCACAACATGAAAATGTTTCCTACTAATCACAAAACAATTTTTGTGCTGGACCACACGACATACTTTGGTATCTCGTCAGACAATCCAATAGACTTCGATGTATCCAAAAACCGGGCTCCTGGTTACGTGCCTTTGCCGCCTATATCCAAGACGCTGTGGACTTGCAGTGTAGAAGCTGCCGTGGAGTACTGCCGTATCGTATGGGATTTATTTCCGGAATCAAAATTGGTTAGTTAAATCTGTTAAGACCGCGACAGGTTATGTATGTTATAATAAGGTTTATATATCAATTTGTTATGTTTGTTTAAGATCCGATTTGTTGTTAGTGATACCGCTGGTCATCATCTAAATTCTTGGGCTACACCACAGCAAAACGTTCCCCATGTAAGTATTGTACTTGGTAATCCTAATTTATTTATTTATTTAATATATCCTGATTGTCCTGATAGTTGTCTCAGCTAATAATCTCACAGCAAAGAGTCTTAAGCGACACCTCAAGGGACTCACTTGATGGCTGGATCAAGGCTAAGATACAAAAAGGAGTATTCCTCGACATGGCACATATTGCCAGGAGGTTTCTCAGTAGCAGCCCTAACCACCAGTAGCTTGGGCTATACTAAGGCTTTATAATATGTATAAAATAGTCATTACTCTCTTTCAATGTAATGATGATACTTTATTGACTTACAATCACTACATAGTATAAAACAAAGTTGCTTCCTGCTGTCTGTCTGCCCCTATGTATGCTTAGATCTTTAAAACTATGCAACCGATTTTCATGCGGTTTTGTTTAGTAGATAGAGTGATTCACGAGGAAGGTTTTTATGTATAATTAATTCTGTTTTATGTACGGGTGTTACAGAAAACTCACATAAACTGAAGTGAAGCGAGGGTTGGTCGCTAGTTATGAATGTTGTATATCCTTTGCCCCTTTCTTTCAAAAACTTAATTACTACAGGTGAAGAAAATGCATTTTTCACATCACTAATTCTTGATATCCTAAATATCTCTTGTCACAGCTCTTAAATGGCCTGTGCCAAGTAGGTGCTGTGCAGCGCGCTCCCGGGGGAGATGTGGTAGGGCTCTGCGCCGCCATCGAAGCCCTTACTGAACCTTCACCGGCACAAACTGCTAAGTCTAACTGTGATATAATGTTCCAGAATCGGTAATTAAAGATGTT
Source organism: Acleris laterana (assembly GCA_963966035.1). Classification (NCBI taxonomy): domain Eukaryota; kingdom Metazoa; phylum Arthropoda; class Insecta; order Lepidoptera; family Tortricidae; genus Acleris; species Acleris laterana. Next base: position 12,529,554 of record OZ014445.1, on the reverse strand, counting down.
TTGCTTTTTTCATGTGTTTCGGTTTGACAAATTAAATTAGAATAATATGTACTAGATACCACATGTAATGCTAGTAATAATGGAACTAAGACTAGTAACTCATGGAAACATTTGAATTAACTTTACAATTTATATGTTGCTTATTAAATATTGATGATAACTATGATTAATAATGTCAATACCTATGACCCATGTACTTAGTTGGTCCTTAAGTTCTGTCACAAAGGTTAGTCAAATAAAACTATTTTTTGTTTATTTTTTAATTTTAAAATAAATTAAATTTAAAAGCTTAATTAAAGTACATTTTTAGGAACTAATCATCATTCCACATAGTCGCCGCAATTTCCGATACGATCTTTTAACATTTACGGCCGGCACCGATTAAAACACGGACGAGTTTTCTCAAATTTTCACTTTTTGAAAACGCTTTAAAGATTAGTCTGTTAACCAGGAAAATTTTCTATTTAATATTATGAAGCTTCTCATCTCTGGGTATGTTCAGAGACCAGCATTTTTATCTTAACGACACTTAAAAACCAGCTTATGAAGCACGAAAGTTGGTCTGTTTTCGTATTTCTGCAAATTGATGTGAAATCGTAAGGTCAATTTAATGAGACATGAAGATTGACCGGAGTATAAGCGGATCTTTAGTTGCTTGGAATACATTCGTATCAGTATTTAAAGATATAAGTCTGGTCAATATGTCACGCAAATTTCGACTCAATACGAGAACTCTTACAAAAATTGTAGCCGTTATCAGTATCGTGGTCGTGCGTGTTTTGACCCATGCTTTCCTGCCCCGAATGGGAATGCTTAAAGCTCGTACACCAAATTATTGCAATAGTAACGAACTCAAATATCGCTTTTTTTATTCTATATAAAATAAGGTTTTGATTGATGTACTACAAGTATATGAAACTCAATTATTTATTTTTTTAAATTATAATAAACCTTTGTGACAGAAATTAAGCACCGACTAGGTACTGCCGCTCCCGCTCCCGGTACTGCATCGTTTGTTTTATTCCAAAGCCACATACTGTGCATGCTCTGGGAGAAAAACAATGGCCAATGGTGAATGTGTGAAATAAAGTACATCTTTTTATTATATTATAGTCTCACACAAACTAATCTCTAAGCTTGATACTAGGCAATGATAAATATAGTTATAGAGAAATACATACTTAAATTACATATTATAACTAAGAGGCCTGTGGATTGTGGAAGTAATTATTATAATAAAGGCGCCGTCAAACACTCGGCGTGGCCGGACGCGAAGGTAGCGGGACGCGTTCTTGGCAAGTTCGTTGTATTTCCCGTCTTCCCAGTCAGTCGGCATATAGAGAGTGCGACGTGAGCTGAGCGCGATCACGACGTGATTTTGAAGTGATAATGGATGTTGAAAAACTGATAGATAGAGTACGCTAACTAAACGTTACGCGAAGCGCCTGCTGTGTGACCGTCATGCTAAGAACACTCCGCGCTACCATCGCGCTGCCCCACGCCGGCTATTAGATAGAGATTATGTAGTCATTACTGTATTTTTTCAGGGGTCGAATTATATGTATCACCAGTGCCATTGATGATAATTCCATCAGGAGTTTGGCTGAGATAGCTTTGAAAAGTCTAATACAGCAGAACCAGAAGGCTATGCAGCCTGCTGCTAGCACCTCTGAGCCATCTACTAGCTCTAGCACTAGCACTCCAGTTCAGTAAGTCTGTTTTTCTTATTATCAATCCCATCTCATGGAAGCTCCAACTGGGACAAATTACTCAATTGTTTTTTAGGTGAACGCAGTATAAACAAACAAAATCATACAGGATGTCAGCTAATAGAGACCTAACACAAATATGCTTTATTAAAAAGCAGTTTTGACTGGAGGTTCAACAGGATTTGACTTGTTACCATTTATTTTAGAATTTTATCATATGGAGTATAGTTAATTACTGCATCAAGGTTTGCACCAGCAACTTGAATAAATTAAAATGTCATTATTATATTTGTTAAGCACATTACCTATGCTATATAAATTACAAATTGCTTTTTTTACAGATTGTGTCCTATCCAGTACTGCCATCTAGTTATCATTAATGTCATTCCAGAGAAAGTGGAAACAAAAGTTAACAACCAACCTTTGACAGAGGTAAGACACAATCTATTGCTTTTATAAACTCATTAATATTATAAATGCAAATGTTTGTGTGTGAGCTAGTATATTTGGTTCTCCTACAAGCTAAAACAGGTTGACGGGTTAAAATTAAAATCAAGTTTAAAATGGACATTGATTAATCCTGAATTACCTCATAAGCAGTGATCGGCGATCGGAAGCATTTTATGTCACTTTGACTTCCTACGTCATGAATAGTAATGACTAATATGGATAAGTCGGTGTTGTTCAAAATAAAACCACACTTTCTTAAAAAGTAACTGAATTTAATTTGTTATAGTAAATAATCATAATTTTTTCCATGTTTAATATTGTCAATCGATTCCTTTTAACATTGAGGATCCATTTATATAAAGAGAACGACCGTTCGACATCAACAGATGTGGCCTGTGCTTCATAATCATTTTAATCATATCATAGGTAATAGAAATTTTAAAACCTTGATAGTAACTCAATAAAAAAACATAAATTTAAAAAAAACGTATTTTTTTTTTACAAGAAATTAAATAGTCATGTCCATGTAATAATTTCGTCAACAATTTGACATAAAATGCTTCCGATCGCCGATCACTGCTCATAAGTTTCTTATATCCTAAACAAAACAATGTTTCCATGGCCAATGCGGCCGAAATCGCGGACAACCTATTTTTAGCTGTAATCATGCAGACTAACATAAAGCCAGGGATACACTAGGGGACAAATGTCCCACAACACGTGTCGCCAGCGACGTCGGGTGAAGTGGCGCGACGTTGCCAGACTTCGCTCGACTTGTCTGGCAACATCGCCCGACACGTGTCGCCAGTGACATCGGGTGAAGTGGCGTGACGTTGCCGGACTTCGCTCGACATGTCTGGCAACATCGCGTGACAAGTGTAGTAGTAGTAGACATAAGTCGCGCGATGTCGCCAGATATGTCAGGCGAAGTTTGGCAAAGTAGCACGACTTCGCCTGACGTCGCTGCGGATATAAGTCGCGCGATGTCACCAGATATGTCACGCGAAATCGGCCGGCTTCGCTTGACATGTCGCTGACACATGTCGTGGGACATTTGTCCCCTAGTGTATCCTTGGCTTTATAATCTATATAACATTAAATACTTGTCACTAACACTGATACTCAATTACACCCAATCACAATTCAATATTAATTCATTAAGTAGTAAGTTTTTTGCCACTAGTCAGATTTCACGATGTGTTTTTGTTTTCAGATGGGCAATGGCCTCATGGGTGTCGAAGTAATAGTGTCCCGTGCCAGCGGTCTCGCAGCGGTGTTAAGCCACCTAGTGTTGCCTCACTTCGAACTGGTCATAACTACTGTAACTGGTATACCAATGAAGGTAAAAATGGGGTCAAAGTCCCAGTTTATCCTACCTACCTTAGGCTGGTTTCACACGGAGGTGTGCACAAAATAGTACTGTTCCGTCTTGGCGAGTGCGTTTACACCACAAACCTTAATCTAATGCAGTGACCACAGGCACAGGCTTTACCTCAGTGTTGCCTGCGCATGCTTCTCGGTCGAAAATACTGAACACTTTGTGTGGTTACCGATGCAACGAATACTACTTTTACGAATACGAATATCAATCTTACTATTCGGCGAATACGAATACGAATATCTTACTATGGTAATAAAAGACTAATTTATTTGATGAATTTCTATTCTTCTAATAATTAAAATTTACAATAGGTAAGTTTTTATTTAAAAAACAACATTTGTAGATTTTCTGGTCTTAGGCGATTGCTTTTTTCAGTCTGGATGTTCCCAGCCGTTGAAAAAAGTCTTTCCAAGGCAACTAATTGGCTTCAGAGAAAAATATTTTTGGGCGAGTTTTTTCAGACTTAGAAAATGGACATCTTCTCGCCAAAAGGCTAGTGGATTAGTATTCGCCGAATACGAATATTCGGTAAATGTCTACTATTCGGCGAATACGAATATTCGTATTCGTTGCATTACTACTTACCACACGACACAGTTAAGTACGCGCAAGCCACATCCTTGTCAAAAACAATGTTTCCCAATAAGCGATGAGCGAGCATCATTTCCATTACTTAAAATTAGAATTAGAACTAATCAGATTTCGAACATCCTGTTTTCGAACATGAATACTTTTGTGGGAAGATTAATATCTTGTACAAGTACTATAAAGTTATTTTTATTGGTTACAGGAAGAACAAAATGCTAGCTCGAGTGCGAACTACGATGTCGAGATCATACACTCGGCGGAGGCCCATGCAGGGCTCAGAGCTGGCCAGACCGCCGCCGAAGCCAACGAGTCGGTACGTTTGGGGAGCTTGGGCATCCAAAGCTGGGACCGTAGTATACCGACTGTCGAAATGATTTACGATACCTATTAATGACTAATTAATGAATTCCCCGTGTGGTTGCCGGATTAGAATAGTGCCACTCCAAGTCTTCCCGTGGATGTCGTAAAAGCCGACTAAGGTAATAAAGGCGTGTAGTACTGTTAGGCGATGGGCTTGCAACCTGTCACTAATACACTGGTGAACATCTTCGCCTAAGTGTGCAAAATGTGGTTACAGAATTATCAAAAAGCTTTTATAGTTGTTGGAAATTCTGTAGCTCTGCCTACCCCACTCTGGGAATAAAGGCGTGAGTTTATGTATGTATGTATGTGTATTCATGATTAAATTGTTTATCGCTCTTCCCTTACGAATGGTCCAATTTTCCGGGATAAAAATACCTTACGTCTTTTTTCGGGGTTTAAGCTAATAAATAATCATAATAGCAAATTTCATCGAAATCGCTTCAGCGGTTTAGCCGTGAAAGCGTAACAATCAGACAAACTTACTTTCACATTTACTATATTATTGGTATAGAAGTATGGATTTTTATGAAAAAAAAAACCGGAAATTAATATGAAATTGGAAGTGAAGTCATTGATTATTTTTGAATTTAAATTCTCTGGTAAGTAACTTTTGAATTGTTGGTGCAATTTCCATCCTTGTCCATTACTGGTACCAGTACCTTGCTAGTCGTCAGACTGGCTTTAGTATACTAATATAATATTATAAATGCGAAAGTTACTCTGATTGTTTGATACGCTTTCACAGGTAAACCTACTTTAAATAAATGTAGTATGGACATAGCTTAAACCCAGCTTGCTTTTTATGCCAGAAAAGTGGACAGTTACCAAAATAGCAACATAAACGACAGTTTTTAATTTGAAAATTCCGTGAAACTCTGACATATTAAAGAGATCACGACGGGTTACTCACGTAAATAATGAGCAGACGCGGCCGCAGCACAACGAACACTGTGTGACGGCCTGGCCACGACATTGGTCTTAAGCGGCGAGCGGTGCGGCGGGAGGCGCGGCAAGGTACAGCGGCGCGGCGAGCATGCCACGACTTCACAGCTGTAGCGTTAGCGGCATCGAGCGAATGAGACGTACTCAAGAGTTAAAAAAAATAAAAATGTCTTTGTCAAAAGTGGCTCTTCAGTGCCTCGACAGCAGCTCATATTTCATGAGAGATATTTTAAATAGGAAAATGTGCACGAACTGAATAGAGTCCGTTATACGTCAGGTGAATTTAGAGTGTTGTACGAAGACTAGAAAGCATCCCACAAAATTTTACGAGTACACTAGAATGAGTGTAGAAACATTTGATTATATACTCCAACTCTCTTGGACGAAAAATTTCTTTTTATTACGTGGTTAACTTATGTTTGGGATGTTTCGCCATCCAAATTGCAGGCCTATTTAAAATTTCTGCAATAAAAGCTTCGGTGTCCATTATTACGCGCGAATGTTACAAAAAAATTTATTCCACGATTCACCGCCCGATGCGTCCCGCCGCTAAGACCGGTCGCGCCGCTGTAAGTCGTGGCCGCGCTCCTCGCGCCCGTGTCTTTGTTTCCGCCGCGCGCCGCCGCCGCTGGCCGCTCGAGTAAATTCGCGCGAGTCGCCGCATCTCTAGAACTTTCGCCTTATTTTATAACATTCGCTTTTCGCTCGCCGCCGCCGCTGCCGCAGGTCGCGCAATGTCGTGGCCAGGCAGTGAGCCCGAATGATGTTGATTTGATCTGTTTAATATAAACGGGAGTGTTGCTGGTGGCCAGGTGGTCCTCCGCTGGTGGACGCCGCGGGGCGCGGAGGGCGGCGCGGGCGGCTGCGGCGGGCCGCTGTG